>JAVSCE010010613.1:0-378416 GCA_032199065.1 Smutsia gigantea | reverse complement strand
AAGTGGAGTAGATTATCCTAATAGATTTCAACATCTAGAATCAGAAATAAATCAGTAGTTAAGTTGGTGAGTTGGACTTCCTGTCAAATTAATGAGAATTATTTAATTTTAAAACTGAACAACTTATAAGAGGCTTAATAAGTGTTTCTGTTTGGGTCTTTTCTTCTTTCTGAATTTGTAGGTATTATTTTTCTGGCTGGTTGTTGCTCCAACTCCCAAACACACATATTAACAAGCAAGAATCCTCTGCAAATTGCCAAAATGTCTGAGTCCGGTACTGTCAGGGGAGGATTCAGCTCAAACTATGACACCTCAGAAGGTTATTAACACAAGCAACCATGGCCAGAGCCCCTCTCCCATGCCCCTCAAGGGGCTCTCAGTCTCTGAGTGATCCCTTTCATTGACAAGGACCTCACTAACCTACCACATGTTCTGTTCCCATTTTATGATGACTCAACTCCACCAATAAGGAAGTCCTTCCTTCAATGCAGATAAGAACACGTCTCCCTGCAGTTTTTGTGAGACTTTCCTGTCCTCGTGCTGTCCCTCTGCAAAACAAGTCTCGTACTACTTCCGACAGCCAGTTCTGCAGACAAAAAAAGAACCTAACAGTTGCTTCTTACCTCCTCACTCAGCCTTCATTTCTTCCAGTGAAAAATTTCCAAAGCCTCCTATTATCCCTGATGTACACAATGATTATTGAACTTGTCGCTTTTGAGTGAAAAGGGTAGGGACAGAAGCTCAAAGGATGAGGCACTGAAACAACAGTATCAAAAAGGACTGCAGGGACATTCCCTCAACTTGTGTACGAGCAGTGGTGGGCTGGAATTTTAATAATGGGCTCTCTGAGGACAAAAAGGGCGGATTGGTAAAGTATGCCAAATGTTGTGGTGCAAAATACTGTAACCGTGGCAGATTTCAAGTTATAGGTGCAATATCTCAGAGTGTGGAGTGGGTAAGAGGTGTGCATGACTGGGCCCTGAGAGCTGGTATGAACTTGCTGTAGAAAAGCACTGTGGGATAAGCCATGTTTTATTCTTTGCTCAATGTCCTGGTTGTTTTCCCTGAATGTTTCTTTTAATATATGATATACTTCCATTCATAATGGCTGAGGTGTCTGACCAGCCCAGAAATCAGTCCAGCTTCCACTCAGAATTCCATGTCAAAGCTTCTAAGAATCGGGAGGCAGTATATGCAATGTCACAGAGAAAGCTTCTAGTTTCTAATATTTGGGTGAGAAAAAAAATTAGTCTTTAATGTCTCTGCTGGAAATAAAATTAAATACTAAAGATAAAACTGAAGATAAAGTCAATTACAAAGCTAACATATTAGGGTAGTCTCATTAAATTATGTATACCACTAGGCAATTATTATATACCACTAAGCCTTAATTACAGTTGTGGTTTTCCTGGTTTTGTTTTTCTTTAAATTGCTGGCTTGTTAAGAGAGATACTGCAAAAAATGATTTAAGGTTTTAAATATTTCCATAAAATTCAGTAAGCATTTATTAAGTCCTTATCATGCATTAAGAAAACTTTATGTTCAAACTTAAAATTCTACTAATGAATTAACTTGTCCATGGTTAGCCTTTTTCACACTTGGATAGGCTCCGACTTTCTTGAAAGCCATGGATGTGCTTGTTTTCGTTCTTCAGTGAATCCACTCTGTAGTAGTTAACTTGTGAGTCACATTGCCCCAAGGGTGTAATTTACACCTTCACTTTATTCATACTGAATGCAACTGGTTGACACAAACTGTGTTAACACTGAAGAGGAGTTAGCAGGAAAAATAACGTTTCTTTGGCTTGATCATGGGACCTAGGATGGGGCGAAGTATAAGAGAGAGCTGGGTGATGAGCAGCCTCTGGTAAATCAGGTTAAAGAGTTTTGATTATTCTAAGGAAGCATTAAAGGGCTTTGATGAAGGGAGTAAGACAATCTGATTAGCATTCACATTCACGGGACTGTATTCTGGCAGTGGTAGCGAGAAAGGGTTGGCCAGACAATAGAGAGTGAGGGCAGTAACGATGGTATTCTATAACCTTGGGGAACAAAGTAAAGGCAATGATTCAAGAGACACTTGAGGGTCTGAATTCACAACAATCAGAAGCCCGTCCAGGAGGGAGTGGGGAAGGCAAAGGAGGAGTTGCATAGTGGAGGGATGGGGAAGAGCACGGATGGTTCCAAGAATGGGTACAGCTGCCATCAAGCCTACACGCTGGATGACAAGATGTTTGTGATTTTATTTCTTGGTTAAATAAAGGGATGGTGGATAGAAGTGACAAGATGGTAGATTTGGAAAACATTTGAAGTAGTCACTGTAGGGAAGTTGAAAAACATGTTATGTGGGGCCGCATGTAGTGTCCATACTTAGCAACATTTCCTCAAGAACCTAATAGCATATGCGTATTTTCAAAAAAGTGTTCCAGATGCTCCCAACAGGTCTTCTCCCTTCCCTATAATTTCCAATGAAACCCACCAAACATAACAAAAACGTTTGTTGATTTAAGAATTTTAACAAGGTAACTTATTCTGCTCTTGGTTTCCGGATTGACCACTAAATGGCCTTTGTGACAAAAACAGTGACATTCCCACAGATACTTGGTCTGAAAACATTTGCTGGAGGCCTCCCCAGTCCCCAAACAAATCCCTGACATCAGCGAGGGGAACAGGAGCGTTCAGGCAGCACGATCGACACTGTCCTTGTGTGGAAGCCCGAAATTTAGTCAAGGAACAAACCCCAGTGAGATCATGTCTCGTTTGGGATGAAATGGCTAACTCTGATTCTGTGATCATATTAAGAAAAGTACACATAAAATTCCCAGGAATTTTTCCTTTGTTTGATTCAGAAATTAAACATGCACACGTCATGTCTGCAAAATGAGCATTTCACCATGTCTGATGCTTTCTTTGATTGCGACAGGATGTAAAAGAGAGTAGAGAACATTCTACCTTCTTCAGCTGGCTGTGTCATGTACCTTACTGCACCTCTGGAGTCACATGTTTTAAAGGCAGATGTGTCTACACTCTACAATAGGAAGGTTTACAACCAAAAACCTTAACCGAGTTACTAGCTGTAATATGCTCCACCAGTAGAGGCCATTGAGAGTTAGAACAGACTCTTGATTGCCTCATACCAATCATCTGAGTTCTGACAGGCTTGGTGTTAAGTAGAGCAGAACGTGACTATCACCTTCTGTGTTGTGAGAACAACTGCCTTCATTCCCCTTAGGATGTAATGCATACACTGTCTCCAGCAGTGTTTATCTGCTACCTAATACAATCTGAAAAATTATCAAATTACCAGCAATTTCCAAATCTTTCCAACTCCAAAACTTTTGTGCTGTCACATCAGGAATAAAAAAGACTGTTCATTTGGAAATATGGGCATCTATTTTGATGTCATAATAATAGCTATTACTTATTGAATACAAAATAAACAATAGGAATTTAGTAACTGTTTTACAGGAATTATGTTTTAATTCTTAAGCAGCCTCCTAAGGTAGGTACTACTGTCACTAGCAATTTTAAAATAAGTTCACTGAGACTTAAATGTGTTAACACACTCTCCCCAAAGTCACATGATAAATAAGTTATCAGCAGGTCTAGATTTAAAAGCTTCTAATATTGAAGATCACACATAGTTCAGTTAATAAAGGCAAAACAGAACTTCTCAAAGGAAGAGAAGTATAGGGAAATGTCTCATTACACCTCAGTAGTTCCTCCAAAAAAAAAAAACCCACCCAATCTAGACTATGCAGGGGACTCACAAATAGTGAGACTTTTACTGCAAAGACTTGGAAGGAGGACTGAGTAATACAAATGCCAAATTTTTACAGATCTGAGCTAGGTCAAAGGACTTGTGACCCAAGACTGAGCCAATTTTAACAATTTTTCTGGTCTTGAAAATTACTGGCGCTGTGCTTAATATCTAATGGCCATAAATAATTTTCTAAGCTTGGACAGGGCTCATCTTGCCACTTAAAGATTTCTGTGTAGAAATTATAATAAGGAAGTCAGCCTTCATCACTTGTATTTAGCTGAGACTCAAACTTGTGTTTGGCAAGAGACTCCACTTTTCCCAGAAGAGTGGGAAAGCTTTATAATGAAAAAAATGAAGACTTCAGGTATGGTTTGATCAGAGGCTATTTGCATGGGAAGCTGAATTCAGGTTAACTAAAAGCAGGGCATCCTCTTTGATTGGTTTGGGAAGCATTTTTCTTTTCTCTGGTTGGTTCTAAATTAGAAGCAAGGAAAAATATTAGGGAATTTGAAAGTCAGTGACCAAGTCTTGACCATTTGGAGTCCACTGCTACAAAGAATGTGGTTTGTCTCCCCAGCTGTTTGCTGCAGAGGTTGTGGGTCAGAGTTGTAGTGTCATACATGGTCTTGGCTATTGTACATTCAGCCTCCCCAAATAAACAACATAATATGGTAGTACATGAAATGTGGGACAGCAACTTTAACAAACATGCTTCATGAACCTATAACCTCCACATCCATAGTATAAATTGGATCGTATGTGAATAAAATCCCCGAAACAAAGCATTCAGACTCTTCTGCTATGTGAGTCAAAAAATGCATTTAATCACTGTTTTTCAGGGCAACTTGGGTTTCTTAGAAATTAATTATTTATTAGCCAATAGAGTAGCTGGCTTTGATTTAATTGTAATTGAATCTCTCTGATCTTAATGAAAACTATTGTAACAAACGTGCAATGGTAACAGTTTTCCTGTGGAGAAATTTCCTTGTTGTGTAGGATCTTGAGAACAACAGTTCCTGCCTTCTTCCCAGACTGGTAAACTCAGTGAGCTAGGTGTATCATGCACTTGGAAACACACTTTGCACTTACTTTCAAGGGTGACTCTATTTTAACTGTCCAAAATTACAGTTGACCCTTGAACAACAGAGAGGTTAGAGATGTCAACCCTGCAGAGTCGAAATTCCATGTACAACTTTTGAGTCCCCCAAAACTTAACTGTAATAGCCTATTGTTGAACAGAAGCCTTACTGATAACATAAACAATCGATCAACACATATTTGTGTGTTATGTGGATTATCGGCTGTATTCTTACAATAAAGTAAGCTAGACAAAAAAAAAATATTACGAAAAAAATCATGAGGAAGAGAAAATACATTTACAGTACCATACAGTATGTATTGAAACACATCTGCATATAAGTGGACCCACACGGTTCAAATCCATGTTGTTCAAGGGTCAACTGTATTTTAAACCTTGGGTGGGATAGTGTATAATACATTGGTAGCCTTGTGAGAACTACCAATACAAATTTGTTTTAGCAAACAAAAGTAAAGTATAATGTATTTTACCTTTTTTCCCACTTTTTCTGCCATTTATGTTTCTCTAGCTTATTATCTCTGGGTTATTTACCCCCCTAGCTAGTAAAGTGCAGTGGATGGGTGTAATAATTTAAATATTTTGCCAGCCCATTCTTTAAATCTAGATGGTGTACACAATACATATTTTCACAAATTGTTAAGAGCTTGAGCTTTTTCAGTGTTCTGCAACTTTCTTAAAGCCACAAACACAACACTGACTAATCAATAGTGTTTTCAGCATGTGGATATTTTCTTTCATAGAAAGACTCACTTGATATTCTCACCATTCCACCCTCCTCCATCCCCCACTGCTTGAAAACATTGCGATTACTGCCATGGAAATAAGGACCAAAAAGACGGCCTTGGCGAAACGAGCTGACTCAATTATTCCATGCAGGGTTCCCTTGAAGGTTACTTTTATTTTCACTTTGCTTTTTTCCAAAGCCTTAAGTAAATGCAAATGTTACTATTGTTATTTCTCTTTAGGCTCCAAAGTGTGGAAAGTATAGAGGAAGCCTCAGAACACACGGCTGTCTGGGGCACAAGAGAAGTTAGAGGAGAAAATCTGAGTCATGAGCGGTTGCTTCAATACCAAGTCCCTATTTTCTCCATGTTTATATGGTGACTATTTCTGAGAATACTTCATGGCTTTCACCTTTCCCCAATCTAGCTAACTGTTCCTTTTATTTTCCCTTTTTATTTGGTCTTTCCCTTCCTCTTGGTGAAGAATGTCCTTCCATTTGTTTATTATCATCATTAAGGTTGCCTGCTTACTGACAACTGGTCAAACTCCAATAGTTCTGGCAAATTACTTAAGACCCGTCAGCCTGTGTCTCTTTGAAGGGATGAAGGTTCAAAACAGTAAGTGGAAAAATAAATGCTTACATCTAGTATTATCTTTTCAGTCCACAATGGCCGACATAAACCAGAAGCACAACAGCAGAAAGAATTATTCAGAAAAGAAACATTTTTCTTCATTTTATTGTGTCTATCTACTCTTTTCTGAGGAAAGTGTGGAATCCCCATTTCTTTGCCATCATCATTGGTTATGGGTTGAATTGTGTCCTCCCAAAAAGATATTTTTAAATCCTAACCCCCTGGTACCTGTGAATGGGACCTTATTTGGAAATAGGGTCTTTAAAGATGTAATCAAGTTATGGTGAGTTCATGAGTACTGGCCCTAATCCATTATGGCCAGTGTCCTTAAAATGAGAAGGGATGTAGATACACAGAGAAGAATACACCGTGATAAAGGCAGAGATTGGAGTGAAGCTGCCACACTCCAAGGAACATCTAGGGCCACCAGAAACTGGACGAGGCAAGAAAAAGGATCTTCCCCTAAAGGCCTCGGCAGGAAGGCAACCTTGATTTCAGACTACCAGCCTCCCAAATGGTGAGAGAAAACATTTCTGTTTTAAACCACCCAGTTATGGAAGCCTTAGGAAACTAATGCAACATTCAGAGTTGCATTTGAAAGGTTATTTTAAATCTTTTAGAATTTTCTTCCATCTGTTTCTTCCTCTCTGACGAATCTTCTACTACCTTTCAGGCCTTTGCAAATTGATGCACTAGGAAGAGTTCGATTATTTCCGACTAGAAAACCAATTGCCCAACACAAGTCAGGTTCTGAGTTTGTTTTCCAGAAATGCCCTTCTAGATAGTAAGCTTGCTTTTAGGTGGTAACATATCACATTATCAACAGGTTATAGAGAAAAGGTGCTCTTCATTTTATGTGGTATCTATAGATCACCAGTCATCCATTTCCTGAAGGGTAAATCTGTATATATGATTTATTCCTTTATTCTGAATATACAGGCTAAATGGCAGGCTTTAGTCATCTTTGGAAGATGTTTCAGTTATTTTAATCCCACATGGAGACAGACTCAAAAAAACAATAAAAACTAAATAAAAAAAAGTAAAGGCCTGCTCTGGTTCTTCCAAATGTGCTTTTAAATAGGTATTTTAGGATTCAATTATTTGTGATGCAGTCTAAATTTTAGACTTTTTGGTATTGTATAATACCTGTTTTCCTGGCCTGTTTATGAGTCTCTATCTAAAATGTGCAAGTAACCACCCCTTCCACCTGCCCTAAATTAATCCACCTCCCCACCTCCAAAAGGCCATCATAATACTTGACATATAAGCATTATTCACTGTGTAGTTCTCTGTACCCAAGAGTCTCAAATTAAATGTAAATATTACATGAGAAGGTAAAATGAAAGAGAAGTGACTCTTCATAGGAGTAGGAGGTGAGGATGGTTCAAGGATGCAGGCTAAAAGCAAAGTGGTCTCCAAGTGGCTCATAAAGCAATTCTTAGAGAATCTTTGTAACGTGTGCATTTTGGGAAATGGGTACAACAACCAGCCAGAAAAACAATTCCTTCAGATTCAGAAAAAAAAAAAGACCCAAACAGAAACTCTTATGAAGCCTCTTATAAGTTGTTCAATTTAAAAATTAAATAATTATTGTTAATTTGACAGGAAGTCCAGCTAACCAACTTACTACTGATTTATTTCTGATTCCAGATTTTGAAATCTATTAGGACAATCTACTCCACTTCAGCATGTGTGTGTGTGTGTGTGTGTGTGTGTGTGTGTGTGTGTGTGTGTGTACTGGGGGACAGAGTTGGGGATTAAGGGGGAGGAGGGCCCCAAATAAATACTCTGTATTTTTAACTTGCTTACAGCATATCCCACCAAAGTGCACATCCTATTATACATCATTTGTAAGCCAGCCTAAGTTTTGATTCTTTGCCCCAAAGAAACAAATGCTATTTAGTAGGTCTTCCCCTGCTGACTGTGCAAAGGGGATAATAGACTGTTTGCAAGTTTATGATTCGTAGGACACAATGCCAGGCCACAGTAAGTCTGTAAACTATTTAGAAGACAAGATACAACAAACAGGAAATTATCATTTATATTGTATTTTTATTTCAGTTTTATTTTGGTTAACAGTCAGATGAGAGGGAAATGGTCATATGGTTGATGGGAAACCATGAAAGGAGGGCATGCTCTTCGTTGGTTTCATTCATCTGGAAAGGTGTTATGTAAAGCAGTTTTGGCTATCACTTAGAGAAATATGCTTGGAAGGATAAGAGTCAAGTGAGAGAGGACTTAAATTCTCCAGATGGGAGGAAAGAACACAGCATTTTTATAAAGCAGGAAAACTGGATTCAAGCGGTCACAGAGAAGGCCAAAACATTAAGTTGGGCCCAGAATGGCAAAGTTTTTACCTGCCTACCTAAGGCCTTAGAATCTTTCTTTAGTAGCCATGTATCTTCTAAAGAATATTTCTAGATAAGGCTTGGGTTACATCTCTGGCAATCAAGGCAAACAAAAATGGCAGAGTTAGTAAAATTATATACTACTTTATACATTCCTGGTCACCTAAGTAGATAAATCACAGATTACAGAAGAGAACATATAGAATTTGATCATTCAAAATGACAGCTATGTACTTGTCAGTGTTTTTAGCATATGATTATGCTAAATCCACTCAGTGAATTAAACTCAGTCTGTAAGTAGGTATATGCACCTTAATTAGGTCCGTAATTCAGCACAGAAAAGAAAAGCACCTGAGGAAAAAAGTCCTAGTGTTTTCATTGACCTCCATTACCGATATAATGTGTGCAATTTTATCCGGCAAAGTGTAATAAAGATGATCTCTTTTCTACAGTCTAAAGGTTTGTGAGAAGGCACACAGTGTTTGTAGGTAGACTTTCCCCCTTATCTGAGAGCTTTCAAGTCTGCAGAATTTTCTTTTATGGGAAAAACAAAAACCCTGAAACAATGATCCCATTCAATTATAAAATCACTGTGATCAGCCTTTCTACCACTGACCTTTTGGACAGAAGCAGAAAGAGCAGGTTCTGCCTAGATCGAGTTGCCCTGTTTTACCAGCACAAATACTTTGGCAGGAAGATAAGCAAGTGATTAAATCAAAGGTGGAGCCTAAAAAAATAAATGTTTGAGCAAATGATTGAACCGCTTTCCTGTGCTGCACTGAGATGGCTGAGGCTGAACCGAAGTGGATACCACCAGTTTCCCTGTCAGGATCTCCTTGCTTAAAGCCCCAGAGCATCCTTGCTAGACCCAGAGTGATGAGCAGTTGTTATTCCCAGGGTTCTGAAGTGTTAGCGTATCACCATCCGCCTTTATCTTGGATGCAAAGGAGCTAGAGATCCTAAACAGACTTAGTCAGAGCCCCGTGTTCTCTGTAAATACTGAAGTAGTAACTTTGAATCTTTTTATCTGCACATAGATTTGATAAACAGAGATATGGTAAACTTTCAAAAAAAATGTTACATGCAGTTGTAAGTCTAGCTTACAGCTAAATATTTTCCCTTCTTCCTAGTGAGTTAAGCTAATTTACTTGTGAGCCCTCTGGTTATGGACTACCATAATTACAGAAACCCGGTAGTTTTACACTTTAGTAACATGAGGCTTTTTTCTTTTCTTTTCTTTTTTTTTTTTCTCACTGTCTTCCCCAGGTCAGGAATCCCACCTTTGGGAACCATTGAGACAAAAAACACAAAACATGGCTTTGGTGGGGGTTGTTTCTCTCCAAATTTTAGGAATCTGAGCGTGCTGACAGTTAAAAGAAAGCTGGCATACCACCGTTCTCTTTCCTGGTAGTTAAAACTTGTGTACAAATTATGCAAGACTGAACTCTGTCTAAAACCAAAAACTGAGGTGGCCCACTGACGTGGGTTAAAGTCTCCAATTCCTGCTACAGAACACTTTCCGTCCCATCCCCCAATTATAAAAGCCAAGTAAATGAGGATGGGGGACCCAGAGCATGCAGCATAGTGTGTGGCATGCAGCAAGATTTTAACAAGTGTCCCTTACTTTCACAGGTCCAGGAAGAGGAGCAACAGGGGGCTCAGAAAGGAACTCCCTGCATTTGCTTATTCCTATCTTTGGGCTCCACATAGCTATCTAAGACCAACTTCCACATATTTTAGTGGACACAGGCTGAAAAATTTTTTTCATTGAATTTTTAAACTGAATGTGTAGATGATTTTTTATAACTGAGGGGTTTTAAATGCCCTCGTTAGATATACAAATTTTAAGTAATTCAAGCCATGAGACTAAAACTGGCTGTTGGCCAAAGCCATTATGTCGCAGCTGCCAGACTCACATAAACAACAAATAAAATAGTAGTGACCCAGACAGCAGTCATGCCTCTTTCTCTGATTTTGTACTGGAGTTCCTGGGTAGAAAAAAAAATCGTTGGCTTCATCTGATTGCTTTCCAATGGCAGCCACTAACCACTTCGAATACAGCCAACACATGCCATCCAGTTTGCCCATACATTAGCACCAGTCCTTTCCTCCAGGTTTAAAAATAGTGTGGCATTCAAGAAAGTCGATCACTTCTGTTCTTACAAAGAACCCAGTTTTATTAAGTTTCCTTAAAAAAATCACAATTAAATGCTATCCCCTGAGAATGTCACCATTTCTAAAGCGCCTGTCTACTACGTGTTCGTTCCCACACTTATTGCCCCAAATCTCCGAAGAGCTCTGTGCCATAGCTGTCACTGAGCCAACTGACCGAGAAAACGCAACTTGTGACAGCGGTGAAGGGCTTTCCTCTAGACCACTGGTTCTCAGGCCTCAATTCAATGTCTATCCGAATCAGCTGGAGGGTTTGTTAGACACTGTGGAAATTAATTAAGGGAAACCTCACTGACATGGTCTTGGGAAGTCGGCAGGGGAAGGTCTCACGCTTACGCCCACCACTCCTCATAAATCTTAGACCTTCTCATAAAAGATGGTCACCACACTGTTCTAGCTACTGGAGGAGCAGGAGTTAAAAAGGCTCCCACTTCCACCGCCCCACAACTGCCAATGAGAGACTGCCACAGCTCAGCCAATGAGAAGCCGCCACACGTGGGACTCCCACTTTCCTCCAATGGATGATTTGCTTAGAACAGGCCTCCAACTTGACCCCTTCCTCTACAAAAGAGCATTCCTCTGTTGTGTCCTCCAGATACACCTATGGTCCGGCTGCAGCTTGCGTTCCTATTCCTGAATAAACCTGTTTTTGCTGGTAAAATAACTGACTTTTATTTTTAAGGTTAATAAAACAGATATGAGGAACTCCATCCCAAGAGTTGGCTTATTCAGTCGGTCTGAGGTGGAGCCTGAGAATGTGCATTTTTTTCCAAGTTCCCAGGTGGGTCTTAACGTTGTTTGTCTTGGACCATACTTTGAGAACCACTAGCCTAAATCATGTAAGTCATACATGGCAGAGCCTATATTAAAACCTAGGTGTGTCTGATTCTGAAATGCAAACGAATGGCACACTGAGAAGACACTTGTTGCACTCAAGAGATGGAAGAGGAAAGGAAGCACTACAGCAGTGGCTGCCTGCTATGTGAAAGAGGAATGGGGCTGGAGTAGAGACCCTGTCTGCCGTGTCGCAGCGTATCAATTTACCTGATCCTTAGTATTTCCAACACTTACAATAAAAATTCTTCTACGATTACTCTCACCACTCTCATGGAGTTGTTTTGAAGATAAAATGTGATAATAGCCATAAAGGAATTTTCTAAGCTTTGAAATACTACCACAAATGTCGTTTGTTATTTTCATTAGGAATCAAATCAGAAAAAAAGAGTTCAGACAAACTAAGCAAGTACAACAAAAATATGCCTGTGAACGATCTGGTCCTTAGTTTAAAAGCTCAGACTACGTAAAAGGAAATGCCAAACGCAACAGAGAAGTTTATTGGACCTGTAAGGAGTTAGTGATCTTTAAAATGAATGCACTGACAGTCTTAAGGGTAGGGCAACTGCCAATTTTTTTCCAATAGCTTTTTTTTTAAACTTAAAAAGTACACATCCTGTTTTCTTTTTTCAAGAGATATTCTTTTGATGAATACTGACAAATAATTAAGAAACAATTATTTTGATGTAGTTATTTGTGAAGAGTAAAAATTGAATGCTAACAGCTTTCTTAGGTAGTGTACTTTTCTTTCACAGAATAGTGGAACTATTTTATTTTTAGAAATACAATTTTATCATGCTGATCATTGGCTTTTTTTTGTCTGATACTCTTTCTGAACATATAAGTTCGACTTCACTTGTAATACACGGCTGAACCAATGAAATACAGGGCTTGCTATGCAACAAATGGTAAACACAGGTGACTTCCAATCGCTGTTAATATTCATTAGGCAATTTTAATACAAGAGTAAAAACTAAGGCTGCTTCTACTTTCTCCATGAAATGCTCATTGTAAATATTCGCATATCAAGACCAGTATTTTCTAATTAGGTTGATATTCCCTGGAACAAAGAATGGGGCTATTTTGTGTTGGTCTAATTAAGGAGAGACATTTTCCTAAGACATCTGTCAAGGCCCACTGGACTCTACTTCTAGCTACATTTTCCCCTCAAACAAATAGCTTATTTGGTATTAGTTCATTATTTGGTATTAAAGCCAACAGACTTCCATGTCATTAGGACTATAAAGAGCAATGCCCCATTGTATATTATACTTGCTCCATGAAGTGAAATCCTTATTGTTAAAGTTCTGTTTGTGTTTATCAGCTTTTGATGAAAATGACAAATCCCCATGTTGGTGTAGCAGATACCTTCTTTTCTGTTTATGATTTGCTTGTTTTCTTTAAATGCCTTGATAGAGAAGGTGCAATTTAATGGCTGGTGTGCAAAAATAGATTACTTCAAAGACATCAGTAATCAGAGAGCAGAGAGCAGGATTCAGGTGGTAGGGTTTGATTCCATTTTATCATTTTAATGCCTGAGCACTTCTCAGGCTTTCCCTGTGAGTTGTGTACAAAGATTCCTTGAATGCTGGGTGTACAATCCAGATTATATGTTAATATAATTTAGCTGTCCTAATAACCACGCTGATATGAATTGATGGGGAATTGAGGTTCTTTAGAGGACATGGATTAGTGGTTAAAAAACATACTCTTGAGGAAGACTGCCTGGTCCAAAAATCAGCTATGCCATTTACTAGCTGTGTGACCTTGGGAACAGTTTCTGTGCCCCTTGTTTCCTGATCCATAAACATGAACTTCATCATGGAATGGAAGGATTGATATTTGTAAAGCAGTTAGAATGATGCAAGGTATGAAGTTATTAAATAAGTATTGATCAGTATTTTGAAAATATTATTCTTGCTGTGATGTAACACATGTTCCTTTGCTATTGGGTGGGTGAAAGGTCTCATAAGTTTCTCCATGTAGTCTTGTATCATTCATTGAAGGTTCAGCAGAAATACCTTCTTCCTATGACTTTGGTAACAGAACATTTGGGATATGGAGTCAAACGCTTCAATGAAAGGATGAGGCTACCTATCATTGTGACACTATCTTCACGATACAGAGAAAAAACATAAAGTCTTTGAAAAAATCTCCCCAACTGGACAACATCTGAAGAGGAGAAACTGAGGCATATGATCAAAAGTGAAAGAGTTAGTCAACCATAATGTAATAAAGAAATAGTAGGGAAAATCTTTGGAGACAGTGCTGATAAAAAAGAGCTTTCAGAATGTAGTGTTGACATCACATTTTGAGGCTTTTTCCTATCTTCGGTGTTTAAAAATTAGTAGCCAAGGAATTTTGCTACCAGTTTTTAATGTGGATAAATACAAACACAGAAAAAATAACATCTCTGTGGACACACGGTTGGTGACTTAAATAAGCAGGCATAATTACATGAATGAAAGGATCTGCGTGAGTGCACGATTTGGTTGCTATCCGTTCAGCACCACCCCTCTACCAAGTGAAATGGCAAAAACCAGGGGTCTAAACTTATTAAAATATCTAGAATGAATTGATTCCCAGTATTTACTTTTTAAAATAGAGGTAATCTAATGTTAAATAGCCAAAGTAAGACTCTGAAAATACACTAAAAATTTAAGACTCCCAAAGCTTGCTCACATGTATTGATCTCACTTTATACTTGTAAAAGAGGTGAAGTAGTTCTATCATTACACATATCAGAGTGAATTAAGACTCTCTTCCACCATACAGTTAACTGTTTGGGGGCAGGAACTATGTCTCAGTCATTTGTTTTATATTCTCAATAGCAGGTTGTCAGAGAGGGTAGATTTGGATTGTATTAATTTAGCTAAGCCAATACTACATGTCCCAAAATTCCAGTCCCTTCATAGTTCCAGGTTAGCCTGGACCATAGGGGATATTTTGTGTGACATTTGTAAGGCAGAAGGTAACCAATAGCCATATTCTTTTTACATCAGAATGTCAGCATAGGGCATGAGGCTCTGTGGCAACTCAGGTTGTCACTGATCTGCTGGCTCATGATGGCAGCAAGTGAGGCCATCCAGGTTACATGAAAGGGGGTATTAGCTTCTCCTGCTGGTCACCCCCATTATCTAAGTGGAGGCTGAAAGGCTGTAATAAAATATCTATCTATCTATATATATATATTTAATAGGCTCAGTTATCAGGGTCATAGATGAGGAAACTGATGCTGGAGAACTACTTATTGTCAAATAATAATAAAGGTGTAATGATAGTAAGACTGAAGACTTCCCATATTGAGCCCAGAGTTCTTTCCATCATAAGGTCTCTTTTAGTCTATCTACTCATCCCTTGGTAAATATAGAGTAACTGAATTTCTGTAGGTGAATTCCTAATGCCTCCTTAAGCTCTCCATTCAAGTGTGAAAAGATATTCTGACCACATTCTCCATTAACAGAGTGGCATCAAGATAACATCCGGGCAGTTTAGGATCATAAAGCAGAGGGGCTGGACAACTTCTAAAGAAATTAGGACCCTGATAAGAAAATATCTAATTCTTTATGTTAGAGATAGTTCTACTTATTTGAAAAACCTACCTCACATCAGAACCAAAGAATCCTGTATAAAGTAGGAAAATATCACTAATTAGCTTCTTCTATTCCTTCTCTGTTCTCCACATTTCCTCTTAAATCCTTCTTCCTTCCCGGAATCAGTCCCAGATAATGGGGAATTTGTTCAGTCTCAGAACTATATAATCTACTCCCCAATGGAATGGGTGTAGTACACCTACTTAGAAGAATGGATGTGCCATTTGTTTAATTCATAAAACCAAAGTATAAAAGATGACACCATTCTGTCTATTGAATGGGAATGGGGTTACTAAATACTATTATTCTGATGACTAAAATAACCAGGTCCACCATATTGTACTAATATATAGTGATTACTATGCTGTTACTTTGTACATAATTAATGCAGTCACTTGTTTTCCATGCGAAAACAGGCATGGGTGTCATGTAAAGCTAATGTCTACAGGACAAAATTTTGGATTTCTCCTCACCTCCTAGATCTGCTTGCTGTACCTCTGTGCTTCTGCCACACAAACTGCTCCAACAGATCATAACCAAATTCCAGGCACAACTGGAGGAATGGTGTCCACTGTTTATACCAGCAAAGAACAGGAATGACTTGACACAACTGTGCTGGAGAAGCATACAAAAATATTCTGCCTATGGCAATATAATGCTTGGGAACACTGTCCTCATTTACACTGTACTTAACTCCTGGGAGTGTAAAGCACAGTATTTTGCTTCCGTTTGGTTTTGTTTGGGTGTTTGTGATTTTGCTGTGTTCATTTTTATTTCTCTGAATGTTTCTTTCACTTTTAAATTCTTAATGCAAATGGTGTAATCTTATCTTCAGCTCATTATTGTTATCTAATACAGCTGAACAAAATTTTAGTCATAAGGAAGTGAAACCGCCTTCTGTTCCCACAAAGCCTAAATTTAAATATGGGCAACTCATAAGCCTTAGATAATTTGCTCAAATTAGCCACACTACTTTCTCCTTGAGTGTTATCTAACCACATCCAAGTTGAGTCAAATCTGACCCAAACAAAAGGCAAGCTAAACGTACAAAAGGAACAGGCTCTTGATGCGTCCAGCTCATAGTCGCTAATATTCTGGCCCTTTCTCCAATTTTAGTTGCAAGTCTGGGGAAAGAGTTTTCTGTGCCATCTATAAATAGAACTCAATAGTTCAATTAATTGCCTAATAGCTCATCAGGGATGACTTAGTGTGTCACTCCGGTAAGAGCTCGTTGGTGAGAGCTCTTAAGCTCCTGTTCAGGAAACTCAGTATGCTGGTTTCTGTACAGGAGAACCCTTGAATCAGGGATCTACTGAACAATTTTTGTGGTCCAGCCATTATGCCAGGTGCCTTGTTTTGTGAGGTTACTTTGGATTATTTTCCTAAAGTAGAGACAGAATGTCCTGAATTACCCATTGTTTGGAACAGTCTCACATGAGATGAGTACATAGTTGGGAAAAGACTGGCCAAGTTTGTGGGCGAGTAGATATTTTTCTGGGTCAAAGCCAACTAACTAATCAAGTAGTAACCTAACCCAAGAATTTGGTCTCATGAAAATCATCCTTTAATAGTGCTTCTCAAAATTTTCCATTAAAAAAACCCTGAAAAAAACAGAAGAGGAATGAGTATATTTCCCTTATTCCTACCCTACCCAAAGTCCTACCCAAAGTCTGAGAATATAACACAAAGGACTGGGCCCAAGCTCAAAATATTCCAGTCTTAAGATTTTTCTTTAAAAATACACACTGTTTTTTTAATTCATATATAATTATATATGAATATATATATATATATATATATATATATATATATATATATAAACTGAAGCTTCAAATTTATGATGCCTAATAATTGATGGCAAAATACAGTCAGGGTGAAAATGCCCTATGTTACTTAATGGTTGACTTTAATATCAACTGGGCTAGGCTATAGTTTGCAGTTTTTTGTAAAACAGCATTCTAGATGTTATTGTGAAGATACTTTTCAGAGGTGATTAACATTTACAATATGTAGATTTGGGGTAAAGCAGATGACCCTCCATAATGTGGATGGACCTCATCCAATTGGTTGAAGGTATTAAGAGCAAAGACAGGTTTTTCAAAGAAGAAGCAAGAAAAAGCAATTCTGCCTCAAGATTGCAACATAGAAACTCTGCCTGAATCTCCTACCTGCTGGCCTGACCTGCAAATTTTGGGCTCAAGACGGCAATGTTGATTCTTACTTTAATTTTTGACCTGCCAGCTCACCCTATAGATTTCAGAATTGCCAGCCCCCCATTACATGACCCACTCCTCAGAGGAAATCTCTTTCTCTCTCTGCTTCTCTGTATGTCCTATTAGTTCTGCTTCTCTGGAGAATGCTGACTAATACAGTTACCAAACTTTAGGGGGAAGGAGACAATTGTGAGGTAACTGTCAGACTCAACCTCTGGCAATGGAAAATCTTGTAAAAGAGTTGACAGTGAAAACAATATTTCTGTGTCTAAAAGTTCTGACTTCCAAAAGCACACCCAAGATAACACCAGCATGCCAAAAACTTGGCTAACACCCTATTGCTTTCCTAAATAAAATGTTCAATTGGTTGGTGAGCTAATCATGTTTTATGTTATCGTGGTATTAGGCCATTAAATTGCCCTTCGTTATTTATAGATCTCTCTTTTTCTACCAGATTGAGGGCAGGAACCAGGTCTTCATCATCTTTGCAACCAGACTCAATAAATTATATTGATTGCATGGGAACATGGTTCTAATTTAAAATGGAATATAATGAAATATTAAAATTCACCATTATGAAACATGATTTGGGTCAAGTTTTGTTACAACATTTTCCTTCCTTTTTTTAAAAAAAAAGGAAGAAATAATTGAATGTTTGTTTTTAAGGTAAAAGAGCAAATCTTATGGAATATAATCTAAATCCACGCAACCATTTGAAGTCTTTAAAACTATACTCATAGAAGTAAAATTACATTAGGAATGGAGGTGATAGTTCTGGAGCAAGTTAAGGTAAAAATCACCTTCTTCATGGAATTGTTGGGTAAATCTAATTTGGGGCCATTTCTTACTCAGATGATTAACTTTTTCAATTTTCCTTTGCACATGTGGACAGTTTCAGGTCTATTTTTGGGAGAGCGTGAACATGGAGAGAAGGTGACTCAAAAAGGCTAAATTTGAAAGTGAAAAGCCTCTTTAATAAGAGGCTACATATTCTTTGTATCTGAACCCTTGATTTTAGAGTAGAAAACCCTGGAGAGACAGGGGAAAAAAACTGATCCCATTTTTTCACTTAAGAGCAGCTATAAGAAAAAATAAAGTCAAGCATGCTTTAAATTTAAGTAACTATAAAGTCTAGGGTACATATGGCTTAAAGAATGATGATAAAAAATAATTTTCCTCCAAGTCTGCTGAAACTGGCCAGCTTAGAAAGCAGTATGCAACTATCCCCACATAGGAATCCTTCAATGCAATGCATTTCAGAGTGCATTATAAGCCATTTTTTCCCCCAAACCTGAGCTCTTGGGCTTAGAAACTTAGACCAAAAACAGACTGAATTTATTTCAATATTAATTGATGCTAGGGATTGAATGTTTGCATCCTCCCAAACATTTAGGATGTGATGAGGTCATGAGGGTGCAGCCCTTATGAATGGGATTAGTGCCTTTATAAAAGGGACCCCAGAGGACATTCTCACCTCTTCTGCCACATGAGGACACAGAGAGAAGAAGCCTCTTTAAGAACCAAGAACTGGGCTCTCAACAGATACTGAATGTGCTGGAACCTTGATCTTGGACTTCCAGCCTCCAGAACTGTGAGAAATAACTGTTTGTTGTTTAAGCCACCCAGTCAATGCCATTTTGGTACAACAATGGGAATGGACTAAAACAATAGGCATCTCAGAACAACTATTTGTTTAGATGCCTTATTCCCATGGTCTGATTTGAAGATGGAAGACCAGTGGGTGACTTGCTAAAATCTGAGGGAAGAGAGGCTTTTGGAGGACTTCTAATACTGTTTACTGCCGGAGAAATCTATTTTTGCTTCGTAGTTCCCTCTCTGTTGGCAACAGCCGGATGAGCCAAAGAGGGCCTGGTTTTTGTGTTGATGAGATTTGTGTGTTCCTTATAACTCTCATTTTGTGAGCAGGTCATTAGCTTCAGCACAGTCATGGTATTAAGACACTTTTTCATTATTCCATTGGCCAAGCTGGAGGAGACATGTCTTCATTTACCCACAACCCCACTTCTGTATTTTGTTCATCCACATCAGTCTCCTGCCATCTACAATACTCTTCCACCTATTCAGATCTACACCTCCCTCTGTTCTTTTACAACATCTCAAAAAAAGTCTCTAACACATCTGGCTGGCTGAAACTTTTCTGTCTTGGAAAAATTTCTGGCACATCTACACCACCTCACCTACTATTACTGCACTTCCCTATGCAACTTTGCTTCAGCCACACTGGTCTCCTTGCTATTTCTAGAACATGCCAGGCATCCTCAGAGCTTTGCATGGCTGCTCCAGCTCCTGAACTGCTCTTCTCCAAGGCAGCCACATTGCTCACTTCCTCACCACCTCCGGGTCTTTGACCAAGTATCACCTACTTAGAGAAGCTCTCTGACAATCCTACTAAAAAATGTAAACCATTTTTAAAATGTAGGCAGCTTTAAAGATGGCTCCTGTGATGCCTGCCTCCTGGTGTTCATGCTCTTGTGAAATCCCCTCCCCTTGAGTGTTGGCTGGAATAAGTGACTCACTTCTAATGAATAGAATACAGCTAAACTGAGAGGATGTCACTTTCAACATTAGGTTAGAAAAAGACTCTGTCTTCAGTCTTGACTACTTGCTTATTTGCTCTAATGAAAACCAGCTGCCATGTTGTAAGATATATTATGGAGAGGCCCTCATGGCAAGGAACTGAGGGAGGACTCGAGCCAACTAGTGAAGAACGGTTACACCCATTCAACTGCTCCAAAGGAACCAAATCCTCCTGAGTACCATGTAACTGAGCTTAGAAGAGAATCCTTCCCCAGGCAAGGCTTGAGATGACTGTGGTCCTAGTGGACACTTGACTACAGCATGTTAGAGACCCAGATAAACCTGGATTCCTGATCCACAAAAACTTTGAGATAACAAATGTTTCTTGCTCTAAGAAACAATTTTGGGGTAATTTGTTACACAGTAATAGGTAACTAATACAATGCTCTCGCTCCTCCATACCCCTCATTGCATTTTCCTCCACACTACTAATCACCATCGAATGATATTTATTTCACTTATTTATAGTCCACTTCAACATCTACTAAAATGTAAGATTCATAAAGGCAGGAGTTTTTGTCTTTTTCTTTTCATCAGTATATCCTTAATGTCTAATCAATGCCTGGGACAGAGTAGCCAATCAATAAATATTTGTTGAATCCATGATATATTATATTACTCAATGGCAAATCATCTGTTTTAACTCCTTCACTAGTCTTAAATTCCTAAAGAAAATGGTTTCATTATAAATAATTTCCCACTCAACTTTCAGGCTTTAGGACTTTTTTGTCATTTAATAAATATTTGCTGACAGGATAACCTCTAGATAAATTAGAGGAAAACATCTTTTGCTAAGTGCCGTGCCAATCAAATCAAACAAGTGACCCAATTTCCCAATTGTCAGTATCTTACAGGGGCCAAGGACTTGAGACTATGATGGCTCCAAAAAAAGAAAAGAGAAAAGAATAAGAATTCTAGGTTTTATTTTTTCACAAACAAACTATAGGTCATTCCCTCCTAAGAAAATTAACTTCTTTCTTTCTGATTATTCAAAAAATGATACTAGCAGAGAAAACATTCAACAGAATTTCATCCATTCTGGAAGAACTGCTTTTATCAATGTGACATAATTATATTGGCCTAGAAAAGAAGAGCTGTAGCAGTCATAAATTTATAAAAAGAACCAGGGTAGATTCTTGAGGGTGAAGCCTTCAGCCATGTAGAGTGATAGAGCTACAATGACAGACACCCCATTGGACTGTTGAAACCAATAACCATGGAGAAAAATCACTCCTAGATTCATAGGGAGAGGGTATTAGTAACATATCTGCATTCTCAGTCACACCCACATTAGGGATATCTTGGGGGCATTTTCTCTTTGCCCTTTGTAGCAAGCCCAGTAACTCTCAGTATTATCATATTAGAAAAGGTATCATGTGATAATTGGAAGCACACACATTTTGAAATTCAGACAAGACTGAGTTCGAATTCAGACTCAAAGAAGTTACAGGACTTTCCCAAGATTACACAGCCAGAAAGTGGAAAATCTAAGCTTCATCTATAAATTTCAAAGTTGAGGTGAGGATCCAATGAATATAGTATCTAATCACTCAGAACATAGTAAGCACTGAAATGACTATCTCCCCACACTACCATAGAAATATTTATAGTCCCAGTATTGCTTGAATTAATGAAATTTTCGATCCACTATTCCTAAAGTTAGATTTGGGGCCACCTTTCCTAGAATGAGGAAGTAACATACAATACTCAAGGGTAAACTACTCAT
This sequence comes from Smutsia gigantea, assembly GCA_032199065.1. Lineage (NCBI taxonomy): Eukaryota > Metazoa > Chordata > Mammalia > Pholidota > Manidae > Smutsia > Smutsia gigantea. The sequence continues at coordinate 356,716 of JAVSCE010010613.1, read as the reverse complement.
CTGGGGTAAAAGCTGAACAATTTCTTCAAACGATGGGTTTTACAAAATCAAAAAAAGGAAGGTTCAACTAAGTATGGAGGTTGTTTTAGTACCAAACATTTACTCTAAATACCCCTTATATATCTAATATTTTTCCCCAAAGTACACTTTTTGCCAGTTCCTAATTTCCAACTAATTTTTATCCAAGTCTTAACTCAGACTCACCACTACAATGTATAATGAAAACTCTTGTTCTCTTGTAAGTCAAAAATATACTTATTTAGGAAAATAAATTCAAATTATGTATTGAGTGCCCCTCCTACTCAAGTCTTACCTTCCAGTTTCAAATGTTGTCATGGTCTTGTTTTGCATGAGACAAATGTCTTGGATTTATCACAATTCTCCTGTTCTAAAAACAGACTTAGGCAGGAATGACATCTTTCAGTTACTCTAATTCCCTCACTGTCTGTCTTTGTGACTTCCTTTCTCCCTCTTTCTCTTGCTTTCTGCTGATTTGAATTGAACTATGGACCTTGTTCACTTTTAAACTTCTTTTTGGCTTAATTTCAGGAACTCCTTAAATGGTATGTACAAAACAGCTGTGGTTTAGGCACTTGATGCCAACCTATTGTTTAAAATCTGACACAGAGAGTAATTGGCCTATGTCTCCCAAATCCAAGTGGCAAATATACATTAATACACTCTTTCTTCCTAAAGATCTGACTCTTGCTTAGCTATAATGGTCATATTCAGCAGAAATACTCCAGTCCTAGTTTCCTAAGGACTTTTCCATTCATATAACTACCTGAAGGTATAAGGCAGGTGATCAAAATCCATCTGGCTTATAGAAAAATTCTTGTTTACTGTGTATGTCCACTGACAAGGGAAACAGTTCAATGATATATGTTAGAGAATTCATAGTATCCAGAGAGCAAAGGTCGACAAGTCCATACTTTCCCTGAGTAAATACTAAAGGACAAAATTTCTAAGATTTTAATGGTCAGGAAAAAAGCCTTAGAGATAAAGGTGAACTCAACAGGGGAAATTCTCTACTCCTCATTTATGTTAAAGTAAGCCTAAAAATGGCATGTTTATATTTCCCCTTATATCATTACATAAAATTCTCAGAAAAAATTAATCAATTTTTCTTGAAGTTTTTATAGGGGTATATAAATGCATATTTTAATGCTTAGAGCTATACATTCATAAGTCTGTGTATATATACACATATGGGATGCAATAATTTGCTTTTGAAAGGAATTATAGAACATTCCATCTGGTATTCAATACAGAATATGATGAAGTCACTCTTAGATATCTACATATATAGAGGCATGTAAGAGCTATTTAATAAACTCTGTAAAGACCAGTTTAAGACTATTTTGACCAAACCTTCAAAAGAACTCACGGGATATGATCACTGACTCCTTAGAGCACTTGGATAAGAAATTAACTTAATTGCCTTTAATTCAACATTGATATTTACTGGACACAGAGCACTGCTGCTCCCTAAACAAAAGCCTACAGGAGACAAAACATAGGCTGGACGACTTTGCATAATAACAAAGACAGAGCAATGCTTACCTTTATTCACTCTCCCCATTGAAGACCTAAGAGCTGGTGCTCACAGCCAGGCAATGGTAAAAATGTTCTTTAGTTAATAATAAAGGAGAGAAAAGCTCCAGACATCAAGTACCTGAGTTAACCATTGACACGTTTGTTCCTACAGGTCCACCTGGGAATCTACATAGGTAGCCCTTGGCATCTTATAAAACAGGCGATAGCCAGTCAGCTGAGACTGAGGTCACCGCACCATTTCTCTGCCTCCAGAGGAGGTACAGTGTGAAGGTCATTCAGCACACCCTGACTACGCTTTCACTTGGTCAGGGATACAAAGGAGGAAGATTTCCCGGGCCAGAAACATGCTCAGCCGTGCCAGCAAGGTACTCAAATATTTACAAACAGGGTTGTCAAGAGCTAACCTATGGAAACACTCCTGTTGGTTTTCAGACTTTGAGCAATGCAGAGAAACCCTTTTTACCAGAATTCTTCGGCTACACCTTAGCAGGTAAGGGTGGAGATTGCATGCCAATGAAAACTAAGACAAGGCAGCTAGAAATAGCTAAGCATCCATCCACTCCTTTATTCAACAGGCACTTAATGATTATATATCCTAGGCAGCACATTCCAAAGATCTATATCCACAGCTGAATAAGCCGATAAAAGGAAGACCGAGATTGATGCTGGATCCTCCATCCTCTAGCCCCCCAAAATCAGAGCTTGAGATCAAGATAATAATAAAATACAAGCTGTGGGACAAATCCAGAATGCATTCACACAGTTTCTCTGCCCCATCAAGAGGTCCCCAGGGGCTAAATAAAATGTCAAAGTGGACATGAGGTGAGGCTGGCTGACCAGAAGTCAGAAAATTGAATGACAGGTGAAGGAAGGGGCTTTAAAATGGTAAAGCCAAGGGAAAGTGCATGAAAATGTGAAAGGCAGCCACAAGACACGACAGAAATAATAGCCCCAAGCTCTTCAGAACATGAGGGAGTTGCATCCAGGAAAGCTCAAAAGGAATCTTGTGCTGGCAAGGAGCTCATAGATTCCTTTACTCCGAAGAGCGTCAGGAACCAGGGATGTAGGTGTCCCCATCTGGCTTTGTTGACCCCCCCCCCAGATTTAAGGGGCCATTTCTAATTCTGACCACAGTTTGCTATTTGGGGGTGTTAGGCTTTTGTTTCCATTTTTAAAAGCATGAATACTTGAGGAACCAAGATTGGATTTCAGTGTTGGTGCTGTCGCCTACTAGCTTTCTGACACTGGGAGCTACTGAACCTCTCTGCACCCCAGTTTCCTCATCCATAAGATGGGAACAATAAGAAGAAAACAACTACTACCTCAGGCAGATAATTAGTGTCCCAAACCTGTCAGGTCTCATTAAGGTTTGGACATTCTGATAGAAGCACGCAATTTGCAACCTGTTACACAGTAACAGGTAGAGGAGGCCGCACCCTTCCAGGGACCTATCTTTTCAATCACATTTCCAAAGTAAATGTCAAGGAAGCAGTGGACCCAGAGTTTGGCTTTTATGCATAGAAATTTGAAGACTAAAGAAATGTCTACATTTCCATGTGAACAAGGCAATTTTTGTTGTGGTTTATCGGTAGTAAGTCTGACTTGGTAGTTTAGTGAGTAATTATCACTTCCTCCGCTTGCTTACTGCCTGTTTGAAAGCTGACTTTAGTAGTATTCCACATTAAAGGACTTTTCAAAACACACAATGACACACATGCCTCCCTGTGCTCTGCAAGGACAATTTCAGGAAAGATGGTTTTGCTGGGGTGAATGTTTGGACTGGTCTGAAAATATCAGACACCTAAACCAAGCTTTCAAATCCCACAGAGAAGAGCAGGACAGCAGGCAAGATGGTGAAATTGGATGGCTTCCCAATTCAAGGGAGTCAGATCGTCACAGCGTGGCTTCATTCCTTTGTTTGAAGTAAATTCCCAGAACACCAGACACACCCATACTGACATGTAAGTAGAAAAACACTTTCTAAAGCCAAATAAAAATGATATCTGGATTGGCTTTTCTCTTGCGTGCCTATGCCTCCTAAATCTACCTTAAGAAAACTAACTTTATTGAAGTTCAGCAGTGGGGAACTGTAATCCTCCCCGAAACAGAGAGAGAGAGAAACTGCAATTGAAGGGCAAAGAGAAAGGGCAAGTTTGTTTGAAGATTTGTCACATTACAAGATGGTGAAAGAATTCATTAATAAAATGTAAAAACACTTTAAGTGATACACAATTCCATGTTTCAATAGTGCCTACTTTCTTGCTGTTTAATGATTTTAGTACTGATCTAAAAAAGAGACTACAAAGGGGCTACCTATGATATAGAACTGAGGAATTACTACTCTGGCTTTGTCCCTGGCAAACTGGTTTTGCGAGGCCCCTGAGCAAAGACTTAAATGGTGGGGAAATTTTTTAAAAGAAGAATATTTTTGTGACATTTGAAAATTATATGAAATTCAAACTGCAGTGTCCATAAATAAAGTCTGATCAGGGCACCAGCTACATTTCCTCATTTAGATATTGTCAATGACTGTTTTCACCCTACAGCAGCAGAGGTCAGTGGACTTTACAGCCTCCCCAGAGACCATGTGGCTCTGCAGAGCCTAAAATATAGAGTATCTGACCTTTTACAGAAAAAATGTTTGCCAATCCGCAAGCTAGCTAAACCATACAATTCATTCTTCAAAGACAATGTTCCTCTTTTCTGATTAATGATTCACACATGATTAACTCCATGTCAACTGCATTTCTACAATTTAAAATGCTATCTTTCTATGCTATGATCCAGCAAGCACATCCCTTGGTCTTTACCCAAAAGAGTTAAAACTTATGTCCACACAGAAACCTGCACATGGGGGTTTAGAACAGCTATAGGCATAATTGCTGAAACCTGTAAGCAACCAAGATGTTTTTTGGTTGGTGAATGAATTAAGTAAACTGTGGTCCACCTAGACAGTGGGATCAGTGCTAAAAGGAGATGAGTTGTCAAGCCACAAAAAGACAGGCAGGAACCTTAAATGTATACTACCAACTAAGTGAAAGAAGACAGTCTGAAAAGCCTAGCTATATATTATAACATTCCAACTATATGACATTCTGGAAAAGGCAAAACTATGGAGAGAGTAAAAAGATTGGAGGTAGGGATTGGATGGGAGGGTGATGAGTGGGAGAAGCTACTCTGCGTAGTATTATAATGATGGATATGTGTCATTGTGCATTTGTTCAAACCCACAGAATGCACAACACCAAGAGTGAACCCCTAGGGAAACTATGGACTTTGGGTGATTATGATGTGCCTATGTATATTCATCCTGGGTTAAAAAAAAATGCCCCACTCTGGTGACTGATATTGGTAATGGGGGAGGCTGTGCACATGGAGGGACAGGGGCTATATGGGACATCTGTGTCCCTTCCCTCAATTTCACTGTAAACCTAAAACTGCTCTAAAAAAATAGTCTTCAAAAAAAAAATCCCATCTTTCCTTCAAGGTTCCTTTGGCTAACTCCTTCCTTGCCCACCATAAACACCAAATGCAGAGCTTATTTTAAAAATAGTATTTAAAAAGAACAAACTTTTTAAAGGCATGATCCCTTTCAGTCTACATATGCTGATTATTTGTGGCATGTTTCATTTCCTTCACCAAATTTTAAATACTAGTGGGTAAGGACTAGCTGAATCTTACTCATCTTGGAGTGCAATGCAGTATCTAGTAATGCTAAGAAACGAGTGTTCTCCTTCATTAAGTAAGCATACGTTCCTTGGGGCTGAAACACTTCTTTTTGTAAATGCTCTTGAACTCTCCAGTCTGCTGTCTTAAGGAGCTGCCTACCATTCCTTGTCCATACCCCACCTCTCTTTTACTCCCAGACACTCCACCCAACATCATAATTACCTGGGCTTTTCTTCTCTTCATCATCCCAGCTCTCAAAAGTTTCCTTCACTGAGTCTCATTTCTACTTGAAGGACTTGTGTGATTTACTGTGTTCCAAGCCCTCTGGAATACACCTGAAAAGAAGCAGAGGGAAAAGGGAGAGAAAGACTTAACTTGAATTTGCTTCCTTAAGGAGCAATCCAGTTCAGCGTTTTCTGAGAGGATACAACATACTTCAACACATGATTTAAATAAAAATGACGAAGTTGACTGCATCATTCAAAAAACCTTGATACACTGAATCATGCCAACAGGTTAAAAACTGCATGATCCTTTCCAGAGGCAAAAAAAAATGGGACAAATGCCTTTAAAAATCAGTCTTGGGTGTTAAAGGCACATATGTTCATTGGAGAAAATATGAATAAGTGTACAAAGAAGACCTCAGAGACAAGCCTCAATTTCCTTTGGTAAAATTATTTCCAATCTATCCCCCTATTTTAAGATAAAATTGAGATTCAGTCATAAGAATTTTGAATCTTGCTTTTTAGCGTTTGCCAAGGAACTCTTGTCCTCATGCAAAAAAATGCATTACTAACGTGGAATTCCCAACATCCAGGAGCTGCGAGTCAGCCAGGTGGTATGAGACATGGAGTTAGCTTCCTAGTACTTCCCAGCCAGCCGCATGGACTGCTGTGTGGGCATTAACTGAAATGGTGCCTTAAGACAGCTTTATAAACCTTATAAACAAGCCACAGATGTGATGTAACATTGCAAGGTGTACCCAAACATGAGGTCAGTCCTAATCCGGTAATCCTCCTCTGCAAGAAGTGCTTGTGAATTGAAAAGCTGGCCCTCTCCTCAAGGAGGCATGCCTTTTAAGGGAATGGGAAAGGCATCAGAGGTGGTTGAGTGGATTTCAAAAGATGTGCTCATTTTAAAGACTATTTCGCTTTTATTAATCCAGGTCTTTGCCCAAGGGAAGATCTGAGATACTTACCAGACTACTTCCAGCCCCAAGCCCCTAACTTCATCACCACATTGATGACTTCATGAGCAAACAGTTGAGGGCTCTTACCTGTGTAACTACCTCAACTCCTCACTTTTCATACGGAGGCATCATTCTCTCCTTCCCGCCCTTCATCCTTCTTGTACTCTTACGAACTTCAGGAATCAGTTTTAAAAAGAAGGTCCTTGTTGCCCCACTCCCTTCCAAGATATTCTTCTTTTCTCATGCTTTCCTTCCCCACCAAATAAGAATTAAAAGCACTATTTCTTTTGACAGCTGGTAACTAATCTCACCTTAGCAGGAAGGAGAACATGAAGGAAGCCAGCAAAGGAATTTTCCATGCCTATGTCTCTTGTAATTTTTTTCCACATCAGGTACTTTTCAAAATCTAGACATTTCCATTGAGTCTGCCTATCTTCTTGTTTTGTCTACCAGAGTCACGTGTTCAACTGCTCCTGTGCTGAAGAGAAACCTGACTGAGCTGATGTTTGGAGGAGGGTGAACTTGAGAGCTCCTGAACTCTCCAGAGGGAATATCACTGGCATGTGATGACTTTGCTTAGGCAAACGGGATTTTTCCTTTTGTAAAAGATCAAGTTCACACAGCTAGTCTCTCAACCGCAAATCAAAATACCTCACATTTTAATGAGAACTTCAACCTTCACCCCGAAAATGAGTCTGTTTTGCCTGCCAGAATGCCTGCTTCTGTCTTTCTTTCCCTTCGTCTGTCTCTTCCTTCATTTCTTCCTTTCTTTTCTGTTTAAATGCTAAAGGAATCTTTGTATTTTTTAGTATGTTCCAAGCCTTCCAGAATATATATAAGAAGCAGAAGAAAAAGAAAAAAAGAGTCAATTGAATTTGTTTCCTCGAGGAGCAGTCCAGTTCAGCCTATCATAAGATAATGCACAATATTTCAATGAATGATTTTTCTTAATGATGAAATTATAGTTTCCTGAAGCTGGTGATTTGTACAAAATCTGAAGGAAATGTATTTGTGTAAGCTGGAGTCATTTCAAATGAAATAATCAAGATGTTGTCTACTGAAACATGTTAAAGCATTGCTCTAAAACTGAAGAAGACTTTTTCCAAAAATTTGCAGCTGCATATTTTGCAACTATGGCAATGATGATTAGAATCTAATTATTTTGACACCAGAAGAACTATAGTCACACTTCTGTAAGTCTTATAATCTTAATAGTCATTTGCTATTGCTCACATGTGAATGTTTCCAGCAATTATCAGTCTTCAAAATGGAAGATTTCTATACATTTTCATATACCTCTTCTTCCCACTGTCATCTCTACAGATTACTAATATTGCACAATATAAAATGTAGATCTAACTAAGGTTGAAAAAGAAGGAGCAATGTGAGATTTCACAGGCTTAGAAATCTTGTGTTTGGTTGTGGATTTGTATAGTGCTATTTGAAGATAAACTATACCTTGAATTTTTTTTCCTGAAATGAATTGGCTGACTATAGTGATAATGCCTAGTTATTGCAACACCTTGTAAACCACAATCCAGTTTAGAAAGCAACACATTTCACATTTCCATTATTGCTCTGATTCCTACATAAGGGCCATACATAAAGAAAAAATGAGCCAAAATTTAGCAGAACCGTATAGACAAAGCTCTGCTATATTCTAGAAAGTTTATTTTGCATTCACATTTTCTCTTAACTTGATCTATGCATTTCAAAATCAAATTGCTAAGTGCTAATATAGTCTCCCCCTCAACACACACACACACACACACACACACACACACACACACACACACACACAACACACATTACCAAATATCTGAATATTTAAGAATATGTGAAAGAAATAGTTGGATGATAGATTGTTTACATCTAATAAAGATATTTGATCATTAATGGGCTATATACTATCTCATCCCAATCGTAACCTGCTAACATTTTTCCTTCTTTAAAAATTAATAACCTAATTAATTGGACATGAAAACTTTAGATTGTTATAGATTAAAATGATAGTAACATAAGAAAAAATAGTACCTTCATAAGATAAAAAATACCTTCTAAGATTATACTTAATATTATTCCAAGTAAATATAGTATATTTGTTTCAATTAATTATTAATCACAGAGTAAATTTTTACAGTAAATTTCACTCACATGAAAGATGAAATTATATGTTTATCCATAAAGTATTTTAAGAGGTTCAGTGTTAGAGATCATTATATTCCTAATAGTGAATTTAGAATGGGGTTTAAATGAATCCATTTCCCCCCCTTATGCAAATTGATAGGTCTCTGGAGTAGAGTTTGATGGATAAAAGAAATACCACGTGTGTGTATTTGTGTGCCCGCTTTAACTGAAAAGCTAAGAAGCTAATGAAATAACACTCCTGTTGGCTACAGGAATAGAATGTTCTTGAGCAGGTGGGATGGCTGGGTTCCCTTGAAAGTGGGGAAAAGGAATTTTAGCACATTTCCGATTACTGAACCCATCTATTTTATTTCACCTGCCTACAGAGCAGAAAGGCATACATTGTTCTAGCGGACAGAAAATGCAAAATGACCTCTCCTTCCCCTTGCAACAAATTTTCACAAAATAGAACCCAGTGAAAGAAAACACAAGGATCCCCAAATGCATATCAAAAAGTAATCCGTTTTTCACTCATCAGATAACAACACTTAATGGCTTGGGTAACCCAGCTTCGCTTTCCTATTGCCTTAATGAAAAGGCCAGTTCATCCCATCAGGAAATCAGTGAGATGAATTGTAATGACGAACTGCTATTCTTTGCCAAGATTTTGCAAAGGCCATGAATAGCCCAGCTTAAAAGTTACATTTCTTGTTTTCCTTCCTGTGTGGCTCTCTTTAAAAAGGCAAGAAAATGGCCCATTTGGTCTTTGGAAAATGCATTTCAGAACATGAGACACTGCCAGCTGGTTTGGTTTATCCTAGGTAAGTGAAGCTATGGTGGCATTAGGAACAAAATGACAGGAGGACAAATGAGAAAAATGAAGACATAGTAACATGTTTAGATTTCCTTGCAAATGGGAAAGTGGTGAAGAGATGTTTTTCCTGGGAAATTGCACCTCCAGAACACAGAGTCCTGGCACACTGAAGTATTTAATGCCGCCATTTCTATTGCTCTTGAGTTTTCCCCTGTAGTGTAATAGTGTAACATTATACTTTTACAAATACACATTACATTATACAATTCTGCTATAAACATAAGAAAAATCACCATGCATGATCCATAAAAGAAAAAAAAAAGGATTTGAAGGGAAAGTAGGGTTACAACCCGACACTCAAAAATTTCACCAGAGTATCTTTAAAGAATAAAAGGAAAGATGGGACCCTGAAAAAAGGGTGGCACAGTTTTCCACATGGCCAATCTTAAGGCATGCATCAATACCACAATGCTAAGTCACTTTGCCTTGGAATAGGCCTGAGCTTTATTGTGGAAGTGGCATGGGAAGGAAGGATTACAGCTTGTGAGTTATTGTGAAGTGGTAGAAAAAGGATTATCTGAAGTTAGATGGAGAGTTCCATCATCAGGTGTAGCTGGAGGAGCTCAGAACACACACAGTGGACAGAGATGGCTGGTAGATGTCTGAGGATTGGGTCTGTGTGTTTTGTGTATTCCCAGGCAGCTCAGCTGAATTCGGTGCAGTTGTTTTTCATTCACCTCGTGTTTCTTCAGGACAAAACCACATATGGGCAAACACGAAGCTTGCTTAAAGTACGGGTTAGGCTCAAACGAACATGTGTTATGTTCAAATTGTTCCTTTAGCAAATGCACTGCAACTAATTTGCATTTTCAAAATAAGTGTGATAGCAGCCCTGACTTATGTTCTCAGGTTATATTTATGTAATACCTAGATGGTCAACTGAAGCGTTAAACTTTTTCTTAACGCTGTGGAGATGCTCAGTGTTGTGTTGACATATTAAATCATTCTATCTCTATTTTTCAACTGTCTCCAGTAACACCACTTACCTACTCATACTACAGTGAATAGGGTAGATGAAGAAATCAGTCAAGAGATGTTTTTCTTGCACAATGGAGTGCCTCATTCATGAGATGATTTATCTTTTCAGCACACTTTCCATCTTTTATCCTAGCTCTGTTTTTTTAACTCTTCTGTTTGTGCCAGATCTTAATCACAGGATTCTATAGCATATCCATTTACTAGTGTTACATTCTGAAAACTCCAGCAATTTATTACCCTTGAAGTGTTTTCTTGTTTCATTTAAAGTTGGATTGTTACTGTTCTGTGTTTTCCCCAGTTCTACGACACTAGTTCACTTCCATAAAATATCTGAAACAAATGCTTTTCAATGTATCTCATCTGGATTTTCAACAATGTGCAGAGTTCAGAATCCTCTCTGTCTAGGAATTTTACTCTTTGGGAAGGATTTTACAAGGACCCAATGTAAATATAAAATAATGGAACACCCACACCGTGCTTGGCCTCTTTTTCATCATGTTTTTAACATTAATCCTAGAAAACAACTTATAAAACATGCACACACATATGTACATTGCAGATCTCCTTGTAAACATCCCTTCTGTGATTAAATTGATTCCTGAGGAATTGGCTAAGACAACCAGTACCAAAGGTCACTTTCAAAACTTCCTGTGCCCCTGAGAATGTTTTGTGTTAATAATATGCATTAGTTTTACAGCCATTAAAAAAAACCTCTTTTAGGTCAAACCAAAAACAGAGAGCGAAGATTAAAACAAGAAGAAAATCCCAGTACTCCGACAGAATCAAATGAAGGCAGTCTTCTGGAAATGAAAGAAAACTGAGTTTTGGAAGAGTCACTAAAAGTCTCAATCTCTTGATATTTTATCCCAAGGCCTACAAACAGAAAGCTGTGCCATCCAGGGACAGAGGCCACGTATTGATCAGGACAGGATGATGGATGAAGCACAAGGGGAAAAGCCAGGCCGAGCGGGACACTTAAAAAACAAAAACCAGCAAAACAGAGGAAATGGATTCTTAATGCTCATCAACTTGCTGAACAGGATTTATTTGCCAATTTTAAAAGAGGAAAATAGAAGCTTTAGAGAACTTTTTAAACTTTTTTTACATTTAGGTAAGTGCATTTCTTTATTTTCTTGAATATAAGTAAATATCTATCAATCAATGAATCCCAGACCCTTCCTGGGGACCTTTGCTTGAATCACCAAGACCTCAAATACGATGTGAGGATATTTGTTTTCTGGAGTTAAAAGGAAATCAGCAGCTGTTTCATACAGGGAACATGGTTTCATCAAAGGTATTAAACCCTCTTACTTCTCTTGCTTTGAAGACAAATATTTCCATTTCCTTTACGGAACCAATACATATTGTTTTCTTAGAGTCACACAGTACAATTCCATAAACCATGGATGATTGGTGAGTCACTTTTCTTTCTTTTCTTTCCTAGAGATCAGAAATGACCAAAGCGTGACTTGTGAATGTTATGCAACTATCTCAACTTTGAACGTTGCTCATGAGATTTATGAAGTTTTAAGCAGAGAAAAGAAATGCATAAAAAAAAAATTCCTTTTTGGTTCTTTTTAAAGTAGGAACTCAAATTACCAATGTCCTGCCCTCATTGGGTTACTGTTATCATATTCTATGTGAGTGACTTCTCTCATATGATTGTAATTACCAATATACTCACGTTATTAGAGTACTGCATCAGGGCCTGCCTATAATACTGCCTAAAGTGATTTGTTTAAAAAAAGTGAGAGCGCTATAGATGAATGAACCTACAGATTCGAGAGGCAGAAACTGAATTGTGCAGTGTATTCGATTTGGCAGCGTAGTCTCAAGTTCACTCATTTGACCCAGCTCAGATATCAGTAACTGGAGGAGAGCAGAGAACAATAATCAGTTGAAAATTCTCCTGTCTGATCAGTTCTAAACTTGTGATGGGTGACATGCTTTATAGGTCCCTGGGGGACAGGAGGCAAGAAATCAGAGAATCCAGCAGTGGGAAACAGCCAAATGTCAGTGTAAGTCATGTGAGTATAAAGGAAAAAAGGAAAAGGAACAGCCTACAACTGTGGAAGTTACATATTCCGGATACATATATCTCATCATTTCTACTTTGGTAGATTTGTATTTGTTTAACTAGGCAAGCATGTTGTTGTTAATGGCTAATTTCTCCACTCATACACAGATTCAGGTACTGACACCTCTTCTATGCAAGCTCTCCTGTACTCCACCTTGGATACTGTGATGGTGAATGACTTGGCTTGTTCCCATCAGAACCATGTCCCATCTACCAGCTGGTCTCCTGAAACTTTAACACGCGTCCAGACTGAGGGTGGACTTTCTATTCTTTTTTGGTTCACATATTTTGGGTCAGTGCCTATCTTTCAAACAGTCTCGTTCAATGGCTCGGTTAATTCCTCAGTTCAAGCCCAGTCCATTATTGGTTTTCTATACGTCCAGGTGGGCCTAGGAAAGGAAAATCCCAGCATGGTTGGGGAGCATAGATTGGGTGCCTGAGGCATTGCTGGCACTCTAAATAAATCAGTAGAGCACTGTATTAATGAATTGATTTGACAAAGCCAAACTGTTGAGTCATCTGAATATCCGGAAGTAGACTGTGTCGTGCCAGCACCAATCTCCATGCATCATGACATAATAGGAAGCAGATTGCTCCTATTTCCCTTAAATTAGTCGGGAATGGACAAAACAGCTTCCACTGATTACCATTTCCCTGGCAAACCTCTGTGAAGAAGAAAGGACATAGAGGGAACCAGCCATTTCTCCTCTGGGGTACATGATTATATTCTGATTCATTGATTCATTCAGCTTAATACATAGACTGAGTTTTCCCATCATCCACTCAGTTGTCCTAGGAAAAAAAAAATTAAAATACTATATGTTTTTTTGTGAACTATAAATCTTGCAGAATAATTTCTGAAATAAAAGATAAGTTCTGGATAATTTCGTTAAATCTCATCAACTAGTCAACACTTCTGTTTATGAGGGTGTTCATAAGATGTTAGGAACTAACCTGGTGTGAGAAAATAGTGGGTGCTTATTCAGTAAAATAAACCTGAATTGCATAATGTTGGAGAGAAGACACAATTTGATTCCATGTTTGGAAAAACACTGGTCTTAAAATTGAGATATCTAGCTTGTGGGCTCAACCTTGCCACTTATTCATCTGTGATCTTAAGATGTCATTTACCATCTCTTAGTCTCAGTTTTTCACCTGTAAAATTAAGATGAGTAAAGCCAAACCTAAGATTCCTTCCAGCTTAGAAATTCCATCATTTTTGGAGAAGTCTTTGTTATGTTACTATAATTTACATGTAATTTATTTGTCTGAGATTAAGCTAGAACTTTAAGTAGATATCTCCTTGTCCTTTGCTTTCTTTTAGACACACAACCCGTTAGCAAATGTTTTTTTAATTTAATGGATGTGAATTTACACAAGCCAAATTATTTCACCTTAAGGTGACTGTATACTATGTAATTCTGATATTATTGGCCTGTAATATGCTGATCAGTCCTGTCTCTGAAAATGGAGCTATAGATCTGTATATTGTCATTCAGGCATAAGATTTTTTTCTACAACAAATAATATGGTCTCTTGAAGAAGTGACTTAGAAATGTTTTAGGTTTGAGTACAAATAGTTCAGACTATATGATCTATTCATGGAGCCTGCTCCCTTAGGGCATCTCATGTGATGGTGATGGTAGTATTCAGAGCTTATGGAAAAATGTGTGCCCTTTTAAAAATGAAGCAGGATTCTGTTATAGAAACACATCCACTCTGACACCTGGATCCTGGTAATTTTTTTTCCTGATCCTTTACTATTTGTTGGGTTGGTCAGCGGACAAAGGGAAGTTGTTCCAAAACAACCACATGGAAAAATCATAAGCCCAGTGAAACCTGAGAATTATATGAATATGTGCCACATGTGGCAAGACAACAGGTCACAAATCAGATTGGAATTCTTCAGATCACACAAGTGTCATCTATGTTACAGGGGGGTTAAAATATGCATAGTATTGTCATCCATCCAATTTGCAAAAAGCAGCACCTGCTCTGTATGTATAAGCAATTAGTACCTCTTCAAGCCAACCTCAGTAGGCAGCAAAAATGAATAGAATTGAGTCACTAAACTGCAGAGTCATAGAAAGTGCCATCTTTATCTCTCTATTGGTAAGGCAGGGCACCCACTCTCCAGGGGGTCAGAGTTCTCCAGAGCTAATTCTAACAATTATACAAACTATATGCTAATGATACTAACTCTAAGACAGAGAATTTACCATTAAGCCTAGTAAACCAAGGGAAACAATAACACATCCTGTCAGGGTTCTTCTGGTCTTTACCTTAGTTAGATAACCATTCACAAATATTGAACCTTCTCATAATGCATTTGAGCTGCCCTTGTTCTAAGCACTTTCTGAGGAAAAGCTTGTATCATAACACAGGAACAGCAACTAGGTTTGTTCTGTTGCAAGTCCAGGGAGAGGAAATCCTGGGGCGAAATACCTCTAAAAATGGAAATCAGTCAAAGGGAGAAATAAAGTTTAGAATCCATTTATTGCTTACAAATTGCAGTCTGGAGCCTTCTCTCTTTCCTCCAGCAGAAGCAAAACTGGCATTCCCCTCACCTCTCAGGTACAGATAAGCCCTCCTTGCCCAGGTAATTACCCATTGATATGGAGATTAACTTCTCTCCACCCCTGAGGAATAATGCAGATGCACTAAAGCCATACTTCTTTCCACCTCTGAATGCCTATTGATATGCAGAAATACTAAAGTCAGGCGAGATATTCTGGAAATGTTACAATTTTACCCGTATTTGTACGTCCTTATTTTTCACCAGAATAGATACAAACACATTACTGCCTTCCAGGTACAGAAGAATCAGTGCAGGGGAAAAAATCCACAAGGAAACAACCCTCTTGAGCTATCAACAGCAGCTGTAGAAGCAACTGCTGAAGGTTAAGCAGCATGTTAATTGCCTTAAGTGTGTTATCTTATTTAATCCTTCTAACCTCATGCATGAGTCAACACAAAATTATCATTCCCATTTTACAAATAAAAATATGAGCCTTGAACAAGTTGACTTCAATGTCACATAACTAGTAAGGGTCGCAGTTTCTCTTCATCACTGGCCTTCCTCCCGTTCATAGGCTTTTTGCTTACGGTACTTGGGCAGACTGGAAATGAACTTGTCAGTCTCCTTAAGCTAAATGAGAAATTCCCTATTTAATTAAAACCAATTTCTTCTAAGTATTGTACAAGGAGGAAAATGCACATTGGCAAAGCCCAGCCAGTGACTGAACATTAATTATCCTTGGATGTTGCAATTATTTTGAAAGTAGTACTTCACATTGCCAAACATTTTTTTCAGGTACCTTCACCATGAGCAGCCCGATATATTGTGTTTGTCACTTTTCTTCCTTGAATTCTCACATTTCATTAAAAACATTTCTTTCCCTCCAGGTATTAGAACAGGATCTACGTTGTCACACAAGTGATTTTCAAGGTCATCATGAGAAAACACCAAGCAGTCTAGAACCAGCCGCACTTTCTAGAGGTCAGATGGGGCACTGCATTCATTTCCTGAAATTACTCGGAGCCCTGGAAACTAAGACTGACCTGGAAGTTCCTGGATGTTCTAAACACCCAAACCACAATGGGATTTGGAAAGAAAAAGTCATAACCTGGTTCAATGGGATAACCCTAATAAGATTTTCATTTGATAGTATAATAAGCAAGTTGAAATTCAGGAACTTGACAAGATCTCAGCAAAGAAAACGAATTTTAAATAATAAAGTGGGAAAGAACATGATCATCCTCACTTCAGAATCTATAGGAGTTACCCGGCTTCATTCATTCCTTAACTGTATTTTTATGTTTAATAATCCTTTCTGGTGATTCCCCCAGAGGCTCACTTCCATTCCAACAATATCCACACCACATTTTAAATTTCACCAGAATGTTTCCTTTAACATTCTATTTTGCAAGCGATGCCACTTTATGTTATCGAAATCCCTGGGTAAAAATGATGAAATTTTGAGGAAAAAAAAAGTCAGGATATATGATCTGGCAGAATGTTTCTGTTTTATGAGTATATTTCTAAGTAAACAAAATGTGATTATCCTTTTAATGAATTGCCTTTATTGGAAGGCATATGACGGTACATAGGCAGACTGCCATAGGAAACCTGATTAGCATGGTCATGGGAAATCTTTTCTAATCATTAAACAAAAATAATAGTTACCATTATGAAAAACTTAAAGACTTTGCAATGTCAATATAACAATAGCAAAACAAAAAAAAGTAACTTATTATCACCTTGAAATTAAGGAACTCATTTAATATTTATATTATAAGCCAAAGTAATTATTTGAGTTAAGTAAGATGTGATAGTATTTTTTTATTGAAGTATAGTTAATATACAATATTATATGGGTTTCAAGTATATAACACAGTGATTCAATGGGTTATTCAACACATTATTAAATCCTCACCCCAACAAGTGCAGTCGCTATCTGTCAACATAGAAAGATGTTACAGAACCATTGAATATATTCTCCATGCTGTACTACCATCCCTGTGACCAACTTATATTATGATTGAGATTTTTGGGCCTCTTTGTCCTCCTCACCCACTCCACCCACCCCATCCCACGTTCCCCCCCCCCCCCGCCCAGTGTTAACCACCAGACACTTCTCAGTGTCTATGAGTCTACTGCTGTTTTATTTTGTTTTTAGACTCCACATATAAGTGAAATCATGTGGTATTTGTCTTTCTCCACCAGTTTAGTTCACTGAGCATAATACCCTCTAAGTCCATCCATGTTGTCACGAATGGCAGGATTTCTTTCCTTTTTTATGGCTGAATAGTATTCCATTGTGTATATGTACCACATCTTCTTTATCCATTCATCTATTGATGGACACTTTGGTTGCTTCCATATCTTGGTTATTGTAAATAATGTGGTGATAAACATAGGGATGCATATATCTTTTAGAATCAGGGATTCTGTTTTCAATTCCTAGGAGTGAAGTTATGAGGTCATATGGTATCTTTATTTTTTGTTTTTTGAGGAACTTCCATACTGCTTTTCATCATGACAAGATGCGATAGTACTTTTGTCATTAGTTATTAGTGATAATATTTTGAAACCCATACGTACAAAGGACTCTCATATATTAAATCATAAAAGCACACAAGAGCCACTTAGAAATTAATTTGTTTTTTTTTCTGCAAATTCTGTCTGTACACTCTATTAATATTATTCAGGACCACCAGAGTAGAATATCAGAAAACCAAAGATAGAAAGTAATCTGGTTTACTCCAGATGCCTTTCAATTTTGTTCTTTACTTCTTTACAGTACTTTGACCAATGGCATTCCAGGAAGATGGGTTCCACAAATCATCAGGAGCAATAAAAAATATGCAGAGGGAGGAAGAGTATGGAGGTGTTGGAAAGAAATTTCCTCCAAGAATCAAACTGACATGAAGCAGATTAACAGGAGGAAAAATAAGTGTTGATACATACATACAGGGAAGCCATAGACATGGATTCCAAAGACAGTCAAGGGTAATGAGGTATAACTGCCATCGTGAACCAAGGAGGAAGGGGTAGGGGTCTGAGATGTCAAAGGAAAAGGGAAGTAATTCACAGGAGTATTAAAGGACATTGGTTCCACACTGCCTACGCTCCCTGTTTTTACATTTGCAAGTCTTAGCTGTCCCACCCTACCCCTGACTTGATGAAAGGGCCATTCATGTGGAATAGAACACACCTAGAGTATGAAAATAGATTAGTTTATTTGTCAAACTGAGAACATTTAAAGTCTAGAACAGCTAGGTATACTGCACCAGTGACTTTCTAGAGGCCCATGCATCCACAATAAACCCTCCCCTCTTCCCAGGGAAAACATGTGCTTCCATCACACATTGTTCAAGGTTCTATTATCACACCTGTAACTACAAATTATGATCATTTATACACATAGCTCCCTTTTCCATCATTTTGTGAACTTCTCAAGACCCTGTCTCCACCATTTTGGAACCCACTACCCTCCTTTCTCTGTCCTTCAAACCCTTCATGTAACTGAAAGATAATAGGCATTCCATATGGATTTTTAAATGAATATAAAAATGAATGAATAAACAACCTTTGACTGCCCTTCATATGAATTAATACCTTGACCCTAAGGAGCAATATGGCACATGTTACTCTGCAACTACTTGAACAGAGAGTAGATTGGCACCATGAGATCTGAAGTACTTCCACAGTCTGATCTTACATATTCCTTCTCTACACTATGAAGGAAAGGCTCAGGCTTCCTGCTTCCTGAAAGCTAATCTGCTTGTCTTTGCCTGCATCCTTTAGCCTGCCCTCAGTTCCTCAATGAGTCTGTTCACATAGAAATGCAGCTTCGTACATTGGCATGGCTGCATTGGTAGGATAGAATCCACATTTTCCAGCCTGTTAAAAGTGAACTTTATTGCTTCTCAACACTACTCAAAAGTAATGTACTTTGAGGACATGTGAAGTTGATCTTGGGACTCAGAAAAATAGAATGACATTGACATCAACAGTTGTTGTGGTGATTAGATACCTTCTGAGAATCTTTTTTTTAATTAAATGACTGAATTTTCTTTAGAACCTAGGCTGATATATCTTAAATAATACTTCCTAGTTCAGCCATGGTTTGTTCTAGGATTAACATGATTAAATCAGATGGTCTAGATTTCCAGAGTCAACCTCCCATTTTTTTTTGCAGGAATTCCCAGGAAAAAAAAAAGCACAGAGGTCAGAGGACCCATGGGAAGATGGAAAAGGCACAGATCCAATTTCAAAGACTCCCCCCATGAGTGTGATATCCAGCAACAAGGGATTTGCCGCTGGAGAAGAAACAGGCGTCGAGAGAATTGGCTGGGAAAGAGAAACAAGACCCCAAACTAAACTTGCCTTTGCATCCTTGAGGCTTAAGTAATAATTGAATGTTTTTAAGTCTGATAATATTGGGTGGAGGAATATTATGAAGCTCTATTTAAATTTTTTTCCAATTGCAAAAGAAAATTTAATTGCTGAATTGTAAGTCGAAAATATAAAAAGGATTTATTTAGCTTCTGCACATGCATGGCCGAGCCACTTTGGACTGAAAACTTAGAGCACAAGAGTAAATCTCCTAATAACTGAAGAAATATTTACCTTACCTCTAGCAAGGTAAAGCAATGCCAGACTGATACACTGTCTCCTACTGATGTGTTACATTTATGAAAAAAGTTTCAAATATTTCCCTCAGGTGAGTCCCTCAGACTGAGAGAGAGCTATGAATCTCAAGGCTCATAACTCCAGAAATATTTTGCAAAGTATGAAATACTTCTAGAGGATTAAGGTGTGAACTACTTGAGATTTGTTCACCACCAGCACATCACCAGGTCTTCTGCAATATTAGGATGAAAATATATCACAACAAATTATGATCGGAGACACTTTGGAAAAATCATGGATTCCATCACTTGGAGGCTAGTAAATTCACAAAAAACAAACAACCAAATAGCTCTACAGACCTCACTTGGGCTGGTGTGTTATCCTCTGATTCCTTAAATGCTAGTCCAATCATTTCCCTTTAATCCCTCTTGCAAAACTCATCTGCAATAGACAGGATTAAAATGTAATACTGCAGGCATTCCACATTCATGGTAAAAACTGAAGGTTGACACATGATCAGAAATTTACCAAAAATCATAGGAAGGGTCTCTTGAAGAGATAGATTTTCAGAGTTAATTCAATAAATTTAGGTTGCACATTAAAAATGAATTGAATTTGGCTTGGAGTTGTTAGGTAGAATATTCAGGCTTTCTGTCTAACGACCTAAGAAATTACCTAGGAACTCTTCCAAATAAATTTTTTCTCCTGGACCTTTAGTCATTATCTCTAGGAATTAACCATTTAAAATGATCTACTCTGCATAAATGTACAGGAACTTAGCTGTAATAGTATGATTAATTAATTTCTTTATTGGATGATAATGTATTATTAATCAGGGAATGAGTTCCAAACTCCAGCAATTTAAAAATATTATTAGACATATACTATATGTAATAGCCCAGTATTTCTAGAAAGGTGTACCTCTCCTTTTACATATAATTAAAAAAAAACTAATAGGTCTGGACTTATGAAAACATTAGAAGGCTGGAAGGTGTCATACCATCCTAACAACAAATACAAAAGTGAACAAGAACTCTTCTTTTTTTTTCAAGATAACAGGACATGTTCTTTATTTTCTTCTATTACTTTACATTTTACATTCAGATTTTGACCCATATGGAATTTGTCCTGATGTATGCTGTGACATATACAGCCAAACTATTTTTTTTTCTAGATGGTTGTCTTTTCCCTGCTATTTAAGAATTAAAGAGCTACTTTATAACAAGCTGTTTATCATAAGGTCTTTTCTTACACATATGTGGGCTTCTTTCAAAACTTGCTTCTCTTTTCCATGGGTTTCTCTGTCGATTTGTGTTCATTCAGGTTCCTACTGCTTTGCTTGCTAAGGTTTATAATACTTAAAAATGTATTTTAGTATATGGAAGGGCTGTGTCCCTTATTTTTAGACTCTTTCAGGCTATTCTTGCCTATTTCTTTTTCTATTTGAACTTAAAATATTATATCCAACTATAGACATGTGTGTTGGTATGTTTTTTTATAATTTACTTTGGTGTCATTAATCTACATTTAAATGTGCAACATTATGGTTATTAAACTACCCCCTTCATCAGGTCCCCCCCACCAAACCCATTACAGTCACTGTCCATCAGCGTAGTGAGATGCTATAGAATCACTACTTGTCATCCCTGAGTTGTACTGCCCTCCCCGTGCCCCCCACAACATTACATCTGTTAATCGTAGTGCCCCCTTTTCCCTCTTATCCCTCCTTTCCCACCCATCTTCCCCAGTCCCTTTCCCGTTGGTAAATATTAGTCCATTCTTGGGTTCTGTGAGTCTGCTGCTGTTTTGTTCCTTCAGTATTTTTTCTTTGTTCTTATACTCCACATATGAGTGAAATCATTTGACACTTGTCTTTTTCGGCTTGGCTTATTTCACTGAGCATAATACCCTCTAGCTCCATCCATGTTGTTGCAAATGGTAGGATTTGTTTTCTTCTTATGGCTGAATAATATTCCATTGTGTATATGTACCACCTCTTCTTTATCCATTCATCTTCTGATGGACACTTAGGTTGCTTCCATTTCTTGGCTATTGTAAATAGTGCTGCGATAAACATAGGGGTGCATCTGTCTTTTTCAAACTAGGCTGCTGCATTCTTAGGGTAAATTCCTAGGAGTGGCATTCCTGGGTCAAATGGTATTTCTATTTTGAGTTTTTTGAGGAACCTCCATACTGCTTTCCACAATGGTTGAACTAATTTGCATTCCCACCAGCAGTGTAGGAGGGTTCCCTTTTTTCCATATCCTCGCCAACATTTGTTGTTGTTTGTGTTTGGATGTTGACCATCCTCACTGGTGTGAGGTGATATCTCATTGTGGTTTTAATCTACATTTCTCTGATGATTAGCGATGTGGAGCATCTTTTCATGTGCCTGTTGGCCATCTGAATTTCTTCTTTAGAGAAGTGTCTATTCATGTCCTCTGCCCATTTCTTAATTGGATTATATGCTTTTTGTTTTTTAAGGTGCATGAGTTCTTTACATATTTTGGATATCAACCCCTTATCAGATAGGTCATTTATGAATATATTCTCCCATACTGTAGGATGTCTTTCTGTTCTACTGATGGTGTCCTTTTCTGTACAGAAGCTTTTCAGCTTGATATAGTCCCACTTGTTCATTTTTGCTTTTGTTTCCCTTGCCCAGGGAGATATGTTCATGAAGAAGTCGCTCATGTTTATGTCCAAGAGATTCTTGCCTGTGTTTTTTTCTAAGAGTTTTATGGTTTCATGACTTACATTCAGGTCTTTGATCCACCTTGAGTTTACCTTTGTGTATGGGGTTAGACAGTAGTCCAGTTTCATTCTCTTACATGTAGCTGTCCAGTTTTTCCAACACCAGCTGCTGAAGAGGCTGTGATCTCCCCATTGTATATCCAAGGCTCCTTTATCAAATATTAATTGACTGGATATGTTTGGGTTAATGTTTGGATTTTCTATTCTGTTCCACTGGTTTGTGGGTCTGTTTTTGTGCCAATACCAAATTGTCTTGATTACTGTGGCTTTGTAGTAGAGCTTCAAGTCAGGGAGCATAATTCCCCCTGTTTTTTTCCTCCTTCTCAGGATTGCTTTGGCTATTCGGGGTCTTTTGTGGTTTCATATGAATTTTAGAATTATTTGTTCCAGTTCATTGAAGAATGCTGTTGGTAGTTTGATAGGGATTGCATTGAATTTGTAGATTGCTTTAGGTAGTATAGCCATTTTGACAATATTTATTCTTCCTAGCCAAGAGCATGGGATGAGTTTCCATTTGTTAGTGTCCTCTTTAATTTCTCTTAGGAGTGTCTTGTAGTTTTCACAGTACAAGTCTTTCACTTCCTTTGTTAGGTTTATTCCTAGGTATTTTATTCTTCTTGATGCAATTGTGAATGGAATTGTTTTTCTGATTTCTCTTTCTGTTAGTTCATCGTTAGTGTATAGGGAACCAGCAGATTTCTGTGTGCTAATTTTGTATCCTGCAACTTTGCTGAATTCAGATAGCAGTTCTAGTAGTTTTGGAGTGGAATCTTTAGGGTTTTTTATGTATAATATCATGTCATCTGCAAATAGTGACAATTTGACTTCTTCTTTACCAGTCTGGATGCCTAGTATGTCTTTGTGTTGTCTGATTGCTGTGGCCAGGACCTCTAGTACTATGTTGAATAACAGTGGAGAGAGTGGGCATCCCTGTATTGTTCCAGATTTTAGATGAAAAGCTTTCAGCTTCTCGGTGTTAAGTATGATATTAGCTGTGGGTTTGTCATATATGGCCTTTATGATGTTGAGATACTTGCCCTCTATACCCATTTTGTTGAGAGTTTTAATCATGAATGGATGCTGAATTTTGTTAAATGCTTTTTCAGCATCTATGGAGATGATCATGTGGTTTTTGTTCTTCTTTTTGTTGATGTGGTGGATGATGTTGATGGATTTTCGAATGTTGTACCATCCTTGCATCCCTGGGATGAATCCCGCATGATCATGGTATATGATCCTCTTGATGTATTTTTGAATTCGGTTTGCTAATATTTTATTGAGTATTTTTGCATCTATGTTCATCAGGGATATTGGTCTGTAATTTTCTTTTTTGGTGAGGTCTTTGCCCGGTTTTGGTATTAGAGTGATGCTGGCTTCATAGAATGAGTTTGAAGTATTCCCTCCTCTTCTATTTTTTGGAAAACTTTAAGGAGAATGGGTGTTATTTCTTCTCTATATGTCTGGTAGATTTCAGAGGTGAATCCATCAGGTCCGGGGGTTTTGTTCTTGGGTAGTTTTTTGATTACCGATTCAATTTCGTTGCTAGTGATTGGTCTGCTTAGTTTTTCTGTTTCTTGCTTGGTCAGTCTTGGAAGGTTGTATTTTTCTAAGAAGTTGTCCATTTCTTCTATGTTTTCCAGCTTGTTAGCATATAGATTCTCATAATATTCTCTTATAATTCTTTGTATTTCTGTGAGATCCATCGTTATTTTTCCTTTCTCATTTCTAATTCTGTTTATGTGTGTAGATTCTCTTTTTCTCTTAATGAGTCTGGCTAGGGGTTTATCTATTTTGTTTCTTTTTTCAAAGAACCAGCTCTTGGTTTCATTGATTTTTTCTATTGTTTTATTCTTCTCAATTTTATTTATTTCTTCTCTGATCTTTATTATGTCCCTCCTTCTGGTGACTTTGGGCCTCATTTGTTCTTCTTTTTCCAATTTCAGTAACTGTGTCTTCAGACTATTCATTTGGGAATGTTCTTCCTTCTTTAAATAGGCCTGGATTGCAATATACTCTCCTCTTACAACTGCCTTTGCTGCGTCCCACAGAAGTTGTGGCTTTGTGCTGTTGTTGTCATTAGTTTCCATATATTCTTTGATTTCTGTTTTGATTTGGTCGTTAACCCATTGATTAATTGGGAGAATGTTGTTAAGTCTCCATGTATTTGTGAGCCTTTTTGATTTCTTTCTAAACTTAATTTGTAGTTTTATACCTTTGTGATCTGAGAAGTTGGTTGGTAGGATTTCAATATTTTTTAACTTACTGAGGTTCTTTTTGTGGCCTAGTATGTGGTCTATTCTGGAAAATGTTCCATGTGCACTTGAGAAGAATGTGTATCCTGTTGCTTTTGGGTGTAGAGTTCTGTAGATGTCTGTTAGGTTCATCTGTTCTACTGTGTCATTCAGTGCCTCTGTGTCTTAACTTATTTTCTGTCTGGTTGATCTGTCCTTTGGAGTGAGTGGTGTGTTGAAGTCTCCTAAGATGAATGCATTGCTGTCTATTTCCTCCTTTAATATTTCCTGTTAGTATTTGTCTCACATATGCTGGCGCTCCTGTGTTGGGTGCATATATATTTATAATGGTTATATCTTCTTGTTGGACTGACCCCTTTAGCATTATGTAGTGTCCTTCTTTATCTCTTTCTACTTTCTTCGTTTTGAAGTCTATTTTGTCTGATACAAGTACTGCAGCACCTGCTTTTTTCTCTTTGTTGTTTGCATGAAATATCTTTTTCCATCCCTTCACTTTTAGTCTGTGTATATCTTTGGTTTTAAAGTGAGTCTCTTGAGGGCAGCATATAGATGGGTCTTGTTTTTTTTATCCATTCAGTGACTCTATGTCTTTTGACTGGTGCATTCAGTCCATTTACATTTAGGGTGATTATCGATAGATATGTACTTACTGCCATTGTTGGCTTTAGATTCGTGGTTACCAAAGGTTCAGGGGTTTCTTCTTTACTATAACAATCTAACTTAACTTTCTTGTTAAGTTATTGTAAACACCGTCTGATGTTTCTTTATTTCTCTCCCTTCTTATTCTTCCCTCTCCATTCTTTATATACTAGGTGTTTTATTCTTTGCCTTTAGTTAGTATTTGGATGGTCTGCTTTTTTTTGTTATGATTTTATTTTCTCTGGTGACATCTTTTTAGCCTTAGGGGTGCTTCCCTCTAGAGCAATCTGTTTAAGATATCCTGCAGTGGTGGTTTATGAGAGGCATCTTTCTCAACTTCTGCTTGTCTGGAAATTGTTTAATCCCTCCATCATATTTAAATGATAATTGTGCTGGATACAATATTCTTGGTTTGAGGCCCTTCTGTTTCATTACGTTAAATATATAATGTCATTCTCTTCTGGCCTGTAAGGTTTCTGTTGAGATGTCTGATGATAGTCTGATGGGTTTTCCTGTGTAGGTGATCTTTTTCTCTCTCTAGCTGCCTTTAATACTCTGTCTTTATCTTTGATCTTTGCCATTTTAATTATTATTATGTGTCTTGGTGTTGTCTTCCTTGGGTCCCTTGTTTTGGGAGATCTGTGGGCTTCCGTGGACTGCGAGACTACTTCCTTCCCCAGCATGAGGAAGTTTTCAGCAATTATTTCTTCAAAGATGCTTTCTTTCCCTTTTTCTCTCTCTTCTTCCTCTGGTACTCCTATAATGTGAATATTGTTCCATTTGGATTGGTCACACAGTTCTCTTAATATTCTTTCATTCCTAGAGATCCTTTTATCTCTCTCTGCCTCAGCTTCTCTGTATTCCTGTTCTCTGATTTCTATTCCATTAACAGTCTCTTGCATCTCATCCAGTCTGCTGTTAAGCCCGTCGATTGCTTGTCTGATTTCTGCATTGTCTTTCCTCACTTCCCTCACTTCCTCCCTCAGCTCTTGCACATTTCTCTGTAGATCCATCAGTATGGTTATGACTTTTATTCTGAATTCTTTTTCAGGGAGTTTGTGCATTTCCATCCCTTCATGCTCCCTCTCTGGGGTTGTCTGGTTGATCTTAGTCTGGACCATATTCCTCTCTCTTTTCATGGCTATAGAAGTGGTCGCTGGTAGGTGCCACATATGTCAGCTGGGCTCTTTAAGACTTTAAAAAGAAAAAAAAAGAAAGAAAATAAAAAAGAAAGAGAAGAAAAAATAAAACAAACAGGAAACACGCCCACCGGGAGTAGATTCTGTGGGGATGTTTTAGGTTGCGCTGTTGATCCACTATTCCGCAGCCATGGCCGCGCCTCTCCTCAGGGCCCTTTATAGTTCTGGCCGGGATTGGAATGAATGGGAGGCTGTTGATCTCTGTCGAAAGTCAAAGTGTGGCCACCCTTTCCCAGTCGCCAGCTAAGGGGTCCGAAACTCCCCAGGACTCCCAGCCTGCTGGGCTGAGTGTGCCGGGTGGATCTGGCTCCTCTGCTGGGCTCCTGTCTTTTTAAAACCACTGAAAAAAGTACGCACTTCTCTTTTCTTTTTTTTTCTTCTGGGGAAACAGCTGCAAGGACCCAGGTGCATTCCCTGCTCAGATCCTGCACCCTCTGTCTCTCCAATCTCCGCTACCCCGCGTGATGTGTGTCAGCGCTCCCGGCGCAGATCTCCGGGGCTGGTTATTTCACGGGCCTATACTTCCACTCCCTCCCGGCTCTGAATCCTCTTCTCCCGCCGGTGCACTCAGGTGGGGGAGTGCTTGGGTCCCGCCAGGTCGCAGCTCTGTATCTTACCCGCCTCGCAGGGTGCCAAGTCCTCTCACGTTTAGCTGCAGGGTATGTGCTGTCCTGTATCTTCTGGTCTCCTTTTTAGTAATAGTTGTACTTGTTGTATTTTCATAAATACATATGGTTTGGGGAGGAGATTTCCGCCGCCCTGCTCATGCCGCCATCTTCCTGGAAGTTCCAAGAACTCTTCCCTACATCCATTAGAGAAGTGAAGTCACAGGACAAATCGCTGCTCCCAAAATTGGAGATATGAGCAGAGGAAGACAGAGAATTACAATTTACCAAAACAGAAACCTGCTAGGAAACTAGTGCCACGGTAGGGAAATCTGAACTGCTACTGACAGTTACTGGAGGCTCCATGTAGACAATCTGAGAGAAAAAACTGCAGGGGAATGTGTACATCTCTTCCAGATTCT
The DNA here is from genome assembly GCA_032199065.1 of Smutsia gigantea. Lineage (NCBI taxonomy): Eukaryota > Metazoa > Chordata > Mammalia > Pholidota > Manidae > Smutsia > Smutsia gigantea. The sequence goes on along the minus strand of JAVSCE010010613.1, from coordinate 329,236 downwards.
TATGCCAATTCTTTTGGCTATATGTCCAGAAGCGGGATGACTGGATCATAAGGTGGTTCAGTTTTTAACTTTTTGAGGTACCACCATACTGTTTTCCATATTGGTTGTACCAATTTACATTCCTACCAACAGGCTACAAGGGTTTCTACCTCCTCTACTTCCTCACCACATCCTTGCCAACACTTGTCAGCTGTTTTTTTTCTGTTTTTTGAAAATAGCCATCCTAACAGGTACGAAGTAAAATCTCACTGTGGTTTTGATTTGTGATGGTTTCAAAGGTATATCTTCCTCTCATACTAGTCATGAAGTTCAATAAATGAAGATCTACAATAGGAGGAAGTAGCATTCACTAAATTTTGAAAAGCAATTATTGCCCTCTTTGCTGGTCAAGAGACAAGGGAACATGAATGTTTATGTAAAAACCAGCAAGTTAGAAATTCAGCTGAAACTGACTTAGAGAGCTCCCACTTAATGGTCATATAATCTAAAATGCAGTTCTGCAAAACAAGGCTGCTGCCTCAGAGCAAAACCCAACCTGTGATTTGAGGAAGGAGTAACATCAGCTCTCATTACTTATTATCCAATTGAGGAAGGCGCTTGGCTGGAGACTTTACAAACAGGACCTCTTTTATTTCACTAGCCTCTAATCCCATTTCACAGTTGAGAAAACTGAGGCTCAGAAATTGTAAGTCATTTATCTGAATCCACACAAATAAGAAGCAGTGGGCCTGGAATTCAAACTCACATACATCTGATTTGAAAATCCATATCCTCTGTACCAGAACAGATCAAACTCTGACGCTGATGCATAGATATTCTAGGAGGGAACCTGAATTAGAAGTCAGGACACTTGATCTCATTCCAAACCTTGGCCAATTGTGTTACTTGCATAAATCATTTCCTCTCTTTGAGCGTCCTCATGTGTAAAATGAAAACATTCGTAGTGATCTTTAATTACAATACAGCTCAGCATTAAATAAAATTATGAAAATGAATTATCATTAACAATCTGTATTAATATTCCTTTCAAAGACAATATACAGGCAATATACTTATGACCAAAGCTGACAGCAGTAAGTTAATACAACAGAAAAAAAATCTTCTTTACTATTATGACAAAGTATTGAAGTTTGAAGTTTTTACTTAGCTATGCACAGACTTAAAAACTTCTTCTGTTACCTCCTTCTTTAAGTTTCCCTTGCTACCTCTGACTCAGATGAAACAAAACACCCTTCCTGCTTTGGCCACTGTCTGCTCTCTCCCTGTATCAGAATCTCAGTCTAATGTTCAGCCCCGTCAGTCCCTGAAGACCCAGATATCTATGCAATTCTGACGTCAATTATGCTCACACAATGTTCATAAAGCTTCTTCCCTTCAGCTAAACCACATGATCACCAAATATTTGAGGAGAAACTCACTTGGATAGAAGTACTAGAGAAAACCTGAGAGCATCTTACCTTTCCATCATTGGCTCCCTCAGGACATCCATACCCCTTCTGCCAACACAGGCTGTGGACAGTTGTATACCTTGTAGAGAGCCTGTGGTTTCTTTTAAGCAGCCTCTGAACCTCAGGTTTTGTACAAATTGATATGTGTGGACTTACCAGAGTCCTGGATTCATAGAAAATAACAGACTGTGTTTTTCATACCTTTATACCTGTCACTCTCAAATCTCATGATGTCCTCTGCCACTTTCCAATCCTAAAACACTCTTATCTATCTTTTTGTGCTTAGTTTAATCATAGTCTCTTCTGGAAGGATTGCCATTATATCATGGCTGCTAATCATATGCCAACCATTTGTAAAAAAAAGGTATTTTTATTTTAACATTTAATGTAAGATATAATCACATGTTTATAGGTTTTTCTTTCTCCATAGACTAGAAGAACCCCAATGACAAGACTCATGGGTTAATCTTCTCTAAATCTTTCAGAGAAGCTAACAGAGTGCCTGGTACATAGGAAGCCCAGATAAATATTTCTGGAGTTAACAAATGCATCAAAATACTAATTATACAACAGGTCCCTCTAGTTAGAAAAACCTTCAGAGATAAAGAGATAATTCAAACTTTAACCTCCCAGCAATGTTGTGTTATTCATGCAACATATATTTATTGAGCACCTATTATGTGTCCCATGTTCTTTTAGGCTCTGTGGAGGATTATAATTTAGTGGGGAGAGACAAGCAGTACAAGAAAAACAGAGCATAATAGGAGAGGAGAAATCCCACGAAAGAAGCAGGGAGGAAAGTGTCAGAGGTAGAAGAGAAGGTAGCTACTTTATGTAGGGTAGTGTCAGGTTGACTGCACTGAAGATAACAGTGCTAATAGGAAGAAGATGAGGACGAAGAGGAGAAGGAGAAGGACAACGAAAACCACAAAAGCATCAAGAAGGAGAATAGCAGAAGCCACACCACAGCAAATAGCAAGGACGATTTTACTTGTCGGATGCATTTATCATTAACAAAGCTATCACACATCAATTTTCTGGAGTCTCTGGAAGGTGATTTATCAGATTTGGCCCATGTCATGTCCTTCTCATTTTAGCTCCTGCATATAACATAATCCACTTCACTCTTAACCTATTAGAACAGCAGCCAGGACTTGGAGAGATAAATCTTGCCCCATTAATGAGATTGATGGGCCAAGGGATTACACTGCCTTTTGGAAAACCACATGTTCTTACAGCTTCTTTGGTTGTGTTGGGATCTTTATTCTGTGAAACGCTCATCTCTAATCAGACATCATCCCCCTTCCCTGATAGCAAACTGTCAGTAAATGTTCTGGCAAGATTCCTTCCAAATGGCTGTTGTCTCAGTTGTTCTGAATCGCCTACTACTTGACTGACAACAGTTGATTGCCCTGCCTCTCACCTGCATAGCTGCACATGTATATTTGGGGGTGGAGGGAACGGGCATGTATCTGCACATTTTGCCAGCAAAGGTTACAGGGAGATATCATAACATTAAGCAAAGGACAATAGGTCTTGAGAAAATGAAGAAGGCTAGTAGATATAGTTAAACACTTGAAAGTCAATAGTCATCATTCATTTCTTCTTGCAGAGGACAGAATAGAAAAACTTGGGGAAGCTGCAGCAGAGACCAGAACATACAGGAGAACAGATTTCATCTTCTGGGTGTCCATGGGCCTCTTCATGACGTATTTATCCTCGGTCCTTCTTCTCAGACTCTGTTCTGAACACAAGAGTTTCTTTCTTCAGCCAAACCAAGGTATTCGGCTGCAACACTCAAGTTGGTCTTCTCCCAATTCTCAAGAAGAACATGCAACATCAAAACTAAGTTTGTTAGTGGAAATCTCTCAATTTTATTTCTATTTCTCTTTTTTCCTTTGAAATATAATCTGCACCCAATTTTCTTCTTTTCCTTTTAAAGTGAATTTTTATTCACAAGTTATAAGGGTTCATCAATAGTAGATGTGATTTTTTCCTTTCTCTGTTAACAGTAACCAATTAAAAGGAATTTGGGGGGGGGGAGAAATGAACTCATTCACATAGCCACAATGACATAATATATCTAAGAATTTTCTGAACATCTAATGTATGTGATGAGTATATTACAGTGATTAAGAACACAGGGTTTTGGAGACAGTCTCTGGTTCTGACTTTAGCCTGAGGGTGATCAGAATAAATTACTTAACCTTTCTATATCTCCTTTCCGTCATTGTTAAATGGGGATAGTGACAAACCTCTCTCTTATAGCCTTAGGAGTTAAAAGTATTCATACATAAAATATCCTTACAGCAACGTCTTGCCCAGAATTAATTTTTACTGTTTATTTTTTGCATGATAAATGGGAAATGGTGAAACTCCATTGAAAAATATAAAAGAAAAGTTGAATAAATGAGGATATACATTATGTTCCAAGATGGAAAGGATGCTTGCTGTGGATAAAGTGAAGGTTCCTATGGTCAGGATTCTCACCTGGCCCTGGTCGGCTTGCACACTACACACGTGTGGGCAATACATTGCTACTGACTCAATATAAAGAGCTCCACCCAGTGCTCTGGGCTGCTGCATGGCTTCAGGAGAGACTGGAGTGGTGGCAGCGCTGAGGACAGAGACTGAGAGGGCTGCAGGGGCAGAGAGGCCCAGAGGCAGAGACTGGCTTGCTGCATGCGGACTTGCTCAGAGTGGATGGGATTCTAGTGATTGACCTGCCACCGTGGGAATAAAGTTGGGTATAAACCTTTTCACCCCAAGAATGTTCCATTGTCATTTTTCGGTCTCACTGAATCCATAGTGAACTTGCTGGGGCTGAAACCCACTGGCAAGACACTTGCTATAAAGATACCAATTGTCAAGGTAGTCAACATGTATCATTTACTTCTGATCTGGATTCAAGTAACGTGAATTCTTTTTGGAATTGACAACACAACCATAAAATGCAACTGGGAGAATACATTTATGAGAATGTCTAAGAAAAAAATGGGAAATAAGAGTAATGCAAGTGAGTTGTATTATTTGATGTTAGGATGTTATAAAGTCACAATAATTAAGTCAGTGATGAAGAAGCCAGAATAAACTAGCAGATAAAATTTAAAACGCAAGGTTTCCCAGAGGCAGATCCTTAAATGTGTAAAAACAAAATTTTTGACAAAGGTCACAGCACAACCTAATGGGGAAGGAATGTACTATTCAATAAAAAGATGCTAGGATAATTGGCCAGCGATTTGGGAAATAAATTAAGTTAGAGACTGTCTTCATGCATTACACAAAAATAACATCATTATTTAATGTTAAATAACAGTAAAAAAATTAAACCATAATAAAGCTAAAAGAAAATACAAGTAAAAATGTATTTGATCACTAGGTAGATAATGAATATTTAACTTATGAAGGAACTGTCCCTGATTATCATTATTATGGATAGTATGTACTGAACATTTACTATGTGTTAGGCAATGTGTAAAGTGCCTCACATACTTTTCTCAAAGCAACATAATTATGATGTAGATCCTCTCAGTGTCTGCATTTAAGAAATACGGAAGTTGAGGCATAGCGAGCTTAGCAAAGGTCACACAGCCAGGAAATGGCAGAATAAGAATATGAACCTGGGCTCTTAGATTATTACCACCTAAACGTATATATAATGGAAACAAATTTGGAGAGGAAAAGACAACATGGTAAAAAAAAAAAAAGACAGGAAAGAAAATAGGGCCGAGATATAAAGAAAAACTTGGAAATATTAGGAATGTAAATGGATAAGAAATATGAAGAAAGTTGAACTTTTGTAATCAGTCCCCCCCACACAAAACGAATACACTGAGATATGTTTTATTTTAAACATAAAATCTATGCAGCTTTCTTCATTTTCCTTTACAAATAGTCATAGTGGAAAGATCTTGGGGAGACATCAGTTAGGCATTGCCAGACTTCTTTCCAGAAATGACACACCAATTTGCATTCCCCATGAGGGGCAAAAGAATAGGAAGCTTTAAAAGTATTTGTAGCTTTTTGACCTAGAAGTTCGACTTCTAGGAATCTATTCTAAGGGCAATTTTGGAAATGCAGACAAAGTGTTCATCCCAGAGACATTTGTCTGAAATTTTTTATTAGAATAAGGAAATTTTGGGGATAATCTAACTGCCCGGCAATAAGAAAATGGTTGAGTAAATGACGGTATATCTATGAGATATCATACCGTATTTTACTATAGCTCAGGGCTGAGCAAACTAAGGCGGAGGGCTGAGTCTCACCTACTGCCTGTTCATTGGCTCTGGCCTTTGTCAATAAAGTTTTTTTGGAACACAGTCACATTCTTCCATTTACATACTGTCTGTGGTTGCTTTCAGGGTGCCAGGGCAGAGCTGAGTAACTGCTGCAGAGAGCGTGTGGGCTGCAGTGCCTAAAATATTTATCCTCCGGCCCTTCACAGGAAAAGTGTGATGATTGCCTGTTGTAGCCAGTCACTTAAGTTCCATGGATAAAGAATTTTTAATGACAAGATTAAATGTGAAATTAGTAATCTTAAATGAAACAGAGACTATATACTGATCTATTATTACAATACTTACTAATAACGATGCTAATAATAATAAGTGTATGGCACAAGCACAGCGCCTTGGTGTGCTACATAGTCTATTTTAATGGAGTGGATCTGTATTACGATTTTAGACTCATTTACACGGAAGTATCTTTTTTTATTTATTTTTTGTAAATTCTTTCCTACTCCCAGTAATTCCTACCAAGTGCATCCTATCTTTGTGCCTCTACACAACCCACGCTATGCAAACACTAATCTATGATAACTCATGAAACTAGTCCCTAAAGGCGAGCAGGGCCGCTGCCAATGATGATGTCATCTGTCATCTATCTTCCCCCGAAAGGGCAACTTCTCCCCCCAGCTGACTTCTTGATCCAATGAGCATACTTTTTCACAGTACATCAAAATCTGGAATTAGCTGACTGACCTATTGGGTAACCCTCGACTGAAAAATTAGGTCAGTATACTAGTATATCTGTTTTTAGGATCTTAAGAAACTGCAGAGATGAGTGTAGACCTTTTCTAACTGCTCCGACTTTGAAAACAAACAGTGCCTTCCAGTTAATAAATCACCAGGAAGGAGATGACAGCCCAGAAATCTGTGTTCACGTCTCTCAGTTGTTTTCGTCTGGTTCAGAAATCATTAGCACCTGATAGTGCTTTCAGTGCTCTCCCAATGGGGAAGCGCCATTCCCAGGCCAGGTTTCTGTCAGACAGGAGACAATCTACAGAGACAGTACCTCGGAAGCAAAGAAGCTTGCAAACAAATGTTCAAAGAGCATATACCAGGGTCTTACAGACAGAATTGCCTGTGAGTTTCACAGTAGAAATTAGATAACAAAACATTCAATAAGGATAGTTACTGTTTTGAGTTGGTTCGTTTGTTCATTTTTTAATTTAGAGAAGATAGGATCATACCAAAGAGTAAACTGCTCAAGTTCTAGAGTTTCTAATCAAGAACTGCCTATCTCAGGAGGCGTGTGTATTATTTACGATTGCTTCTATCAGCTAAAGTAGGAAATGGAAAGTCAAAATTGGCTGTGAACTCAAATAGCACTTCTGGTATGAAAAGCAGCTATCATATTTGGAGATAAAGGTTACATTATCTTTGCTTAGGCACTTCAGTATCTCAGATGCCCCACTCTCAAATACAATACGGACAATACTGAGGGTTTTGTTGTTTTTATGGTCAGTTATTTTTAAAAAAATAAGTCTCCAATCTATTCTTCCTTTCAATGTTTTGTATACTTAATATATTACAAATACTTTGATACCTGCGGTGAATACAGATAGAAGTCAGTGACAGTCCCATTCTTAAGAGACTCAAAGTACAAAAAGGGAGAGAACAGGTAAGGGAGAAAGACAATCAGGATGGTAAGTGAAAATCTGGCCAATAAAAAAACTAAAAGGAGAGGTGGGGAAAACTTCACCCAGGTAACACAACAGTTCTGGTGGATAAAAGAGGAATTCTTTGGGCACAGAGGGTGAGAGTTCATTTCAGGCAGAGGAAAACCATGTACAAAGACAGAGAAGCATGAATAGCTTTGAGCAGCTGGATTCTGTGGAAACTGGGAGAGAGAGGATAAGGAAACCTGGAGAGGATGAAACATATGATGGCAAAGATCTTTATATGCCAAGATAAGGGGACTGGATTTAATCCTCCAGGTAGTGGAAACAGCTTTTTTTTTTTTTTAACATTTTAGAAGTATCAATCAGACAAAAGTGTAGAGGATGGTTTGAAGTTCAGAGGCAAAGAATCACAGACAGAGGCCAGTAGGATGCTACTGCAATCACAGAGAGGAGAAATGATGAGGGTTATGGATATGTACAGCAGAATAACAATGGGAAATATTCAGGAGGACACGTTATAATAGAAATATAGTGACAGCCACATATGTAAGTTTAAATTTTCTAGTAACCGCATTAAAAAAATAGGAATAAAACATGTGATGTTAATTTCAATCATATGTCCTACTTAACCCAATATATAAAAATATGATGACTTTAACATATACTCAATATAAAAATTTTTGTGGGACAGTTTACATTCTTTTTTGGTACTTTTTTTGAAATCCAGTGTGTACTTTAAATTTATAGCACATCTCAGTTTTGGCTGACAGCATTCAAGGGCTCCACAGCAACTTACATGAGTGGCTGTCATTTTGGACCACGCTGACTTAGAAAACAGAATCTGCAAGACTCAATTACCAACTGGATAAAAAGAATAATAAAAGAATAGGAGCTACCGTTTAACAGTTACAAAATATGGGGCAGGGATAATAACTGTTATTTATTGCAGTCACACTTAAGCAATCCTAAGAGGTAGGGTTTTTCAATACTTACCTTGTAACTTGACCAAAAGCATAACTAGTAAGTGACAAAATTTGAGCCAAGGTCTGCAGGGTGGTATAGCCCAGACTCTTAAGGCATCCTGCTTCTCAGAACAAAGCGGAAGATGACTTGACATTGATCCTGATGGTTCTAACGTGGCAAACCTGATGGATAAGCATACCATTCACGGCTATGGCAGGTGAGGGAGGAATCACAGGTATGAAGAAGAAGACAGGGAGCCCTCTTTTCGAGTTAATGACTAAATTGCCATTTTCTCCTATTGTTTGTTTACTGTCCATCACACCAAACAACCGTGTAAGATTTCTTACAGTGTCTTACAAATATTTTTGTCTGTTTTGGTATTGCTATATCCCAAATGTCGAGACCAGGATATGTGACAGGCACTCAGTTGGCGCTCAATAAATATTAAATGAATGAATGGATGGATAGGTGGATAGACAGATGAGTGGTGAATAAATTAATATCCTTAAGGAGCTACCATTAATGAAGCAATTTAGTGACAATTTCAGATAGGAGATAAAGATTCGGGGGTGAAGCATATTTAGGAGGTAAACATGTGACATTGCCTAAGAACCCACATGACAAATAAGACAAATAATGGAAACTGAGAAGAGGGAAACAAGGACGATGATAACCTGAAATGTATCCACATTTAAATGAGTTTTGGAGGAAGAGGAGAAGGAGAAGCAAACTAGGAAAAGCCAGAGACATTCGGGAACTAAAGGAAAGAAGTCAGTACAGGAACTGAGAAATTCAAGGGCCGTGAGAATTCAGAAGAAGGGCATATGCATCAATGTCAAATGGGGAGTTGATGTCAAATATAGACTGTGGTGAGTTCATTGTGTTTGAACAAGGTGGAGTTCATCGGTTACCCTCATAAAAGCAGTTTTGTTAGGATAGGGAGAACAAAAACAGGCTGCACCAGGTTGAAAAATTAAGAAAGGCCAGCAATGGAGAAAATAAATGAAGATGCGCTGCTATGCGTTGCTTATAATAAGAACCTACTGGGAGCAAAAAAAACTTTCAAAACAGGATCAGTTAAATAAATTATAGTAGACCCTTATCAGTAAGTAGGTACATTCTTGTAAGCCACTACTCTGGCACAAAGGAGTCATTTTCTCAGTGTTTTCCTCTTTCAAGAAGAAAGTAACCCATCTGGGAACTACTCCTTACTCTGCTTGCCGTCATCACTAAATCACAGACTTCCTTAGAGAAGGAAGGGCTGAAGATCTGGAGAGAAGGGGATCATTGTTGGACAAGGTTTTTAGAAGAAAGCAGAAGGAATGGATCTGGGATCAAAGGGATAATTGGGAGGACTGCTACATTCCAGAACTGGAACACTGCTCCTTTAGGAAAAAAGATGTGTAGGTGTGTCTAAGTATTTGTAGGAACACAGAAACAGGGTCATGGAGAGGCCTGGGAGGCAACATGAAAGGTGATCTTCCCATGCTTGTGCAGAATTACTCCTCCCCACCCACCCTCCACTTTCCCTCCACACCCATCTCTAGCCCACCTACATGTGGGGTCTCTGCACGTTCCCATGTTTCCAGAGATTACTGCCTTCTCTGGTTATTTAGAACACAGAACCCACTGTCAAAAATACGTGTTCTCAGGATCCCACACCTGGAGCATCTAATTCTATAGTCCAGACTAGTGCTTCCTCAACTGGCACTGCACATGAACAGCCTGTGGAATTTCCAAAAATGCAGATTCTAAATTGTTGAGTCTAGGATGGGGTCAGAGGTCTTCCATTTCTAACAGGTTTCCAGGTCACGTCAATGGTGCCTATCCTGAGACCACACTGAGAAACAAAGGCTAGAGCAGGACTAGGAAAGTAGTACTTTAATTTATTTTCCCAACAATTTTAATGTACCAGTCTAGGAACAGTTAACTGATAGGCATTTGGGAACTACCACTCCCTACTCTTCAGGCTGTTAGCATTTGATGTCCAGTTTTGCTGCAGTCATTTATCTATGTATACGTTTGGTTTCTATCTTTCACTAAACTACAAATGGGTGAAGAGCACGATGAAATTTAATACCCCTCTGCATGCCTCCAGCTGGCAGAGAGTCCTGCAGAACCAACATCCAAGCAATGGTTGTTAATGCAAGAGAATGAATGATCACACCACTTCAATACTGACGTATCGGAGAGAACATGACTCCCCCATTGCTGTTGTAATGCACATAGAATGAAAAGGAAGAATAATATTACTTTTTAGATTTCATTTGAATGTTAACATATGCAGTTTTCATTAAGTAGGCAGGGCACACATTGAAATCCACTGCTTGCCCTCTCTGATGAGACTGCCCCATTTCTCTGCCGTATTTATTATCATCTGGTCTTGGATTTGCTTGAATTACCAGGTGTCTTTTCTTCTGCCTGCACCTGACTTCAGGATGCTGAGGCTAAATGCCCCCCTTTTCAAGTCCCCAGCATCAAACTGTACTATGTTTTGAACACCTGAAGTGTATAAAATCTAAGGTTAATGTGGATTTTATATTGTCCTTTGGGGCAGGAAAATATAAAACCTGAGCTCGAGGAATGGCCTACTTCCTGCTTTTATTGGTCATAAAGTTTTCATAGTGGGAGCAGGTGGCACAGAGACACAGAATCAACTATCTCCTAGCAAGCCTCTCTTCTGCACAAGGGCTAGCCTCCCTTTGCATACAGACACTGTCTTAGAACACCTTTACAGAAAACCCACGGCAGTGTCAGCCCCATTTTAAGAGTGCAATTCCGTGATTTTAGTCAATGTACCTAGCTTGCATCTGTCACTATAATCCTAACGTATCACCTTATAAAACCCTCTGTAGTTCATCCCTGTTTCTGCCCTAGCCCCAAGTAATCACTGATCTTTTTTCTGCCCCCATCTATTTGTATTTCTGGACATTTCCTATAAGTGGAATCACACTGTATGTGGTCTTTGGTGCCGGCTTATTTCACTTAGCATAATGCTTTCAAAGTTCCTCCATCTTGCATCTATCTCAGTACTTTATCTTATTATTGCCAAGTAGTGTTCCGTTGTATGGCAACATCAAAGCCGTTTGGGCCTTCACTGGTTAATGAACACTTAACATGATTCCTGTTTTTGCCTATTGTGAGTAATGCTGTTATGAACATACATGCACATGTTCATAAGTTGTGCATGGTAAGTTGTCATTTCTCTGGGGCTGATACCTAGGAGTGGAAATTCTGGGTTTTATGGTGAATTTATGTTTAACTTATTAAGAAACTGCCAAACTGTTTCCCAAAGGGCTGGACCGTTTTATATTTCCACCAGGGATGAAGGAGAGTTCCCATTTCTCTACATTTCGACAATTATTATTATCTATTTTTTTTTATTATCACATTCCCATGGGTGTGAAACAGCATCTCACTGTGGCTTAAACTTTCATTTTCTCAATGACTAATGATACTGAGAAACTTTTCATGTGCTTACTGCCCATTCCTCTGTTTTGGTGAAATGTTACAATTAAGTACGTTTCATTTTAAGGTAAAATGGTCTTTACACTTCTTTCTCCAAACTGAGCTCACTCACACAAGTAATAACAACATAAAATTCTCAAAGACCAAGTACTTGGCAAACAGAAAAATACTTAGTAGTATTCACAGTAGATATTGCAATGAACACATTTTAAGGAAATGCAAGCTTCACCTAATCGTTTGCAATAAAAATGCTTTACCCTAAAAGTTTTCCATTAATTAAATTGGATTTCAATTGGCATAGTTCTTTTTTTTTTCTTTTTCTTTATTTTCTTTGCCACCCCTACCCCTGAATTTATCAATACTGCAGGAAACCTCAACCCCATGGCAGGCTATTACAGAACTGAGCACAGATGGTGAAGGCTTCCACAAAACAGAAAGAGAAACAGGCCTGTCCAGAGTGAGCTAAGTAAACACAGAGCACACGAATGGTGAGAATTGCAGTGGAGGGCTAAATACAAATTAAAAATAGCATGCCTATGAAACTTGTTTTGGAAAAAAAAAATATCTTTTTAGAATATGGCTATCAAAAAGCATGCATAAGCTGAATATTGTTTTTATTTACCTTTAGGACATAGCCATACACGATTATTTGTGACAGGAGGTCAAATATTCCCCAAGAGCAAAACAGAGTAGAAGAGATTATCGAGATAACTCAGTGACAATCCCAAGTTTTACAGGGGAATGCTTTGTATTTCTTCTATTAATAGGAAGCAGCTACATGGAATAATCACTCTTCTTACCAATCAGATCGTTTATTACCTTGGATTGAGCCAGAAGACTTGTAGTTTTTTTATTGCCACTGTGCACTTTGTTCTTTCTTTCCTGTTTGTTTTTCCGATTTAATATCCATATTTTGAAGGGGAAAAAAAAAGACTTCAGATTCACTCAAACTTTCATTTCCCCTTCACAAAACGTGAACTCTTCAGGATGGGAGGAAGTTTTTTTTTTAATCTTTGGGGTCCTGTGTTGTTTGGGGGCAGAACTTCAAAGCGGCTCCCCCTGAGTGGGTGCTCTCATTTACTCACCATGAGTCTGACGCAGTAAAAAAGCCAGGAAGAAGCATCCGTGTCACATTTGCTCACAACCTGTGTCTGCAGTGTAGAGCTGTGTCTCATTCAGAGTCTAGATACCCAGCAATCCATAAATGTTTGTGGACTGATTATGTGACTAAAGGAGAGACAGATGAAGATCAATTATTCTTGGATAATTTAAATAAGTTAGTTCTTGTTTGGTTGGAAGGATGCTGTTTGCTATTAAAAAATAAACCACTGGGGGTGGGGGGGGGGGGAACAATATATCCCTAACTTGAACTAGAAGCATTGAACTAGAAGACAGAAAATCACAGAGACTGTAACCAGTCTCTGTGCTGTGACTCAAGGCCCTTCATGCCATCAGATAACTGTCCACAAGACAGCAGTTTACAAAAATCATGTACATCTCCCTTCCAATCCTCACCCTTACCATTACACACACAGTACAGAATACTGTGCTTTCTAACAGCTGATATGCAAATAGAGGACACACAACTGAAGCAGCATGCAGTTCTTCTGTGTCTTCCAAGAATCATACCCTCTTCCTCAAATCCACTCCTGTCTTCAAAGCAGTCATTGGTATACAAAGTGAAAGATAATGATAAAATTGTATAGATTAGTTTGGCCCACTGTCAAATAATAGCTGCCAATAATATATATTAATCATTTAAATAATTCAGTGTTTCTAATATGCCCAGTATTCTGCTAAATTAGATATTCCAAAACTCTGGCAATCTAGTCAGCCACTAATATGCATCTGAGAATCATTCATAGATGATCAATATTTAATTGCATTAAGAGTGGAAAGAAGTGATTCATTCTAATTCTGAAAGCAAATATTTTTTTTAAATGTCCATTTAGCCTGGATATTGTATCAAGACTTTTCTTTCATACCTGGCCAGCCTTCCTAATTATTTAATTAGGCTAATGTTAAGAATGAGCACATAACTGATGTCAGAAAGGAGAAAATTTTTCTAAATATAATTAAGGGATGATAGAAACTGGCCTGGGATTTTAGACTTGCTCTTTTAATCACCAACTTGGATAATCACAGGCTTTATGGAATAATTACATGTCATATGTGAACAGCATTACAATGATGCTAATGATTAATAATACTTCACCTCTGTGGGTTTTCCAGGGTATAGTACACTTTCGTATACATTATCTCACATAATAATATATACCTTACAGTATAATTATGAGGGTTATTATGCCTATTTACAGATTAGAAAATTGAGACTTGGCTTAACTAGCCAAGGAAACATCAGCAGTAAGTTAGGAAGCCAAAGGCTTAAACTTTGCTTCATTTGATTCTAAGTGCTACATGCTCCTCAGATGCACCTTTGGATCACAGAAAGGAGAGATCTTAAGAAGAGGCTTTAGATTAAACTAAAAATATTAATTAGTCATGTTGTGGGAAACATTTGCATAAAACAAATAATTACATCCCTTAGAAGTGCCAGTGAGAAAACATTTCTTACAGATGTTTCTCTTCATTAAAATTCCTTAGCTGTTAACAGGATATTTTGAGACCAAAAATCTAAGAAAGACAAAGTGAGACTTCGTAGTTCCATGTCCCAGACTCAAATGCCAATTCCTTTATTTATATCAGCATACTCTTTTCCTCTTATAATGTGTAAATGAAAAGTGACCTAGCAGGCATAGAGGAAAAAGGAATGAACCATTTAATCTTGAACCTCAGACATGGCATAAAGGCCTTGAAATCCCATCGTTTGACTTATTCATTTTCATCTTATCAGAGGTAAGAGGCAGATTTCTCAATTTCATTCTTGGCCACATCATTTTCATCTGTGAGTAAGAACCCCATGAACTAAGAGGACATTGAACAAGCTAACTTTCTTGGAGGTATGTTGTTTTCACCATAACCAGAAAGGTCTAGTTCTAGCCCATTTGCTTTAGATTTTCCTCTGTGGCATTCAACAAAGAAAGGGAGAATCCTACAACAAGGCTGGGAACAACTCATGTTGTCTTTATGACCTGAACCTGAGTTCACCTTTTTCCATAGCTTGGATTATAAAAAAAAGTACACCCCACAATTCTCAAGGAGGAGGATGGTGGATCCACTTCATCCTTGAACCACAGAGCATCAAGCTGGCAGTGAGGCAGAGCAGATGGGCACAGCCCCAGTCTGCTGATCAAGTGGCCCTGACCTGGAATCCCAGTTCACCCCCTTAACTAGTGACCAGTTATCAACCTGAGCTCACCCCAGAGGGTCTTTGTAAATATCAGATGGGAATATTCTCTGTGCCCAGGCTGTCACATTATCAATAAATATTGGGTCTTTTTCCTTTCTACATAAAAACCAGATATAAAATAAAACCTCAAGATTCAAGATGGTGGCGTGAGAGGTGAGACAGAGAACTCCTCCCAAAACCACAGATAGTGTGAAAATATAGTTAATACAACTAACCCTAAAACAGCAACAGGAAAGAAGGCTGCACCAGACTGCATACAGACCTCACAAACACAACACACCTCATGAAACGGTAATGTAAAAAAAAGCCTTGATCCAGTGGGACTGAGGCCCTTCCCCAACCCCAACTCACTGGCGGGAGGAAGAGAAAAGGAGCAGGGAGGGGGTGGAAGCCTGGGACTGCTGAACACCTAGCCCTGGAGATCTGCTTTGTGAGCAGAAACCTAAACTGTGTGGTGCTCTGGAGGATGGGGAGCTGGGACAGGTAGAAATCTTAGAGAGACAGATTCTGGCCATTTGTGGAGGGGGGGATCCACACCTGGCCACTGTGGGACAAGGGAAAGGCAGGTGGTCTGAGAGGCTTCCTAGCAGTGAGAGGGCTACTGAAGGGGCAGGGTTTGCATGGAGCTTCCTACGCAGGAGAAGGAACAGGGGGACAAGGTTTTATGGGTGCGCTCTGCCCAGTAGATTGGGAACGTTGAGGAGCTTCAGGGGCTCCATCCCCCTGGCTGGCCACTCAGCAGTGAGGCCCCCCACTGTGATGTGAAGCCTGCTGCATCTTCCTCCTGGCCTGCTGGCACCACTTCGCAAACTGGTAGTCACTGTGCTGGCGTCAGGCCAGCCAGAGGGAGGCCCCGCCTACAACAAATAGAGATGCAAAGCACAGAGGCTTACATGTGTGTGCTTGGCCTACAGGTTCTGACACTGGAGACAGGCACCACAGACAGGAATCAGGAAACAGATCTTTCCTCCCCCCAGCCACCAGCTCTGCTCCCCTACGATCCCCAACCTCACTCTAGGGCATGAGCAGCTCCATAGATGGGAGTTTCTGTGCACTAGTGGGCAAAACACAGAAATATGAAACATCAAATGTGTACGGTTCAGACCAAAATCTCACAAACCCCAGAAAAAGGGCCAAATGAAACTGAACTCCCCAATCTTCCTGAAAGAGAGCTCAAAATAAAAATCATTAACATGATTATGGAGGTACAGAAAAATACTCAAGAACTCAGGAACGAATTTAAGATGGAGATTCAGTCATTAAGAATTCCATATCTGAAATGAAACATACAATGGAGGGATTTAAAAGCAGATTAGATGTAGTAGAAGAGACGGTAAATGGAATAGAAATTAGAGAAGAGGAATACAAAGAAGTTGAGGCACAGAGAGATAAAAGAATCTCTAAGAATGAAAGAATATTGAGAGAACTGTGTGACCAATTCAAATAGAACAATATTCGCATAATAGGGGTACCAGAAGAAGAAGAAGAGAGAAAAAGGAATAGAAAGTGTCACTGAGGAAGTAATTGCTGAAAACTTCCCCAATCTGGTAAGATGATAGTCTCTCAGGCCATGGAGGTGCACACATCTCCCAACACAAGGGACCCAAGGAAGACAACATCAAAACATATAATAATTAAAATGGCAAAGATCAAGGATAAAGACAGACTTGTAAAAGCAGCTAGAGAGAGAAAAAAGATCACATACAAAGGAAAACCCATCAGGCTATCATCAGACTTCTCAACAGAAACCTTATAGGCCAGAAGGGAGTGGCATGATGTATTTAATGCAATGAAGCAGAAGGGCCTTGAACTAAGAATACTCTAGCCGGCAAGGTTATCATTTAAATTAGAAGGAGGGATTAAACAATGTTCAGGGAAGCAAAAGCTGAGAGAATTTACCTCCCACAAACCACCCCTACAGTGCATTTTGGAGGGACTCCTATAGATGGAAGTATTCCTAAGGCTAAATAGATGTCACCCAAGGGATAGACAAAGAGTACAGAATATGATTCATAACATACAAAGAAAGGAGGAGGAAAAAAAAGAATCTTTGGGTTGTATTTGTAATAGCATACAAAGTGAGTTAAATTAGACTGTTAGATAGTAAGGGAATTACCCTTGAACCTCTGGTAACCATGAATCTAAAGCCTGCAATGGCAATAAGTACATACCTATCGATAATCACCCTAAATGTAAAAGGTCTGAATGCACCAGTCAAAAGACTTAGAGTCAGTGAATGGATAAAAAAACAAGACCCATCTACATGCTGCCTACAAGAGACTCACTTCAAACCCAAAGACATACACAGACTGAAAGGAAAGGGATGGAAAAAGATATTTCATGCAACTAATAGGGAGAAAAAAGCAGGAATTGCAGCACTTGTATCAGACAGAATAGACTTCAAAACAAAGAAAGTCACAAGAGACAAAGAAGGACATTACATAATGATAAAAGGGTCAGTCCAACAAGAGGATATAACTATTATAAATATCTATGCACTCAACAAAGGATCACCTACATATGTGAAACAAATACTAACAGAATTAAAGGGGGAAATAGAATGCAATGCATTCATTTTGGGAGACTTCAACAAACCACTCATTCCAAAGGACAGGTCAACCAGATAGAAAATAAACAAAGAGACAGAGGCACTGAATAAAGTATTAGAACTGATGGACCTAACGGACATCTACAGAACACTGAATCCAAAAGCAACAGGATACACATTCTTCTCAAGTGCACATGGAACATTTTCAGGAATAGATCATATACTAGGCCACAAAAGAACCTCAGTAAATTCAAAATGATTGAAATTGTACCAACCAGCTTCTCAGATCACAAAGGTATGAAAGTAGAAATAAATTACTCAAAGAAAATGAAAAAGCCTACAAACATATGGAGGCTTAATAACATGCTCCTAAATAATCAATGGATCAATGACCAAATAAAAACAGAGATCAAGCAACATATGGAGACAAATGAAAACAATAATTCAATACCACAAAACCTGTGGGACACAGCGAAGGCCGTGCTAAGAGGTAAATATATTGCAGTACAGGCCTACCTCAGGAAAGAAGAACAACCCCCCCCAAAAAACAGTCTAAACTCACAATTAACGAAACTAGAAAAGGAAGAACAAATGAGACCCAAAGTCAGTAGAAGGAGGGACATAATAAAGATTAAAGCAGAAATAAATAAAATTGAGAAGAATAAAACAATAGAAAGAATCAATGAAAACAGGAGCTGGTTCTTCAAGAAAATAAACAAAATAGATAAACCCCTAGCCAGACTTATCAAGAAAAAAAGAGAGTCTACCCACATAAATAGAATCAGAAATGAGAAAGGAGAAATCACTACAGACACTACAGAAATACAAAGAATTATGAGAGAATACTATGAAAAATTATATGGTAACAAACTGGATAACCTAGAAGAAATGGACAACTTTCTAGAAAAATACAATCTTCCAAGGCTGACCTAGGAAGAAAGAGAAAATATGAATAGATCAATTACCAGCAAAAAATTGACTTGGTAATCAAAAAATTACCTAAGAACAAAAACCCCCAAACTAGATGGTTTCACTGCTGAATTTTATCAAACATTTAGTGAAGACCTAATACCCATCTTCATTAAAGTTTTCCAAAAAGTAGAAGAGGAGGGAATACTCCCAAACTCATTTTACAAGAACAACATCACTCTAATACCAAAACCAGGCAAAGACACCACTAAAAAAAGAAAATTACAGACTAATATCCCTGATGAACATAGGTGGAAGAATACTCAACAAAATATTAGCAAACCAAACTCAAAAATACATCAAAAAGATCATCCATCATGATCAAGAGGGATTCATCCCAAGGATGCAAGGATGGTACAGCATTCGAAAATCCATCAACATCATCCACTACAACAACAAAAAGAAGGAAAAAAAACACATGATCATCTCCATAGATGCTGAAAAAGCATTCAAAAAAATTCAACATCCATTCATGATAAAAACTCTCAACAAAATGGGTATTGAGGGCAAGTACCACAACATCATAAAGGCCATATATGGCGAACCCACAGACAACATTATACTTAACAGCAAGAAGCTGTAGCTTTTCCTTTAAGATCAGGAAGAAGAAAAGAATGCCCAATCTTCCCTCTTTTATTCAACATAGTTCTGGAGGTCCTAGCTACGGCAATCAGACAACACAAAGAAATAAAAGGCATCAATATAGGCAAGGAAGAAGTCAAACTGTCCCAGTTTGCAGATGACATGATACTGTCATAAAAACCACTAAAGGATCCACTCCAAAACTATTAGATCTATTATCTGAATTCAGCAAGGTTGTGGGATACAAAATTAAAACACAGAAATCTGTTGCATTCCTGTACACTAACGGTGAACAAGCAGAGAGAGAAATCAGGAAAATAATTCCATTCACAATCACATCAAAAAGAATAAAATACCTAGGAATAAACCTAACCAAGGAAGTGAAAGACCTGTACACTGAAAACTACAAGACACTCTTAAGAGAAATTAAAGAGGACACTAACAAATGGAAATTCATCCCATGCTCTTGGCTAGGAAGAATCAATATTGTCAAAATGGCTATACTACCTAAAGCAATCTACAGATTCAATCCAATCCCTATCAAAATACCAACAGCATTCTTCAATGAACTGGAACAAATAGTTCTAAAATTCATATGGAACCACAAAAGACCCCGAATAGCCAAAGCAATCCTGAGAAGGAGGAATAAAACAGGGGGAATTACGCTCCCTGACTTCAAGCTCTACTACAAAGCCACAGTAATCAAGACAATTTGGTATTGGCACAAGAACAGACCCACAGAGCAGTGGAACAGAATAGAAAATCCAAACATTAACCCAAACATACACGGTCAATTAATATTTGATAAAGGAGCCTTGGATATACAATGGGAAGATGACAGCCTCTTCAGCAGCTGGTGTTGGAAAAACTGGACAGCTACATGTAAGAGAATGAAACTGGACTGCTGTCTAACCCCATACACAAAAGTAAACTCAAAATGGATCAAAGACCTGAATGTAAGTCATGAAACCATAAAACTCTTAGAAAAAAACATGGGCAAAAATCTCTTGGACATAAACATGAGCAACTTCTTCATGAACATATCTCCCTGGGCAAGGGAAACAAAATAAAAAATGAACAAATGGGACTATATCAAGCTGCAAGCTTCTGTACAGCAAAGGACACCATCAGTAGAACAAAAAGACATCCTACAGTATGGGAGAATATTTTCATAAATGACATATCTGATAAGGGGTTGACATCCAAATTATATAAAGAGCTCACCCACCTCAACAAACCAAAAGCAAATAATCCAATTAAAAAATGGGCAGAGGAGTTGAATAGACACTTCTCCAAAGAAGAAACTCAGGTGGCCAACAGGCACATGAAAAGATGCTCCACATAACTGATCATCAGGGAAATGCAAATTAAAACCACAGTGAGATATCACCTCACACCAGTGAGGATGGCCACCATCGAAAACACAAACAATAACAAATGTTGGTGAGGATGTGGAGAAAGGGGAACCCTCCTACACTGCTGGTGGGACTGCAAATTAGTTCAACCATTGTGGAAAGCAGTATGGAGGTTCCTCAAAAAACTCAAAATAGAAATACCATTTGACCCAGGAATTCCACTCCTAGGAATTTACCCTAAGAGTGCAGCAGCCCAATTTGAAAAAGACATATGCACCCCTATGTTTATTGCAGCACTATTTACAATAGCCAAGAAATGGAAGCAACCTAAGTGTCCATCAGTAGATGAATGGATAAAGAAGAGGTGGTACATATACACAATGGAATATTATTCAGCCATAAGAAGAAAACAAATCCTACCATTTGCAACAACATGGATGGGGATAGAGGGTATTACGCTCAGTCAAATAAAGCAGGTGGAGAAAGACAAGTATCAAATGATTTCACCCCTTTGTGGAGTATAAGAACAAAGAAAACTGAAGGAACAAAACAGCAGCAGACTCACAGAACCCAAGAATGGACTAACAGTTACCAAAGGGAAAGGGCCTGGGGAAGATGGGTGGGAAGTGAGGGATAAGGGGGAAAAAGGGGCATTACAATTAGCACACATAATGTAAGGGAGGCACACAGGGAAGGCAGTATAACACAGAGAAGACAAGTAGTGATTCTATAGCATCTCACTATGCTGATGGACAGTGACTGTAATGGGGTATGTGGTGGGGACTTGATAATAGGGGGAGTCTAGTAACCATAATGTTGCTCATGTAATTGTATATTAATAATACCAAAATAAAAGATAAAAATAAAAAAATAATTAAAAAAAATTATCACACACACACACACAAAAAGAGCAGGGGTTAACTTGTCCAGAGGATTTTTATCTGATAGAGATTCACATAACTTCTGCATGGGTTGTGGCCCCATTAGACATTAACCAATTTTGTAACTAACCCAGAAGTCTTATCCTAACACTCATAAATTGCTTATATACTTATCTTCTTAAGTGCTTCGTTTGGACTAGTTTTAACATTTTGCTACTTTCCTTTTTAAATTTTAAGTTGAATAAATTCCTGGAAAAAATGTTTAAAAAATAAAATCAAATAAAACCTCAAGGATGGTACATGGGAAAAGGAAAGAGAAAAAGAGAAAAGAGAAAAGGAAAGGAGATAGAAGCAGTTGCTATGAGGCAGAAGTCAGTAACTCAGAGACTCATGCTCACCTATGTAATACAAACATTTGGAATAAAATGCAGAGGTCTTTTCAGGGCCAATAGAAGCATCCCATTCTTGTCCCTGCCTCCTTCCTTACCTCCGCTTCTACCACTCACCCTCACTGTCTGACCCCTTGGAAGAATACATTTCTTAGGACAGCAAGTTCAAAGACATCTCCATCCAGAAAATTATCCTCTCACCCACACGGCCTCTCCATTCCATACCCAAATGCTTATTGAAACCCTCACTTGAAAGCAATTTCATGAAGTCATGTAAATACAAGGGAATACGGGGCCTTTTAATCGGCCATGAAATCCCGGCACAAAACTCACACTGTGCTTCCGTGTGGAAAGCCTTCCTGTGTGGTCACCAGCTTCTATGTTATCAGTTCTCAGGAGTCCACACCTTTTTCCTTTGAGTCACTTCCTATAAGCTGCACACTTGATTACGGTAATTAAAAAGAAAATGTCTTCCTATGCAAAATAAGGTGTGAAAGAACAATCAAAAAAAGCAAAATGGTGAGAACATTTCTCCAAGTAAAAGCAATTTCCCCTTTGAAAGAGCTCATCTATTATGATCTCTGTGGAAGCATCTATTTTCAGTCTCTTACTTCTCTAGGATGAAGAACAAACACATCTCAGAGAACTAAAACACCGGGTTAAGTCATCATGATCGCAATGTTGAGGCCTTGACAATCAAAATCATAAGATACAATATCATTAAAATAAACTCAGAACAATAACTCCTAGGGGGCCTACTAAAGGTCTTTGGAAAGAAGTCTGTTCTCCTCCCCCTTTTCTGAGTTATATCAGCAGCACAAAATATAAATGTATCTTCCAAGGTTCCTAATCTATTTCTTGGTGGAGCTTAGCTTATAAATCCTAAGGACCCTACATCCAGAAACCTACATAATTTCCAAATGGTTCTTTATACTCAGAATTATGTCCAACCATTCAACACGCATTTTGAGCTGTTTTATGTGTGTGGCACAGCATGTTGTTCAATTTTAATTTTAGTGTTATGAACGATTTTTGAGAGCCTGTTGCATACAAAGCACTATGTCAAGTTAACTAGAGAAACAAATACGATCTTGACAAGGTCTCCTACTTCAAAGGGTGCCGAGGTGGTCAAGACCATCAGAGAATTTGTTATCTGGGTAAGGACAAAGGATAGGTGGGTGATAAAAGTCAGTGAATGTCCCAGATAAAAGGCTAGAAAAATAGGGAAAAGGGAAGGAGATGTCACTTCAGGCTGTCTTGGTAAGTGGTTTATCTAGGTCAACATCCCAACTGTGGGTGGAAGGAAAGAAATTCCTTTTAACCTTTGACCCTCCTAGGCTCACATTAGCCCAAACCATAAATTAATCTAGCTACTATCTTTAGCAATTTTTCATATATGACTATATCTTACTTTGGGCACACAAATAAATAATGCTACTTAACAGGAGACACAGGTGTGATTAATTCATTTTATAAGGTTTTGTATGGGAGGTTAGTGGTCCATACATTCTCTAGTTTAGTGGTCCATCAGTAACAAAAATGCCTATAATTGAGATGCATTACTGGACTGTGAAGAGAGCAAATCTCTGTATTTAGTTACATTGACATTTTCTTCTTCTCAAAGGGATTAAACTTGAAAGTACCTCAAGAGGTAATGATGCTGAAAAACATGTCTCCATGCCCATTCATTCGGGACAAAAAGGGTAGGGGAACATAGATTGCTCTTTAAATGTTGGTAAGAGACAAGGAATATAAAATCTGATTTCCTAGTATCTAATCACCATTTTAATATGGGGGAAGTCCTAGGGTAGCTAGGGCAAGCCCATCATTTATCATTTTCTTAATCCATTTGGGCTGCTACCCCCAAAATATATAGACTGAAGGGCTTAAACAGCAAACATTTATTTCTCATAGTTCTGAAGGCTAAGGAGTCCAAGATCAAGGTGTTGGCACATTCACTGTCTGGGGAGACCCCACTTCCTGGCTCACAGAGGGCTGTCTTCTCACGTGGCAGAAAAGCACAAAAGAGCTTTCTGAGTTCTTCTTTATAAAGGCAATAATTTAATTCATGAGAGCTCCATCCTTTTAACCTAATTACCTCCTAATACCATCATGTTGGTGGTTAGGATTTCAACATATGGATTGTGTGTGTGTGTGTGTGTGTGTGTGTGTGCATGTGAGGGGTACACAAAGATTCATTCCATGACATCTTCCAAACCTGGATACACTTCAGAATGAGGGGAGCACTATTAATCCTCACACCAGAAAAACAGGCAAACCAGAAGTATGGTCATCCCAATGATAAGACAGGATGGATTCCGCTTTCTACAATGAAGCAAAAGGGGCATCTAAAACCCTCCGCCTTTGCCCCTGGGAAGCTGAACTTTGGAAATATTCCCTAACTCAGCCTTTCAGATGCGGTGACCTGCATTTGGCCCTTGAGTGGAAAAACAGAAAAGGGGAGGCAGACAGAAAGTCAGA
Source organism: Smutsia gigantea (assembly GCA_032199065.1). NCBI lineage: Eukaryota > Metazoa > Chordata > Mammalia > Pholidota > Manidae > Smutsia > Smutsia gigantea. The sequence goes on along the minus strand of JAVSCE010010613.1, from coordinate 304,940 downwards.
AAATTTTCAGTGTAACGTGGGGATTCCAGTGGAAGAGCAGTGAATGTCCACAGGCAATACAGTCTGGCAGAGCAGCAGCCAGGGCCCAGGGATGAAGGCCCCAGAAGCAGCAGTAGCAAAGGTCAGTTGGTGAATGGCGAATCCTGAAGTCCATTGAGGACACCTGGGAGGCAGCTTGCCTCCCCTGACTTCTGCGGGAGACTTGTTCTCCAGCTCGCCTCTGAGATCACGGGTCCCATGAGCTATCATGGCTCTGCTTAAGTTCCCCAGAGCTGGTTTGTTACTTTGGTTCAACCAAGAGCTCTGACTAGAACTAGTACAATAGGTGGTGACGATGATTTTACTTTGATCATTGTCATCATTTTAACTTGAATGCCTTGGCTACTAACTAGGGATCACATTGACAACATAATAACATTCTTAAAAAAATTTTCAAAGTATATCTTTAGGTTGTTAAATACTTCTCTAAAAATAGCCAAGAATTTTTTGATCCAAATCTTTTCCCTTTCGACTCTCATGAAAAAATCAATAGGGGCATTCATGTAAGTTCTATGAAAGAAAGAGGCTGAGGTATTTTAAGAAGTCACACACTTCTCAGTTGAAAGAAATCGTTCAATGCTTTTGAGGCCCTTGTCAAACTGTTTACCTTCATTTTCAGATGTTGCAGCTAAAGTATTGAAATAAACAAATACTCACTTGGAAGATTACAGATGGTGAATATTAATTACTCCATGTATCAAATTGTAATGCAGCTTTATAATTATAGTTAATGGATTTCATAATTGCTAGAGGCCTAGGGAAGGGAATAAATGTAAAGAATGCTAGAAATCCAAAAAAGATAAAGATTTGTTGGGATAGAGGTATATTAAGCATTCATTAAATTTTTCTAATTTAGGAGAACATGAAAGGAGAGCCCATGGTCCCATAATAATAAAGAAAAACCACAACCTTCTACTAAAAGGCAATTGCCTGAATGCCTCAGTTAGACTTGTAGGAATCAGAACTTACATTCATTTGGTTTGTGAGCAAAAAAATTATTGGAAATCACCTGATACTATTGCAGCAAACATGAGAGAAGCTGGATCAGTCTGAGCAGGTCCCGTTTTTGCAGAGAATAACACTAAAGAGCCTTTGACTTGGATGTGAACCATCTTAAGATACAGATTGCTTATTCAGATGACAATTTAGGAGCCAAATCAACCTCTTGGCTTCTGTCTTGTGAATAACTGAGACAGGGGACCAAGCAGCTGCCAAGCCATGGTCCAAGATAAATTTCTGAATGCTCCTTCCAGCACATATCATGGCCAACTCAAGGGAGAAAGCCTGAACTATAAGACAATGCTGCTCTGAGATCAAGGGTGGGAACGAGGATGTAATGAGTACTTGGAACCACTTGTTCCTTCCCAATCCACTGTAGCTACATAAATAGGCCTTTTCTTTTTTAAGAGACTGATGTTAAGAGTGCTGAATTTGGCCCATGAGGGTGGGTTAGGAAGAAGTGGGAGACATTATTTCCTTACCCAATTCTTCCTCTAGTTAACTTAAACTCCATTTGAAATAAAAAACCAGTGGTTACCACTTGATCCCATATATATCACAAATCCAATTCTGGACATAATTAATAGTCATAAAATTTAAATAGTTTATCTCTTTTCCATTTTTTCCAATAACTAAGAGACAAAGTGGCATAGTAGAAAGATTGCTGGGTTAGAATATAGATACCTGTGTTCCCTGCCTTGTTCTGCCCCATTCCAGCCAGGCAGTTTGGGTAACCCTCTTCTCTGCTATCAACCATTGAGCCCACATTTATAAAATGAAGGGTTTATCTTTAGTCATTTTAAGAAAGATAAACCCTTTCTAAAGGGTTTTGAAGAGATCAAAGATTCTTCCTATATGTTTATTTTTATTAACATATTGCCCTTCATTATGACTCCCTTAAAGTCAGAAATTACATCTATTTTCTTCACCCCAGATACACAAGAACTTTCACCTAGTATGTAAGAGGCACTCAAATTTTATTAAATGAATGAATGGCTTAAAGAATAAGAAAGTATATTCTAAACAGAAATATATACATACTTTTCTTTGTCATTAAATTATATTTTATTGATCATTTTCTCTTATTAGCATTCTTTCAGAAGCTGACTTTGAGACGTGAATTGGAGTTTAAGTAATTTATTTAGAAACTGATCCCAGGAAGTATAGAGGGTGCCAAAGTGATATGGGGGAAAGAAACTGATGGAGTGTTATCAAGACAGTACTCACTGGATATTGCAACTTGATCCAACTGGGAAAGCATAGAAAAGGGTATGGAGCCTGCACCTACAGTTACCCTAGGGAGCATGGGAGCTGGGGTATTTGTACACCAATGCCTACCAGTCATTGGTCAAGGAGGCAAAGAACATAACTTCTTCACAACTATATCCTCAATACCCAGCATAGCATAGCTCACTTCTATTGAAGAAATGAATGATGTTCTATGATAAGGGGATAATACCACCAACTTCATGTAACTTCAATCGTACAATAACCAAATTAGATAATGTAGATGAAAGTGAATTGAGATGTGTAAAGAGCTATCCATAGATGACAAGGTAAGAACTATATGGAGCAAAATGAGTACCCTCCCCAAGCTAACCACACAAAGTAGATGTCCTTCCTTCCACCAACACATATTTAGTTGACCGTAAGCCAAGATGTGATCAAGATGTCAGCACACTTGAGAAAAGGTGCAGTCGGGCAGTGAAGAATGAATGGAGAACTTCCACCTAGTGGAGTCTTACTGATTGAAAAATATATGAAAAGCTGGAACCATAAAACTATAGCTCCTACACAACACCAGAGAGTGAACTGGCTAAAGGTGAACTGGAAGAAGAGGAAAGAATACTTTTGTCTAGGGATACGTCTCTTAAACACCAACTCCTTTAATTTTAAAATGGTGAGAGTCAAATAAAACAGGATGCTAAGGGAATTAGTGACTCTGATGTGGTTTGATCCTGGACACACTCATTTATGAAACCAAAGGCCAAAGAACAAGGCCAGTGTTTTTCTCAGTGATACAAAAAGAATCATTTCCTAATTGTTCTTTTTCACCACCAAGAACTGAATTCTTTCCATTTCCCACACCATATTTAAGAAACCTCTCAACTTCTCCAACCAGTCTAAACAAGCTAGAAGCTGGTTGCAAAAAGCTGATTATTCCAAAATACTCTCAGGAGCTGAGACCATTGTGACAAACAATAAAATTTGTAAGTAATTACCTGCTTTACTAAGAGAGAATGGGCTTTGGGAAATTAGGAATGGGATTTTTCATAACATGTGGAGAACCCAATAAAGATGGGCTCTCTACACTAAGAACCAGGATCAGTTGGTTCCTAGTAGGCTGCTGAAAACACCAGAGAAATACTAAGTCGTGGATACCCTGCTCATGAATATGCCTGAGTTTTCAACTGATAGATCCCAGAGACACTCCACCCTTCCTTGACACAGAGCATTAATCGAGGGTGTCCGTCTTGGTCCAACCTAGCTAATTTCACAATCTGGGAATTTCAGAGAGGAAGTAAGTCCTCAATCCTTTCGTGTCTAGGATCCCCCTTGTTTCTCATGTAGATTGTTCACAGAGCCCTACCCAAGCAGAGGAGTTTCATTATACTTATGGTTGAGAATAGGTCATGTCCCCAGAGAACTCAGATCCTAGTTCTATCAAAATTCTATTCTTTCTCTTCACCAAGAACAGTAGAGTGGTACCTGTGTGTAACCTAAGCACTTTTCTCTAGGGAATCTTTCAGATCAACAGGTATCATGCCTAAAGACAGAAACTAGTATAGAATCCACAAATGATGGTCGCCTCACATAAACACCCCAGTCTTCAGTGGGCACATCACCTATATATGCTATACTTCTTTTAATCCTCACCATAATATATGCAGTAATTATTACCAATTTCAATTAATGAGAGTTTTGGGGTGAGAGTAGGGGAACGTACTTTAGCTTTAAAAAATTATATAATTGTCCAAGGTTATACAATCTATAAATAGAGAACCAATAATTGAAATACAGGCATAAACTAGGGCCATGGTCTTTCTACTAGAACATATCACTCAATGGGTTTCTTCCTTGCAAGTTTTAATATAAGGAAGGTTTTAATCTCTCTAGGAGAATTAAGATGCATATAACCTTGCTCAGAATGAGGGATGGATCAGAGAAACCTTGACCATTCTTGTTCTACCGTGATTTCATGACTCAGATGGGCAATTATCTGCTGATTAAAAAATGGGAAGTTTTACCACCTTGTGCCTATCATTTTGAATGATAAGTCTTTGCTGTATCCCTTCAGTGTAATAGTATATAAAATGCATCACCACAGGGTGGTTACATTTATTTAGTCTCATTTGTAATATGCAGGTTTCAGCAATATTTGCAATTGTTTTCCTGTGGAAAATCCACATAATGAAGCCCTGACTTGATAAAGGGGAATCATTGAAAATAAGAACCATTTAAAGCAGTGCGATGGTAACTATTGGCATACAGACTTTATGTTGAAGAACTAGAGATTGTAAGTGGAGGGAACACTATTTTTGTATCAACAATAGCACACAGGGTGAGAACTATTCCCATCCTGCTTCCAAGCACACGCATCTGTCCTGCAAAGGGAAACATCGGTATGTTTCACTTTTTTAGTTTTGGAATTAGTAGAGTGCTTGTGTTGTCTTGTTTTTTTGAGACAGGGAAATATATCCCTGTTTCTTCTGCCTACACTATTGTTCTTATTGTCTCCAGCTCCAAGTAGACAAAGCATACATTATATAAAAGCCAACCAGAACCAACAACCTTTTATATCTAGGATAGTGTCTCCTCTACATCAAGGCAACTACACAAATACTAAAAATTGGAATTAGTCCATTAGGGAAAACTAATCTGGAATTAACATTTATCTTATTCCAAAATGAGTCTTATTTGAGGTTCATTTTTGTAGCTCAGAAAATCAAGTTGCCTGGACTATACTGAGCCCTCAACCATCATACATTGTGACAGGGCCCTGGAGGCCTTGTGGCTGCATGGGACAGTAGAGCTGTTTAAGTATCCAACGTCTCCTCTGTGATCCTTTGTGCCACATTAGGGCATCCCTTACCCCTTTCTTCAACATTCTAAAATGGTAAACTTTGAGCCAGATAATGAAATCAGATTTGTTACAGACAAGGCTGTACCCACCCGAGGGTGCAAAACAACTAATGTTGCAGATGACTCGGGAGATCCCAAGTCTTAAATTGCTGTCTTATGTGGAGTCTCCAAGTTTCTTTATCAATTTATAAGATGTGCTTTATAAGGTGGAAAGTAAAAAAAGATGGTGGTTTCTCTCACAAGATAAAATATGATTAAATCAAGAAAGGGTACTTCTTTCATTCTCCATAGCTATACCTTTATCTCCTCACAAATTGAAAATATGACTGAAAGACACAAATCTAAAAAGGGCATGTGAAGGACTCATGATTGGTGGATGACAATGAAACAGGCCGACCAAGCTGTAAATCCCTGAGTGTTTTTAAATCTGTTCAAGGTGGGGTCAAGTGGATGCTAAGGACCCAGCTTTCAGGAAAGTGGTTATTTCTGCCAAGGACTACACTTCTCGTCTGGCTGACTGCGATCTTTCTCAAGAACACTTATGGCAGACTGATTATTTTCTGAGTGATTCCAAAATGTTTAGGCTTTCAGTGCCGCATACACAGGTCCAGTACTATCTTAGGTGATAAAAGTATGGTGCCATTTCTATTGGATAAATTCACCACCCCTGTGGTGATACATTTAATACAGGATTACCCTGAAGGGATACATCAAAGACTTATCATTCAAAATTAAGATTAAAAGACAAGAAACTTTAAAATGACCTCTACATGTCTATTGTTTTAGGACACAAACCAGCATGAACGGTTATAAAATGGATTGATCCAGACTGCTCCCTGAATCTTCACATTGAACAATTTTTAAAAAGCTTCAGAAGTCATCAGCCCAAGTTGTTTATTCTACATGCAAGGAAACCAAAACGAGGTAGGTAAACCTCTTTGCTCAAGTTCGAGGAGTAAATCTAGACTGTGGTGGCATTATCTTTCATTCACACAGCTCCTTTTAACATATCAAAATGCAAAGGTGACATGAGATAGGAGTAAATGGGAAGCATTAAATCCATGCATTTTTCTCACTTTGGCCATTCTATAGACTTTGTCATAAAATCAGCTGCTGTTAGCTTCATAATGCCTCGATTCTTTACTTCAGGGCAAGGAACTGAAATGATGGTTCCTCAACTCAGAATTGAAAGTAGAGATGCAGTAAATAAAAACAAAAGTTGCAAAATATCACCAAGATGATATCAAACATTCTGGCATGAATACTTACAGGTAGCTCCCTAAACACCATTTTGAGAATCCTAGAGTGGGATCTGAGACAAGAGAAAAATATCTGATGAGCAAAAAAGAACATTCTTCTGGAAGGTGTTATTAGGAAGACAGGTTATCAGAAAGCTGTGCCAGGAAGAATCAGATTTAAGAAGTGAAGGGTCAAATACATTTGCAGAAGAGGGTATGTGCTGTCTGTGGTAACTATAGGATCAACACACAGCTATTTCAAACCAGCTTATGGCTAATTTTTCTAGGCAGATCATAATTGAATTGTAAAGCATGCAATCTTAAAATTTGACAGGCAAACCTGATGTGAGGAAATGAATCCAGAGCTTTGCTAAAGTCAAGATAGATCACATTTACCTTACATCCTTCAGCAACTGCTTCTGTCAGTCAGTCACAGATTAGAACCATGCAGTTATAGAAATTTAGAACTGGCAGAAACTCAAGAGATTAGTCTGGATGACGCTTTGAACTTATTCAGTGCAAAGAGACAGTGACAATGCCCCCATCCGTCAACGGAGCTGCTGTTGGGCGGAGCTTGGGAATGACTGCACTAAGTTAGGGAACAAGGCGAGTTTATAAAAGAGAATGAATTATGCCATGATTCATAGTCACTGGCTGTGCTATAAATACTTTTATGGAAGTGTTTTTCTTTTCCTTTTTCCTTCCTTTTTTTCCCAAAAAGCCTGAGTGGTGGAGCATTGCTTCCAGGACTCACATAAGTGCACCCAAAATCCTAGAACATTAGAGCTGGAGGAATCCTTAGAGTTTGCCCGAGATCCCTCACCAGCATTTTACAGGTGAGCAAACTGGAGCCCGGAATGGTTAAGAGACTTTGTGGAGGTCACAGAGTCAGGGCCAGGCAGGCTTTGAGTTGGACCCCTGGTCTCTTGAATCCCAGAGCAGAACACATTCCACCACACCTTGTCATTTTCCAGGGCGGGCAAGGGAAGCGCCCTGGACCAGGCAGTGTTTCCTACAATTAGACCTTAGCCCCAGAGCCATATAGAGACAGAGGACCTGAAACACTTCTCTTCCCAGAGTTCACTGGTATTTGTGATCATTGCTTTAATGAGAAGGTATTTTTAGCTCTTCTCCTCCCAGGAGCATTCTTCCAACTCACTTTCACAGCTGCTGAGTTCAAGCTTAGAGGCAAGAATAACTTTGGCTATTTATTTATTTATTTATTTTTTAGTTTGAGAAATTCAAATTCAATTATTCTTTAGTGAATGCCTTTAATGCATAAGGCATTGAACTAAGTGCTTTGTGGATGTAGACATGAGTAAATTGGATCACTATTTCTAAATAGCTTACAGGCAACTGTGTTATGGAGAGCAGTGAGTTTCATCAAGGTGGTGGAAGAGACATGCTAGAAACTAAAGGAATAAGGTGCTGGCATCAGACATTATCAAGAGTCAGACAGAGTTAGGTTCCATGTATTATTGCTCTCCCACTTACTAGTTACAGGACAACAAAGAAGTTCCTTAAGTATACTGTGCCTCAGTGTCTTATTCTGTAAAATGGGGTAATTAGGGCCTACCGTTTAGGCCTGTCATGAGGATTAAATGAGGTAACTCATGAAAAGCATTTGCATGGCACACCTAGTAAAAAATTCAATGAATGGTCATTATTACTGTTTTTGTTTGCATGCTTCTAGAACTAAAAGCTAACTGACAAAAGTCCAAGCTGAGGATTGGGAGCAGTTAATAGGGACATTGGTGATGACCATTGGGAAAGCCAAAAGGGGAGGTGACTGTGAACTATGGTTAGGATGTTAATAGGTAGGGATGTGGAGGAAAGGCATTCTGAACAGATTTAACACAGGAGTCCAGCACTGAGGCAGGACACCTTTGGATGCATTCAGAGAATGGGCACCAGTGTGGACACCTGGATCTCAGGACATGAGAAGGGGAGCCGAAACAAAAGAAGGCTGGGACCAGAATCTAAAGCCATCGGAAGTCTGTGTGTGTCTAGGAACCCATTTAATAGTTAAGAAATTATATTCTTTGTCGTTTCAGTGTTACCCATGTCTAATCAGATTCCGGTTACCTAGTATTCTCCTTAACGTAAACATAGATGGCAAACTTGGGCTCTTGCTCCTCATCCATAGTTACCATTAGTGCTCTGCCCTGAAGGGTTGCCCTGTGCCTGCTGACTGAAGAGCCCAGGATTAAAAAGGATGCTACAAACTATCAGAGTCAAGGATTTCCTGGGGAGACATGATGACTTAATAGAGTGTGGTATCCTGACGGCATCCTGGAACAGAAAAAGGACATTAGGGAAAAACTGTAGACTGCTGAAAAAAGAATAGGCTGTAGTTAATAACAAAGTATCAATATTGTTTCTTTAATTGTGACAGATGTACCATATTAATGGAAGATGTTAATAATAGGGATGACTGGGTGTGTGGTCTATGCGAACCATCTGTACTATCTTTGAAATTTTTCTGTAAATAAAAACTCTAAATTTAAAAGTTTATTTTAAAAATGTAACATTTGAAAGGGAAAAAATTGTTCCTGGACACTTATATTATCTTCATTAAATTTGCTGGTCCGGTGTACCCTTACCCAAGGAACCATTCTGGAGTACTCTTTAAATTGCCCTCTTTTAAATGAAGAGCATTTTAACATGGAGAAAAACACATAAAAAATATTTTTAAACATGCTTTATTGTAGCAAACTATTTGAGTACTCCCTTTATACTTTTTTCAGAAGATTCTTTTAACTGATCTTAATTACATCCAGTTGTGTTGGCACTATCAAGTTGCTTTTAATAGCACTTCTAGTAAACAGAGCTGCAGAGAAAAATCTTGGTTGGTACAGGTCACTAGGATGGTGGTGGAAGATCATAGGTGTGGGCTATTTGTGTACATGGGCAAGGAGAATAGTCATGGGGGGCAGCGTTTGGGGGTTGGGAAATAGGGAAAGGGGAGAGGAGAGACATCTCTATTAGATCAATGGTTCTTAACTGGGGGCACCTGCCCATTTCCTGGAGCTATTAGGCAATGTCTGGACATTTTCTATTACAACTCGGAGGTCATGGTGATTGAGTGACTGCTCCTGGAATCTAGTGGATAAAGGCTAGAGATACCGCTGAACATCTTACAGTGTACAGGGCTACCACTTCCACCCCATCCCCTGAAACAAAGAATTCATATCTGGGCCAATACATGAATAGTACCAATGTTGAAGAAACTGTATTAGATAGAAGGAGGAAAATAATGCATTCGTTTCTATTTTTCTATCCCCCAAGGAAACTAACCATTATCTGAATTTATAAGCACTTGCGTATTCTTTTGAATTCTACTAAAGAACAACTACTAACCCATTGTTAGAGAAAATGCTTGTAGAAGATTCTTCTTGGGCTGGGCCTCACTGTCTCCTTGGCCCATCTTTTACTAAGACTATTGCTTACGCAACTAGCTGCTAGCTGCCAGCAGTGCAATCCGACAGCTCCTTGCTTCAGCTGCAACAAGTACCTCTCACTTTCTACCCTGGGGCCTCTCTGACACCCACACAGGGGAAAGATTACAAGAACCTTCTGGGCAGTCATACATGCACATCCTGGAAGCTCTAAAGAATTACTGCCTTGTGGGTCAACGCCTGAACACTGAGGCTGGAAGCTAGTGAATAAATGTCCTCTCCTCCTTCTATCAGATGAGCAATGCTAGATAACATTAAACCCCCTTCTTCAGAGGAGCCCCTGGGGATAGGCAGTCAAGTAATTAGCTCAGTGGAGAGCAAGGTAACAATGCTTCTATTAATTGGCCTTTCCTCCTGCTGTCCTTGCTTTACTCTCTCCTGTCCTCTAGCTCTCACATCTGAGGTTACTTCCCCAAATAATCTTCCCCCACACAGCCTGAGCCTCAGGCTTTTCTTTCTGAGGAACCTGAGTAAACAACCTGCTCTTTAAAGTTCTTATATCTCAGATTTTCCTCTTGAGCAGTAGATATGAATTATTATGGGCTTCTCAGAGTCTCTCGGCCTAAATTTCAAGGAAGAATTATAATCATAAAGATTAATCATAACAAAAGTAGTTATTCATGGTAAACTGCCTTACAGAAAGGGAAACTGATATTCAGAGAGATTAATTTAACACTTGTAGAAATCTCCCATGGAAAGTCAAGATTTGATCCCCGGCTGCCTGAGCTCAAAGCTCTTACCACACACAAGGGCAAGCAGTTTTCCTAGAACCAGTACAATGTCTGGGAACAGAATATTTTATTCTGAAAAATAACCCTGTTACCCTATCCTAACCCACTGAACCTGTCATGAATATAATACAGTGTTTAATAGAACAAGCTATTCAAGATCATGTTGGAATTTAGGGTGGCACATTCACATAGAGTTGATTATGAGTAGATTATCTACAAATAATCCACTCATTTGGGGCACTAAAGCAGGTTTAAAAGAGAAGAGGTTGATAGGTTAATATAGGGAAAACCATGCATGCATGTCTGATGTGTATGTATGTATGTGTGTGTCTTTCTGTGTCTGTTTGAAAGAGGTACAGAGACAGACAGAGATAAACAGAAACAAAAGGGAGGTAGGGAGGTAGAGAGAGACAAGAGAGATTTTGAACCTCCAGCCCCAAAGCCAAAAGCCAAATTGTAATCAGATTTTGTAGCTCATTGTTTTATATTTCTGAAACTGTTACACTCCGTTTGTGTAAACACTCCAGCACTTCTTCCAGCTGCTGATTCCAAGTCAGCTGAACAGTGAGTGTGACTAGACAGAAAAGGAAATAGTTTGCCTTTACGAAAGTGTATGTCAGTGGCCTCACTTTACGTCCTTTTATAGTGAGAGTGGATGATGGCGGTTATCTTAAAATAATGCTGCTGTTAGATTTGTGTCGAGATTTTTTTTTTTTCTGAAATAACCAAGGTTGGATGCTGCCAATGTCCTAGTCTTTGAATCAGAAAACCTGAGTTTATGTTCTCCCCATGGATTACTATAGCCCTGAATAAGAGCAAGAGTGGAGAAAGTTGCGGTAGTAGTACAAACAAATGTTCATGGATCATATATATTAAGTGCCAGGCATTCTATTAAATGTACTACATGCCTACCTCATTTAAATACCTTCAATAACATTGCATGGTAAATACTATTGTTATCATTATTTTTCAGATGAGTGATGAGAGGAAACCAAGGATAGAGATGTCAACTCAGCAAAGTCACACGGCCAGCATGTGGGATACACACGGCCCAGATCAGTTTCCTGGCCCCGAACATTTTTAATTCTACTGCCATATAGAAAATTGAGTTTCAGCTTTCTTACTCATATAAGGGAGCTGGTCTCACTTTCTCCAGGTATGTGTTGTTGTAGTAAGGGTATTTCTTTTTTTGAGGTGGGAGGGGATAATACCAGTCATTTGACTGGAAACTATTCCTTGAAATCCACAAACTAGACTGGCACTGAGGGACATATCTAGAACAGATCAAAATGCTGAAATGAGATATTTGTGAGGCATTGCTGATTATGCTCAAACTGACAGCTTTCTACTATATGGGGGAAAAACAGATTGCTCAACACAGCCTAAAAGTCCCTGCGTTCTAGCTCCTGCTTTTCTTTTCTTTTTTTAATTTTTTATTAAGGTATTATTGATATACAGTCTTAGGAAGGTTTCACATGAAAAAACAATGTGGGCACTACTTTTACCCATATTATCAAGTTCACCCCCATACCCCAATGCAGTCACTGTCCATCAGTGTAGTAAGATGACACAGAGTCACTGTTTGCCTTCTCTGTGCTTCACTGTTTTCCCCGTGATCCCCCACACCATATGTACTAAACAAAATACCCCTCAATCGCCTTCTGTCACCCTCCCCACCCGCCCTCCCACACACCTCCCCTTTGGTAACCACTAGTACCTTCTTGGAGTCTGTGAGTCTCCTGCTATTTTGTTCCTTCAATTTTGCTGCGATGTTATATGCCACAAATGAGGGAAATCATTTGGCACTTGTCTTTCTCTGCCTGGCTTATTTCACTGAGCATAATATCCTCCAGCTTCATCCATGTTGTTGCAAATGGTAGGATTTGTTTCTTTCTTATGGATGACTAGTATTCCATTGTATATATGTATCACCTCTTCTTTATCCATTCATCTACTGATGGACACTTAGGTTGCTTCCATATCTTGGCTATTGTAAATAGTGCTGCAATAAACATAGGGTACGTATGTCTTTTTGAATCTGAGAAGTTGCATTCTTTGGGTAAATTCCAAGGAGTGGGATTCCTGGGTCAAATGGTATTTCTATTTTGAGTTTTTTGAGGAACCTCCATATTGCTTTCCACCATGGTTGAACTAGCTTACATTCCCACCAGCAGTGTAGGAGGGTTCCCCTTTCTCTGCATCCTCACCAGCATTTGTTGTTCTTAGTCTTTTGGATGCTGGCCATCCTTACTGGTATGAGGTGATATCTCATTGTGGTTTTAATTTGCATTTCTCTGATGATTAGTGATGTGGAACATCTTTTCATGTGTCTGTTGGCCATCTGAATTTCTTCTTTGGAGAACTGTCTCTTCATATCCTCTGCCCATTTTTTAATTGGGTTATTCACTGTTGGTGTGTTGAGGTGTGTGAGTTCTTTATATATTTTGGATGTTAACTCCTTGTCAGATAGGTCATTTACAAATATATTCTCCCATACTATAGGATGCCTTTTTGTTCTGTTGATGGTGTCCTTTGCCATACAGAAGCTTTTTAGTTTGATGTAGTCCCATGTGTTCATTTTTGCTTTTGTTTCCTTTGCTCGAGGAGATACATTCAGGAAGAAGTTGCTCATGTTTATATTCAGGAGATTTTTGCCTATGTTGTCTTCTAAGAGTTTTATGGTTTCATGACTTACATTCAGGTCTTTGATCCATTTTGAGTTTACTTTTGTGTATAGTGTTAAACAATAATCCAGTTTCATTCTCTTGCATGTAGCTGTTCAGTTTTGCCAACACCAGTTGTTGAAGAGGCTGTCATTTCCCCATTGTATGTCCATGGCTCTTTTATCGTATATTAATTGAACGTATATGGTTGGGTTTATATCTGGGCTATCTAGCCTGTTCCATTGGTCTATGGGTCTGTTCTTGTGCCAGTACCAAATTGTCTTGATTACTGTGGCTTTGTAGTAGAGCTGGAAGTTGGGGAGCATAATCTCCCCAGCTTTATTCTTCGTTCTCAGGATTGCTTTGGCTATTCGGGGTCTTTTGTGGTTCCATATGAATTTTAGAATGATTTTCTCTAGTTCATTGAAGAATGCTGTTGGTATTTTGATAGGAATTGCATTAAACCTGTAGATTGCTTTTGACAATATTAATTCTTCCTATCCATGAGCATGGGATGTGTTTCCATTTATTAGTATCTTCTTTAATTTATCTCATGAGTGTCATGTAGTTTTCAGGGTATAAGTCTTTCACTTCCTTGGTGAGGTTTATTTCTAGGTATTTTATTATTTTTCATGCAATTGTGAATGGAATTGTTTTCCTGATTTCACTTTCTGCTAGTTCATTGTTAGTATATAATAATGCAACAGACTTCTGCATATTAATTTTGTATGCTGCAACTTTGCTGAATTCAGATATTAGATCTAATAGTTTTGCAGTGGATTCTTTAGGGTTTTTTTATGTACAATATCATGTCACCTGCAAACAGGGACGGTTTAATTTCTGCCTTGCCAATCTGGATGCCTTTTATTTCTTTGTGTTGTCTGATTGCTGTGGCTAGGACCTCCAGTACTACGTTGAATAGAAGTGGGGAGAGTGGGCATCCTTGTCTTGTTCCCCATCTTAAAGGAAAAGTTTTTAACTTCTCACTGTTAAGTATAATGTGGGCTATGGTTTTGTCATATATGGCCTTTATTATGTTGAGGTACTTGCCCTCTATACCCATTTTGTTGAGAGTTTTTATCATGAATGGATGTTGAATTTTGTCAAATGCTTTTTCAGCATCTATGGAGATGATCATGTGGTTTTTGTCCTTCTTTTTGTTGATGTGGTGGATGATGTTGATGGATTTTCGAATGTTGTACCATCCTTGCATCCCTGGAATAAATCCCACTTGATCATGATGGATGGTCTTTTTGATGTATTCTTAAATTCGGTTTGCTAATATTTTGTTGAGTATTTTTGCATCTATGTTCATCAGGGATATTGTTCTGTAATTTTCTTTTTTTGTGGTGTCTTTACCTGGTTTGGGTATTAGAGTGATGCTGGCCTCATAGAATGAGTTTGGAAGTATTCTTTCTTCTTCTACTCTTTGGAAAACTTTAAGGAGGATTGGGTATTAGGTATTCAATAAATGTTTGATAAAATTCAGTGGTAAAGCCATTTGGTGCAGGGGTTTTGTTCTTAGGTAGTTTTTTGATTACCAATTCAATTTCTTTGCTGGTAATTGGTCTGTTCAGATTTTCGGTTTCTTTCTGGGTCAGCCTTGGAAGACTGTATTTTTCTAGAAAGGTGTCCATTTCTTCTAGGTTATCCAGTTTTTTAGCACACAATTTTTCATAGTATTCTCTAATAATTCTTTGTATTTCTGTGGTATCCATAGTGATTTTTCCTTTCTCATTTCTGATTCTGTTTATGTGTATAGACTCTCTTTTTTTCTTGATAACTCTGCCTAGGGGTTTATCTATTTTGTTTATTTTCTCAAAGAACCAGGTCGTACTTTCATTGAATCTTTCTATTGTTTTATTCTTCTCGATTTTATTTATTTCTGCTCTAATCTTTATTATGTCCCTCCTTCTACTAACTTTGGACATCATTTATTCTTCTTTTTCTAGTTTCATTAATTGTGAGTTTAGACTGTTCATATGGGATCGTTCTTCTTTCCTGGGTAGTTCTGTATTGCAGTATACTTTCCTCTTAGCATGGCCTTCAATGCATCCCACAGATTTTGCGGTGTTGAATTATTGTTATCATTTGTCTCCATATATTGCTTGATCTCTGTTTTTATTTGGTCATTGATTCAATGGTTATTTAGGAGCATGTTGTGAAGCCTCCACGTGTTTGTGGGATTTTTCATTTCTTTGCATAATTTATTTCTAGTTTCATACCTTTGCTGTCTGAGTAACTGGTTGGTACAATTTCAATATTTTTAAATTTACCAAAAACTCTTTTTTTGGCCTAGGATATGATCTATTCTTGAAAATGTTCCATGTGCACTTGAGAAGAATGTGTATTCTGCTGCTTTGGATGTAGAGTTCTGTAGATGTCTGTTAGGTCCATCTGTTCTAATGTGTTGTTCAGTGCTTCTGTCTCCTTACTTCTTTCTGTCTGGTTGATCTGTCCTTTGGAGTGAGTGGAGTGTTGTAGTCTCCTAGAATGAATGCACTGCCTTCTATTTTCCCTTTTAATTCTGTTAGTATTTTTTTCACATATGTAGGTGCTCCTGTGTTGTGCTCATAGATATTTATGATGGTTATATCTTCTTGTTGGATTGACCCCTGTATCATTATGAAATGTTCTTCTTTTTCTCTTGTGACTTTCTTTGTTTTGAAGTCTATTCTGTCTGATAAAAGTACTGCAACTCCTGCTTTTCTCTCCCTATGAGTTGCATGAAATATCTTTTTCCATCCCTTCACTTTTAGTCTGTGTATGTCTTTGGGTTTAAAGTGAGTCTCTTGTAGGCAGCCTATAGATGGGTCTTGTTTTTTTATCCATTCAGTGACTCTATGTCTTTTGATTGGTGAATTCAGACCATTTACATTTAGTGTGATTATCAATAGGTATGTACTTATTGGCATTGCAGGCTTTAGGTTCATTGTTACCAAACGTTCAAGGTTAACTTCCTTACCATCTAAGAGTCTAACTTAACTCACTTAATATGCTATTACAAACACAGTCTAAAGGTTCTTTTTTTCTCCTCCTTTTTCTTCCTCCTCCATTCTTTATATATTAGGTATCATATTCTGTACTCTTTGTCTATCCCTTGATTGACTTTGGGGATAGTTAATTTAATTTTGCATTTGCTTAGTAATTCACTGTTCTAGTTTCTTTACTGTGGTTTTATTTCCTCTGGTGACAGCTATTAAACCTTTGGAACTTCCATCTATAGCGGTCCCTCCAAAATACACTGTAGGGACGGTTTGTGGGAGCTAAATTCTCCCAGCTTTTGCTTATCTGGAAATTGTTTAATCCCGCCTTCAAATTTAAATGATAACCTTGCCAGATAAAGTATTCTTGGTTCAAGGCCCTTCTGCTTCATTGTTAAATACATCATGCTACTCCCTTCTGGCCTGTAAGGTTTCTGCTGAAAAGTCTGATGATAGCCTGATGGGCTTTCCTTTGTATGTGATCTTATTTCTCTCTCTGGCTGCTTTTAATAGTCTGTCCTTATCCTTGATCTTTGCTATTTTAATTACTATATGTCTTGGTGTTGTCTTCCTTGGGTCCCTTGTGTTGGGAGATCTGTGCATCTCCATGGCCAGAGACTATCTCCTTCCCCAGATTGGGGAAGTTTTCAGCAATTACCTCCTCAAAGACACTTTCTATCCATTTTTCTCTCTCTTCTTCTGGTACCCCTATAATCCAAATATTGTTCCATTAGGATTGGTCACAATATTCTTTAATTCTTAGAGATCCTTTTTTCTCTCTGTGCCTCAGCTTCTTTGTATTCCTTTTCTCTAATTTCTGTTTCATTTATCATCTCCTCCACTGTATCCAATCTACTTTTAAAACTTTCCATTGTATGTTTCATTTCTGATACTGTGCTCCATAATGATTGGATCTCCAACGGTAATTCCTCCCTGAGTTCTTGAATATTTTTCTGTACCTCCATGAGCATGTTAATGATCTTTATTTTGAAATCCCTTTCAGGCAGATTCATGAGGTCGATTTCATTTGAATCTTTCTCAGGGTTTGTATTCATAATTTACCCTGAATCAGGTTCCTTTGGCATTTCATATTTGTGTATGGCGCCCTCTAGTGCCCAGAACTCTACTCTCTGGAGCTGCTCAGCCCCTGAAGCAATGTTGGGGGTCGCAGGGGAGCAGTATTGGTGCCTGGGGAGAGGAAAGAGCTGTTATCTGCTTCCCAGCTACTATGCCTGTCTCCACTGCCAGAACCAATTGGCCGAATACACAGGTATAAGCCTCTGTACTTTGCGTTTGTAATTGCTGTAAACGTTGCTTCCCTCTGGCTGGCCTAATGCCATGATAGGGTTTGCTGGTTTGTGAGCCAGGTGGGGCTGGCCAGGAGAAAGGCTCTGTAGGCTGTGTATCACGGAGGAGGTCCTTGGAGCTGTGTAGTCAGCCAGGGAGCTGGAGCTCCTGAAGATCGTGAAAGTTCCCAACCTGCTGGGAAGAGTGCTCTGGACAATTTTGTCTACCTGTCCTTACTCCTGAGCAGTAAGCTCTGTGCAATCCTTGCCCCTTTAGCAGCCCTCTTGCTGTTAGGAACCTCTCAGACTGCCTGCCTTTAGTCCCAGAGCAGCCAGATATGGATCCCTGCTTTCCACAAGTGGCTGGAATCTCAGTCTCTCCAGTTATTCTGCCTGTCTTAGTTTTCCAACCCCCTAATCATGAGAGTACCATGAAAACACCATGAAATGTAGGTTTGTGCTCTCAAATCAGATATCCGGAGTTAGATATTCAGCAGTCCCAGGCCTCCACTCCCTCCCTGCTCTTTTTCTCTTCCTCCCACTGGTAAGCTGGGTTGAGGGAAGGGCTTGGGTCCTGCTGCACCATGGCTTTGGTACGTTACACTGTTCTGTGAGGTTTATTCTTTTCTCCAGGTGTATGCAGTTTGGCACAGTCCTCTTTCCTGTTGCTTTTTCAGGATTAGTTGTATTAATTATATTTTTGTATTATATGTGGTTTTAGGAGGCAGCCTCTGTCTCACCTCTCACGCTGCCAACTTTTACTCCTGCTTTACTATTTCATCTCCTATCACCCTTGCCCTTGCTATCTCCATTCCAGGTTTACTAGCCTTTCTGATTTTTATGAAATATCTCAATTGCTTTCACAGCTTGAGAGCTTTACATTCAGAACTTTTGTACTCTTCCCCCCCAGAAAGGGTGGGAGAGACAGATTATAGTAAAGTTAGATTGTTTGAAAGTACTGACAGGCACTCTCTAGGCCCCAGGGGTTGCCAAGGGCTAGCTGAGAATTGGGATATGGATGGAGCTCAGATGTATGCGCTGGGGTGTCCACACATGAGCAATGGGGTGGGGGGCTCACATTGAAGGAGGAAGCCAGGGTATGAAGAGAGGAGAAAACAGGCCTGGCGATGTGCCTGGGAAGGGCTGAGAAGGGCTGGGGCTGGGAAAGGATGGGACGGGCTGGGAAAGGCTGAGAAGGGCTGAGAAGGGCTGGGTTCGCTCTCCTCATGCGGCTTCATACCAGCAAATAACACCCAGGAGCCCAAGAATTCTAAATCCAAGTAGGCCTTCCAGGTTGTCAGGAGGGTTATTATTTGTCAAGGTAGGAGGATAGAAAATATTGTATTCATGGTTTGTTAACTTGATTTATAACTTTTATGTCATTAAAGAGGGGACATATGAACTGCTGTTGTACTGTTGTCCTGGAATACAAAAAATTTTAGTGGAGGGCCTGGACCCATTTACTTGCTGTCTTCTCAGTGTTGTCTACACAGACCCCTCCTTGTCCTCCAGAGAGCCATATAAATGTTATCTTCAGAGAAAGGCCATCTCTCACCACCCTCCTAAACAGCTCTTCCAATAAAAGCCAATTACTCTCTACCCCTTTCCTGTATTTAATCTATAGCACTTCATATTATGTTTCCTTGTTTATCATACCTCTGCACCAGAATGTTTGCTCCCTGGAAGCAGAGGTCTTGGGTTACTAAATTGTTGCATTCCTTGGGCCTAGGAACATAAAATAAGTATTTGTTTAATGAGAGAATAATGGCATGTTGAATAAAATGGCTAAATTGATAAATAAGTGAAATATATGATTTGTATGCGCTTTTATTGTAAATAATAGTAATCAACCGTTGTGTGACTGATGTTTTTCTAATGTCAATGCACAATCCTCTCCTACTTCTCTTGGACCTAATAGGGAGCCAGCCAATTATAAAGCTAACACAACTAAACAGTCATTGTGAGGAAGGAACAGAAAAGAGAAGCAGATACAGGAATATTTAGTGTGTCTTATGTTATACAAAATGGTAATCCCACTGTTTTACCCACCCATCCTGTTTCTGGTCCCTTCTGGATCCAAGGCAAAGAAACTATGGCAAAGAAGTCAATTGTGATTTCTTATTGGCCCCGTAAGAGGATGTTACACTTGTTCCCAGGGTTACACATATGCCCATTCTTTTCTAAGACCAAAGAAAGTATCAGGGATGCAGATTTCAATAAAACATGGTCAAGGTCCAGAGTTTCTCATGTTAATAACTTGAAGTTCACTTTCTAAGAAAATATATACAACAATTAAGATATTAAAATAGCTTATATATTTCAATCCTGCCATAATGATAGAATGTTATTTTTAAATGTCAAAAATTATACTTGTAATATGTAATATCAATACCCCTGCAAGTTATAGTTAGACAAATAAATATATTTTGAAGGAAGATGGATTTGGGACTTGGGTGTGTTTAATAATCCATTTGTTTCTGTCATTGTTGATATTGTAAAAATCTTCCTTTCAAATCTCTGTGAAAGGATACACATACAACAACCTATTAATTTATTCTGCAGTCAAAATGAAAACTAATACGTAATTGTTATATCTTCAGTTCTTATAAAACAGACCTTTCAGCATATACTAATTATCTTCTATGGAAATGAAATTAACTGAGATTCAGTAAAGGCTGTGTCACACTCAGTAAACTATACCCATTGCCTTAATACACCAGTTTACATGTGCACCCTCTCCCCTGCCACCCATTCCACTTCCCCTTTTTTCTCTTTTTGAACTGCTGACCCGAGTTAGTAGCCAAACATAATAATACAGTGTTTGATCCTCTGTAAACCCATAAAATTACAAACCAGCAACCACCAGGATGCTGGCAGAATTTCTATGGACAGCAACCAGCATGGCACTTTTTTCTTTTTGAAATGAAGCCATGTGTTGCCATGGCTGATAGATTAGTGAGGAAGGCAATATCATCAACTGCCTCCTTATCCCACCGACTCTTCTAAGCACTTGGGATGGGAGAGAGAATTCATCTATTTAGATATTGAAGGCTTCTCTCTTTTAACTTTTACTCTTTATAGTTGCCTCCTTCCATTCATTTTTTACTTCATTCTGCCTATTTTTATTAAGCCCTGGTGGAGTTTTATAGGACTGTGCTAAATACTACAAAGATAAACATACAAATAAAACACACTCTCTACATGCCTTCAGGAATAATAAAAGCTAATAACATCTAAAATCTAATAAGAACTTTAAGTTCTAATGGGGATTAGGGACTCTCTTCTCACTACAGTGGAAATATTTAATTAATCATATAGCTAAACCTAAAGGAAGAAAGGAAAATTCTCAGGTTCCAGAAATAAAGAGGCAACTCAAGCTATAGAGATAAGCTTATAAGTGGATGCCTTGGGAACCCCAGAAATTACTGAAATGGAGCTAGACCATAGAGACTAGGACTGATATTTTAATTCATATACAGGAACACAGGAGAGGTTGCACTGGTCTAGGTTTTTATGAAGGGTGGGATAGATAAGTTCATTCACAGGCAATGAGAATATATATCTCTGTATTCCTCTTAAAGGGAGTAGATAATACAGTCTTCTGGTGAAAATTAAACATCTCAGCCTAATACTACATATTGGTGTGAAGCAATTTTGTTATCCTCATGGTGCTGCTTGTATCCTTAAGATGAGAAATCAGCAGATCACTAGCTCTTGAAATCATATAAACAAATTATAGAGTGAACTAAAAGCATACAGTGTCTCTGAGAAAAATATCCACTTCTACTGTAGATATCCTCATAATCACAAAAGGTATATTGCACAAAGAAACAATGTGCATGACTTAGGGTCAGCAAGCAGGAGTATTAGTTTCCAAGACTTGAAATAATAGAACAATGCAAAAAGACTAAAACATGGGTATGTGTCAGATAATTGAGGGAAAAAAATGAAGAATGCAAACATAAAAAATAGGCAGATTTACTGAGGGAGGGGGAATTAAAATATGTAATCAAAGAGAAAATATCATTGGACGGAATTAAGCTGCCCCTGAAATGAGAATTAATAATCTAGAAGATAGATCATGAAATTATCCAGACAGCAACCCAAAGAGAAAGGAAAATTCAGAATATAAGACATCAAGAGAGAGATGGATAGAATAAGCAAGTATAAAAGTGTCTAATAGGTATTATAAAAGGAGAAAGTAGCATAGAATAAATGAGATATTTAAAGGGAATAGCTGAAAACATTTCCAGAATTTCTCAGAGAGATGAATCCTCACATTTTAAAAGCACAGTCTGATATGTGGTTTTAGAAAGAGACCCAGGAAGTTCTGAGCCCAGAAGTGGAATGGACTAGTCTTCCCACAGATAACAATTACAGGTCGAGCAAAAATACAAAAACAGCTTTGAAGGCATTGCAGAGTGATGGGCAAGAGCAGAAATTTGGAGGCACTGGATGTCTGAAAGAAGGGAACCATGCTGTTGAGACCCCCGTTTATAATAGCATCTTCCCCAGAGGGCACTCTCCATTGTTTGAAGCACAAAGTAGCTAGAACTCATCACATGGTGCACAAATTAATTCAAGATGAAGAACAGACATGAATGTAAAAGCTAAACCTAACACATCTCTAGAAGGAGAAGAGGAGAATATTTTCTTTATCTTCAAGTAGACAAGATGCAAAAATGCTAACCACGAAAGAAAAATTACCCGATAAACTGGACTTCATCCCAAAATGAAAACATCTCTTCAGACATCACCAGTAAGGAAATGAAAAGGCAAGCCCAGGAGAAAACATTTACAATCCATTTATCTGAAAAAAACATTATGTATACCTAGAATATATAAAAACTGTTTATGTCTACATAGATTTTTCTATTATGTCTTTATGATAGTTTTGGTGGTTTGTGTCTATCAAGGAGTTTATCCATTTCATCTATGTTCTCAAAGTTATTGGCATAAAGCTGTTCAGGAAAGTCTATTATTATTCTTTATGATTCCCCTTTGCATCCAGAAACTGCACAATAGATTCTTTTCAAGTGCACATGAAAAGTTCACCAAGGTCAACTATATGCTGCACCATATGGACCAAATATCATAGGCAGGATCATAAACTGTGTTTTCAAATGAACTTTCAAAGGTTTGACATCATACATTGCAAGTTCCGTGACCACAATTAAATCAAATTGAGAGCATAACAATAAAATATGTAGATATCAAGTTAAATAAAAATATTCAATAATCAATCAATATCCTAAATAGCCCACAAATCAAATGTAAAAAAAATACACAAAGGGAAATTATAAAATATCTTGAACTGAAGGTTAAGAAAACATAATACATCAAAGATTGAGCCATGTAGATAAAGATATCTCCACCTACATGTCACATGGACAAAAAGATTCACCGTATCATAGTTGAGCTAAAAATCCTTTTTCCTATTTGCTTCTTTTCTATTTTGAGCTTATCTAGAAGCCCTAAGATCTCCAGACTTATTTTTTCCCTTTTCAGCACATCGAAAGAATCATTAAATGATGATTTCATTTCCAAAGCTTTCTTGAATATTTTCACCTCTCCATTTCTGCTGAAATAGTCTTAGCTTTTTATCATACACTGAAAATGTGCCCTCAATGATCTTTGGGGGTCATGTTTTCCACACATATGGTCTTATAATACATCCTCCATGCCACCATTAGACCTATCCTTTGTCAGCCTGATTCTAACTTACTGAATAGCCCTATCTCATGACACTTCATGGCTAATACTTCTGCCTGACAGAACTATTCTATTATCCACTAAATACACTATGCGTTTCATGCACTGACATGCTGCCCCTCTCCTTAGAAACCTTTCTTTCCCTTTACTATCAAATATCAAGTCTTCTTTTAGTTTCCTGATAAAATGTCTCCTCCATGAAATGTTCCTAGCTTCCTTAAAGAGACAGAGACACTTTCTTCTCTAGTCTCATAGTATGTTTGTGAATATTTCTAATGTAGTACTCATCACCCTGTATCTTAATTACTGATGCTCTGCCTCACTTGCTTGATAGAATTTGAACTTAACATAGGCAACACCTAAATCTTAACAATGACAACCCCAAATACAGTGCCTGGGATGTAATCAGTACTCAGAATATGTTGAATAAATGAATACAAAAGAGTAAATTAGGAAACAAAAATCCTTTTATTGTCCTTCTACCTCATAGTCAAAATGTTTGTCATTGACTTTGAAGATTAAATTCACTAAGATTCTTTCATAGATGGTCTTTAGAACTTTAGGGATTGAAAAAGGAAGGGATTGACATTTATTTTACCTTTGATAGGCCGTTGTGCTAGATGGTTTATATACATTATCTCATTTAATCCTCATAGCAGCCCTTTGAGATATTATTAGTTTCAATCTATTGAGTAAATTAGAATAGGTTTGGCCCTGAGTAACAGAATATATAATAGTGGCTTAAACAATCATCAGGGACTCAAGACCCTTCAGGCTGTTACATGACCATTCTCTACACCTTGGTCCAAGATGAAGAAAGGGACAAAGAAGACGTAAAGGAGATGGCCCTTCTTCCAGGAAATGACACCACTACTTTCACTTATATACCACTAGTCAACATTTCTTTACTGGGACACATGTAATGCAAGGAAATCTTGGAAAGGTAGTATTTTTCTAGATGTGCATAAGCCTAGGTAAAAATTGGCATATGCATGGAAGGTTTCCATCTCTAGAGAAGAAGGAAAAAAAAAACCAGAGTTTTGGTGGTTAAATTGTAGTATCTACCCTGATAAAGCCAGCATTCAAACATAAAATCTGTCCAACTTCAGAACACATGCTTCAAAGCTGGTGGTCCTTGGGGGTTCTTACCAATCTTGTCTATTCAAAGTCATCCCATGTTGCCAAGCCTTTTCCTTTTTTGTTGCATAGCGAATATTTATTTTAATCTGTATGTTTCAGATCCATGTACATTTAACACATGAAAATATTTATGAGGTCAGAGATGAGGAAACTCAAACTGTTTGATGTCTTAAAAACCTTGAGTTAACTTTACAAACATTTTTCATCTTCCTTAAAGCATGAAATTACCTCTCACTAAATTTTTTTTAAGTCACAAAATTAAAGAATCCAACACAGTATTAAGGCCTTCAAGGAGTCTCCCTTAGGATGAGAGAAACTGGTAATTGGCTAAGAAATCCACACTAAAGTAATTCAGATTTTGTTATGAAGCTTTCATCTTTTTGTGACTTTTTTACAGCAGAGTAAAATAGTAAAATACTCATGTTTCTCATTTGTGGTGCTCTAAATCACTATTTAGAAAAATGAAGGTCAAAAAGCTAACTCTGGTCAAAATTGCCCCAAAACCAGGAAATCCCATTCGTGGATGAAACACATAAAACCTAACAACATGTTTTATCCTTGACTTAGAGGTCCTTGAAATTCTTGTTGGAAAGGTGTTAGACCAGTTTGTCAGCGTCGACACAAAGGAATAGTGGTTCCAATAGGAACGGGCCCATTAACATGGTTTTGAATGCGGACAAAGTGCAGCTGGAGGCCCACAGTGTTGTTTTGGTGGTGATGTTACTTGGAATGGGCTGCTTGGGAAGGGTGAGAAAGCAGATAACCAGCTTTAGGTTGCCTGTATTCCTCTGTCCATTGGCTTGTTTACTTCCATAGAGAAAATGAAAGTTTCTATGGCCAGGATTCTCACATGACCCTGGTGGGCTTGCCCACTGCACATGTGTGGGCAATACGTTGTTATTAACTCTATTGAAAGAGCTCTGCCCAGTGCTCTGGACTGCACTGCTGCAGGAGAGTAGAGGCTGGAGTGGTGGCATTGTGGGGGACAGAGACTGAGATGGCTGTGGGGGCAGAGAGGCCCAGAGACAGAGAACGGCTTGCTGCATGCAGACTTGCCCTGAGATAGGCGGGACTGGAGCACTTGACCGGCCACCATGAGAATAAAGCTGGGTATAAATGCTTTTCCCTCCAGTGTTTCATTGTCACTTTTCAGTCTCAATGAATCCAGAGGGAACTTGCCTGGGGCTGAAACCCTCAGGCAAAACAGCCTCCAAAAGGAATGGAGACCTGCCAAGACTTCATTTTAGCCCAGTGGAATCCACATATGACTACTGTCCTCCAGAATTATAAGACGGTAAATTTGTGGTGTGTTAAGCCACTGAATCTGTGGTAATTTGCTACAGCAGCAATGGGAAATTAATAAAGCCCCTTGGTGTTTTTATCAATTCCTGGACACACTCTTCATCTAGGATGGGACAATTGCTTTTCATTACTGCAGGTCCTTTCTGAAAGTTCTAGAGATCTCCAAACTCCTGTACACTCAGGATATTTTTGCCTAGTTAAATAGTTATTAACATATCTTGAGACATGTTCACAGTTTGTTCCTAAAAGATAGAAATGGTATCCCTGGATCTGACAAGCAGCACTTTACACTTCTGTGACTTATTTCCAAATGGACAAATTAGTATTTCTTCCCTAAAAGTTTATAGCTAAGTGAAAATACCAATTAGTTTCCAGAATCTCAACTTGCAAAGGACACAAGTTTTTTGGGGTTATGGATAAAAAAATAAAACAATAATGGAGATACCAAATTGATACTGGCTCCTTGGCACTACTTTTTTATGCTTTTAAAATCAACTTTGATTGCTAGTTGAAATTCCACACTGATTTTGGAAGTTTGCAGGAACTGGCAAATAAATGAGTTAGAAGTAAAGATTTCTGACTACTGAATACTACAAATGCCAAATTAAAATTGCTGAGTGAAGGATGAATTCTATACATTTAAGCTGATGAATCAACTAGAAGAGTGTTAGAAACATGGTAGACACTGAATAAATATTTGCTGAGTTTATTCAGTGAAGTATGACTCTTTCTCTCTGGAAATCTGGTGATTCATTGATCATCATGAGTTGAAGTGATAAACTAACTAAAGGTACGTAGGCATGTGTTGTAGAAAATGGGGAAGAGAACGAGAGATCAATACAAATACACAGAAAAATCCCCCTGGGAAGGTATTTAATCTCCAACTGCTATATTTAATGAAAAGCAAGCCTAGTGTTCTTCAAATCTTCCTAGCATCCACTTCTCTTGTAGGAACGTGTTAGTAGGAGCCATTTTACTGGATTTCAATTCTAGTTTGGAGAAGAGATACTGTGAAATAAGTGTGTAGCATTTCTTTACATATATAGTTTTAATTTTAAAATTTACAGTAAAATCCACTGTGGTGCATGGTTCTATACGCCTTGATGTACAACAGTTTCAGCACTATAATTTCATCACATGCCTCTTTGTAGTCAATTCCTCCACCACTCACAAACTCAGGCAACCACCATTCTGTTCTTCTACCTTATAATTTTGCCTTTTCCAAAATGTCACATACATTGAATCATACAGTATATATGTCGCCTTTTAGGTCTGGCTTCTTTCACACAGGAGAAGGTATTTGAGATTCATTCATGTTTAATGAATTAATTTAATTACATGTATTTACCAGTTTGCTTATCCAATTATTAAATGAAAACATCTGGAATGCATCCAGGTTTTGGCAATTATGAATAAAGCCGCTATGACCGTTCGCATATAGGTTTTCATGTAAACCTAAATTTTCATTTTTCTTGGGTAAATATTAAGGAATAAAATTGCTGGGTCATAGTCTAAGTGTATTTTTAACTTTATAGGAAACTGCCAAACTATTTCCCAAAGTGACTGTATCATTTTGCATTCCCATTAGCAATATTTGAGCATTCCTGTTCCTCCACAGCTTCACCATCCCTTGACATTATCAGTTTGGGTTTATGTGTTTGTTTTTGTTTTAATCACTATAATAGGGAGTGGTAAAGGTATTTCTTTAGATAATTCCAAAGAAAGATGACTTAGCTGATTCTCAGATACCTTGCAAGATCACCCAGGCTTGAATTCTAAGAGAACCCATATCTCAAAGACATGTCTCCAATAACTCCATAATAAGAAGTGTTATGTTACTATATTCCAGGATACAGGCCTTCAGAAATATTTCCTCATTTTAGGGACAAGTCCAAATAGCACTCAACTGGTGATCAAAGTCAAGGATTTGATTCTTGAATGATCAAGTCCAGCTCTTTGCCCTTTGGTATAGTCCTGATCTCAGTTTACTCTTTGAAAATGCGTCCATTTTGTTATCAGGAGCATTACGTAGGTCTGTCAATAGTTCAAAGGAAAACCAGTCCATCATTTGGAAAAATAAACTGAAAGTTCCCATCCTGTTCACAATGGCATCTTCTTAATATATGAAGAGCAGCAACACTGAAACTGAGAATGGTTGATGACTTTAAGAAAATGGGAACATTTCTGAAGTGCCAAACATGATCACAAGGCATTTAGGACATTTAAATTTCCATCCACCACAACTCACTTAACACTATCCAGTCAGTGCCACATGAATTACCCTTCAGTTCTTTTTCTTGTAAGGCCCATCTCAGTTAAGTTGTTTTCTCCCAGCTTTGAACTTATACAGCAAAAGAGAAAGATAAAATCTGTGGGTTACTTTTTAACACGTTATGTTCTTTCTCAATGAATTTTCCATGACATCTGTTTAAGGAAAATCTCAGAATATACCAAGATGAAATAATGATGGGGTTTTATATTTATCAAAGGCTGCCTTACTCCCATGTGCAAATAAGCTAACTCCCCATTGCAAGGAAGGACACTTTTGCATGCCCAAGAGGCATCGCAAGTGAAAGGGAAGGTAAGAAAGAGAAACTGATTTTGACAAAAAAAAAGATCTGATTCCTCCCTAAAAGCTGGAGCCATCTAAACTTGGCATTTCGGACATTTTTATATGGTTTCTCTTAGCTTTTGATATTTACTTGCTTTACTTGTTCTGTTGTCAGGGTGGACTTGAAAACAAATTTTAGGAAAATTCTTGATGATGAGGTGCTTTCAGAGGAGACCTCTCATGGTAAGAAAAGACCAGACTTTCCTCTGGAGTGTTTCATCAGTGGTCCCAAGTAGTTACTGGTCGGGTGGGGTTCATCTCCACCAGTGAGAATGGGCTTTCAGGGAAGAGGGCATTCTGGGAATAAAATAGTGTTGACCAGATGTATGCCTTGCTCAGTAGATGTTCTCAAATACTACCTAATTTATTACTAAGTGTGATTATGAAGAGGGACAAAGTCCATTTCCATCTTCATGGTCGCCAAAGCAGGAAATTATTTGATCTTCATTGTAACTATAAGTTCTCTAGGAATGCAAGTTTGTGTAAGTGGCCAGTGGTTGATATTCTGAGACACTTTGTGTGCATTTTTCTCACCCCTGTTTAAAAAGAGAATATATCTAGATTAGCTTCAGGCTATATCTTTGCCAAATTCTTCTTGAGAATTAAGTGCATTTTTTCCTCTTCAACTTCTTCTCCACAATATCAATAAAGGCAGTCCCCAGGTGCTGCCCTGTGCTATCCTCTCAGTGTTCTCATTCACTCCCTCACCTGCGATGTTTTCCTATTAGTAATGCCCACTACATCCGAATCTAGGCCTCCAGCTCTGACCTTGTACCTTTACTTCTGTCTTAAATTTCTGACTGCCTCTCAGACCTGACGATCTGTGCCTTGCTGGTACCTCAAATATGTCTACAACTGGGAAAACTAGGTGAAAGGGATAAGGAGATACAAACTTCCAAATATAAAATAAGTAAGACATGGGGATGAAAAGTACAGCATAAGGAATACAGTCAAAACCGTCATAACTGTATGGTGACAGAG
The DNA here is from genome assembly GCA_032199065.1 of Smutsia gigantea. Classification (NCBI taxonomy): domain Eukaryota; kingdom Metazoa; phylum Chordata; class Mammalia; order Pholidota; family Manidae; genus Smutsia; species Smutsia gigantea. The sequence goes on along the minus strand of JAVSCE010010613.1, from coordinate 275,713 downwards.
GGAACTGAGCTTGTCATGGCGAGCATTTCATAATTGTCAAATCACTATGTTGTACACCTGAAACTAATGTAATAGTGTATGTCAACTGTACTTCAATAACAACGTACAAAAAGGGATTGTTCATCATCTGCAATTAAGCCAGTGCTTCCTCCTCACTGTTCTTGTCTGTTCTGAAAGCTCCATCATTCCACTCACAGATCCAGGCTCCTATCTTTTGAAGTCCCCTCCTAACGTCTAACCCAGGAAATGTCTTCATGCTATGTGTTTTTTCTCCCGCAATGTATTTTACTTTGCTCCCTTCTTTTCTGAGTACTCCATATTATCAAATGGTATTTCACACATTCAGGCATGAAGATCCCCAATAAAGTAGACTCATGCCAATCTATCCACATCCCCCACATCCTAATGGCTACCAAACTAACTTGCCTAAAATTCTACTTTAATATGCTATTTCTCCATCTGAAAAAACCAATGGCTCCATTTGAATGTCCAGTGAAGCCAAATGTCCAAAGAACTTTATTCAAGGCTCAATGGAGATTGAGCTGTACGTTCTTAAGACCCGTACTTGGGTCTTGCTGCTTCCCGATATGCACCCTACACACCTGCTAAGTGTTTGCTTTCAAACCCCCAAAATAATTTATCTTTGGAGGCTACACCTTTTGTCCAAATTCTCTCCACCCAGAATTGTTCAACTTATTCACCTGTTGAAACCTAATCTCTCCCTTTAGAATATGTTCTCGACTTTAGTGTGCATCACAATTCACCAGAGTGGTTGTTGACATTCTGGATTTCCTTGTCCACTCTCAGAATTTCGATTTAAGGCAATATCTAAGGCAGGACCCATGAATCTGTATTTTTAACAAGTTCACCCAAGTGATTATCCTATAGATGGTCTTGAAATTAAAAACTTTGGGAAACATTATAAAGTCCAGAAACATAGAATACATAAAGACTTCTCTGATACCAGTTGTTGAAAATATTTCATTAGAATACATGAAGCATGTTAATTGTATCCGAAAAGGAGCAGGTTTATTGTCAGACAGCAGTCTGACTTGCATCCTGATTTCATGACTGTCTAGTTCTGTGGCCTTGGGAAAATCACTTAATATCTCTGACACGCTTTTCTGATATACAGAATGGGGTAAATAATGGTACCCACCTAATAATGCTGTTTTGACCTATGAAAAGCACTTAGCCCAGGTTCTAACACACAATAAACAATTACATATTAGCTGTTACTGTATTTCTTAGCATGTTTCCTAGACACACAATGACTTTTTATGGCTTTGGATTCTGGTCCCAGTCTCCCTTTTCACTCAATGCCAAGCATCATGTTTATTTGAGAATAATATAAGAGAACAGGCCTTTCTCCTTTATAGATCTTAAGTTCCCTGAAAGTAATGATTATGTTTATAGGGTAAGCATTACAAAAAAAAAAAGCTCAATTACTAAGCTACTTTATTCTGTTTCTATTACCACACTAACTCTCTGAATAGAGCAAATGTCCAAAAAATATTTTGAATGGGTTAATTCAGAAGATTTGTGAAAATGAGCTATTAGACTTACGTGTATTTTGAGCAAGTTAAAATTAGAATACACATTAGAGAATCTTAAAACTATATGAATTACAGTTATGCAGACAAAGTACTGCTTTTGTATGTTAACTTTTCAGAAGTTGGAAATGGAGCTCAAAGAGATGAAGTGATCTGTTTGCTACAGTGAGCAGGTGGCAGGGCTGGGACTGGAACACAGGTCTCTAGACTCTGGTTTCTCCACTACATCTACTGTAATTCTGCCCCAACTACTCCCAGAACTTTCCAATCGAGAGTTCAAAAACAGGAATGAAAAATTAGTAAAAGTCCTCTGGAGATGTTCATAGACAAACTGTGATGTGCTCACTTACTATTTTGAGTAGCAAACTGGAAGAGGTAAGTAGATCCATCAATTCCCTACAAAACACCTGCATGGAAAATCACACAAAGCCAGGCACACAGAGTTTAACTGAAAGCTAAGGATATCTACGAAGTGTACCAGGTCTGTACTTCTTTAAAACTCAAGATTGTTTTATCTACAGAGAAGCCGATTTTTAGTCTCGACCTGCTGTGTCCTGCTTTTATGGTAGCGCAGGAAGTAGACTAAGACAAAAGAACTCTATGGAGCCCATGAGCTGCCAAACAAACAAACAAAATGATTCTAGGTCTAGAAATGGGTTTAAGATGCCAAAGTCCTTGGTCCATCCAGGATATCTTGTGTCTGTAATGTCAAAACCAATATGAGAAAAGAATGTAGACAAAGCCCAGAAGTCTGGCAGCTGCTTGTTTTCTACTGGAAGTTACGATAACTCATTATCTGTGTGATTAAAATAAATGTTTGAGAATTCTCAGCGATATCTCATTGATCAGACACCAGAACAGGATGAAAATAGCCCGATAATCCAGCCATAACAAGACTTCAAATTTATTGATTTAATTCCACATAGTTCCCCAATTTTCACCTACGATGCAATACTGTATGGCCAGCCAAACTTCAACTATCTTTAAAAAGCAAATACTTCCCATTTCCTTGAGGGTTTGTTCCACAATCTTACATACATTTGACTTAGGTTTGCCTTATAAAGTGCCTAGATTTTAGTTTTATCCAATATTCACACTTATTTTACCTTTTTTTAAAACGTTAAAATAATTATCATTTAATATCACAAACTGTGTTCCTGCATTCTTGCTTCTTCCACCAAAGACGGATGTGGATTATGACATAATTAAACACAGAAATCAGCACCAAGATTCTGTTACAAACATACACATCTTGCTTTTTTTTTTTCTCGGTGTACCTGTCTCCCCAAGGGGGAGAAAGGGAAAGCAGGGAATCAATGCCCTTTATCTCTTCTGAGACAGACGATATTTGTCATCTCAGGCCTCTAAGAAGATTTTCCAGGAAATATGGCCAGTCACCTTGACTCTCCTTACTAGAAGAACTCGAGAAGGCAGAGGAAGCCCCTCATGAGAGACACAGTAAATTAGAAAATGGAAAAAGGCCTATATTCACTGGCACAGGGTCATTTGTTTCTCTATTTTTACTATTTTTTGTATAAAATTGTCCATTCAATGACAACTTTTTGATTACTCTTTATGCAAAATACCCTATGTTCATAAAACTTTTGATGATCTATCTGCCAGAGTTCAGCAAGAAAAAATGTCACACTCAATGTACAGGAATTTGAAGAAGATTTAATAAAGGAACTACCAGAAAAATGGTGAGGAAAGTTCAGAGAAAAAACCCACACACACAAACACACACTGAGTAGTACCCCAGGGCTAGTAATATTCAAATTGTTATTATCTATGCCTAAATGGATGAGAGAAGTTACTGAATCCTGGTAGGAGAATCATGTAGAGGGACTTCCATGAGAAGATGACAATTTCGGGACACAGGCAGCCTAAATTGACCCCTTGGAGGCAGCACTCTAGGATAGATAAGGTGACCTCACTGTCCTTCTCTCTTACCTCCTGCAGTGGCCTCCCATTGGCTGAGCACAACTGGAATCCAGACTACTTAATAGAATCTATACAGACCAGCCTCCCAGGGCACAGAGCAGGCTGGAGAATGATTGCAAAGGGTAATCACAAGACAAACACTGCTGTGATTATCCAATCTCATCGAAACTAAATAAACTCCATCTTGTTTTAGAGAAGACTAGTAAGATCTGACACCCAGTTTTGGCTCCTAAACAGAATGCTCTATATATTTTGCACTTTGCAGGGAAGGGGCATACCCTATTTTTGTATTATTTGCTAGTTTCCAGACTAGGATCTGCTTAAGGAAGGACAATGCCTATAGTCTGTATTCTGTGAAGAAATGCTCTGATGGGTGTATTTAACTTCTAGATACTTAAAAATGAATACTTTGGACAGACTCTCAGGCAGGCTCCTAAGCCTGGCTTTCAGGAGTTCATGCCTTGGTGAAATCTGCTCCTCATCTTGTGGGGAGGACCTGTGAGTGGCTTCTAACCACAGAAAAGGCAGAGGATGGCTGTCACTCCTGTGATATGTCACTTATATAACAAAGGTGACACTGTCATGTCTGTGATTACATTATGTAAAACTGCCCTGCTAGCAGACTTATTCTAGGGACTTTCTTTCTCTGTGGCTTTGAGGAATAAGGTGGGAGAGTCACAGGGCCAAGACCTGCTGATCTCGTGGAGCTGAGAGCAGCCCCTAACAAACAGCCAGCAAGAAGCAAAGATCTCAGTCCCCCAACCCCATGAGATGAATTCTGCCAACAACCTGAGTGAGTCTGGGAGCAGATCTATCCCCAGCCAAGCCTCCAGATGAGAACTCAGCTCTGGCTGACATCTTAATTGTAGCTTTCCAGGGAACCCAACTCAGCCATGCCCAGACTCCTGAACCACAGAACCACACAGGAGATAATATGTGTGTGTTGTTTTAAGCCAAGTTTGTGGTAATTTGTTAGGAAGCAATAGAAAACCAATACAAATAGGTATTTCATTTTTCCACACTGTTATTTATTAACACCTTATAATAATACCCCAAATTCCCTACAACCCAGCTCTTCTGCCTCAGTCACTATTTCAGTCAACATTTATGCAGAATTTACCCTTTACAAATTATTCTCATAAGCATTAAATCAACTGTTCATTGAGATAACTGTTCATTGATAATAACAACTGTTATTATCTCAGGGGAAAGAAGAAGAAACTGATTCTATGAGAGCTAAGTTGACTAACCCAAGAGGTTAACCAACTACTAAATGGTAAATTTTGGTTTTGGTCCCCAGACCTACAATTTCCAGGGTTTTCTACTCTACCACTTTGCCTTCCTTAATTTCGGATAATTAAAACACTGCCAGTGAGCCACAATTTCTAACCTTACAAGGGCCAGTGATATTGACTCTGTCCCCCATGATGGCAAAATGCCTTCTCTTTATCTCAAAAATGCATGTGTTACTGGCCCCAAGAATAAAAATGTAAGCTAGTAGGAAAAAGCCCATGGAAACCCAAAGGCCTCCTCCTGCTACTCATGACTCAGTAGCAGCACCCTTATCTAAAATCAAGTTTTGAATTGCAGATAGGAATGTTACTATCATCAGCAGGAAAGGCATACTGCCAATATTTGAAAACATTTCTTACCATGTCTACTCAGGCTAAATTTTTTTTTTCCTTAAATAGCTGAAACTAACAGGGCTTTGGCAGAAGACTTCATGATTAAGGCCCAAACTTTAAGCATTATTAGCAACAAAAGCAGATGGCAGTATTAGCTAATAGATTTTTCTTTTAACTGTTCTCTGTTGAAAGAAATATTTGGAAGTGACACGAAGAACTTACAATTTGCCTCTGTGTGAATGGTCAATGGTGGAATGCTATCTGTGAGGTCTGTTGCTGGTTTGATCCAAAGGCCAGCCATCGAGGCACATGGCGATCTCTTTTGAAATGGAGCAGAGCATTTTCTACAGTGGAGATCAAAGGCACTAATGCAAGTCATCAAAGTGGGCACCTGTAATAATATAAATGAGTGATTAAAGCGGTCCCACCCTTGTGTTTCACATAAGTCCATTTCAATAGGTGTCATTGACATTTTCCCCCATGTTTGTCTCTTTACTTTAACCTATTAGTATCATTGAAGCTTTGGTAGCTTAAGAATAATTTTATAACAAATAGAGGATTGTTTAATGCTTGCCCAATATTTAATAAGCTTCTAGAAAATATCCTGTTTCAGTTCAGCTCAGAATTTGGCCCAAGATAAGAGGATTTTGTTTGATTTTTGGTTGCTTATTTTTCTGAACTTACAGTTTAAATGACAGCAGGTTTGGAAATAAATGCGATTCAACCTTGGAAGGCTCTTACTGTGTGTTTCTGTGTCTTTTATCAGGGCCTTTGATTAGAAGGAAAAGAGAAAGGAGACCTTTCTGTGCCATCTCTCCCTGTTATTATATTCATTATGAGTTCTTCCCTTTCTTTCCGCCAATTAGGACCCGTCCCAATATGGCGGGACCTCCAGGGTATTAGTCCTGCCTCACATGCATGAGTTCTTCCAGAAATCACTTGGCTGGAAATTCAATCCCTTTTTTTAAATAAGGAAACACAGTTCCACTGAATTCCAAAGCATTTATGCTTAAGAGTTTGCATGACTTCAGGATTTATTGTCAAGAGAAAAATGGAAATGATTCCGGTTTCACCCTTACCTAAACAAACAGCCTCACTGGGTGCCAAAATGTTTGAAATGCTTAGCCCTTTGTTTGTTGTGCTACAGGGAAGCTTCTAGTCACAGTGTCAGTTCAGGAGGATAAAGCAGCGATTGACAGTTTGGACTTGGATTCCAGTTCTGACCCCATTGACCAGCTTGATAGGTTTCAATATGTTAAGTGACATTGTCAAGCCCACCTCCCAATCTGTAATAGAGTCATAGTAATCATGGTTTCTTGAGGCCATTGAAAGGGTTGCTATTACTTCAAGACTGAAAAATGTATGTTTGCCTCCGATTGCCTTTTCCAATGGCTCCATCAATTCTCTTTGGTTTGCCCTCGTTCTTGTTTGATTAGCTCCATGCCAATCAGGTGTGGGTCCTGTCTACCTAGGCCCAAAGGGGACATGAGAGCCAAAAAGGTATCAGTTTATTCTGGTTATCAATTTGCTTTGGAACTGAGGTTTATCTATTTAACTTCAAAATAATATTGAGCGTTATTGTCACAGTACAGGAGTGATTTGACATACAACTTCATTCATTTTTGAATAGTGTTTCCACAAAGCACCTAGTCTGTAAAGCATTCGGGACATGTTTATTTGTGCAATGAATAAATAACTGAAGTGGTGATGTTTGATTAACAATTATGGTGACTGGCACATTAAATCATTAAATCCTTCATTGAAAGTATTTTATTATATATCATATACATTTAAATGAAAAGCTCTAGACATTTTTTCAAATTTTATTCTCAAAGGTCAACAAATTGGCAATATGAAGACATTTTTGCATCACTGTTGTGATTTAGGGGGAATTGACATCTCTGTAATATTGCTTCTTCTAATGAAGGAACTTGTTATACCTTGCCATTCATTTAGTTTCCCTTATTATCTTTCAATAAAGTTTTAGATTTTGCTCTTACCCATTATCTTACTTGCTCTTGGGAACTTTATATTTTTTGTTTACATTATAAAATAATCTTTGTTAAATATACTTTTTGTTTTGAAATAATTTTAGACTTATAGGAAAGTTCCCATCCAGCCCTCACACAGTTTCAGTTGCTCCTGATTCTACCCACCTTATACTATTGTGGTACATTTGTCAAAGCATTTGTCATGTTCTCAAAGGAACTGGTTCCAATCACCTCATAATTTGATGATTATGGAGAAGATATTTTAAGAAGATATTTAAGATACCTATGCCCTAGGATCCAGGGTAAAAAGATAGCTATTCTAGCCACAAAAATCCCCTTTAGTTTCTCAGGTCAGAAATGAGGGTAAATGAGATCTACTAGTCTTTCTTTTTTTCTAACTTATCACCCAGAAAGTCGCCAATGGATACTGATATCCATGTATAGTAATCTAAACAGTGCTTGTGAAAGGAAGAAAGAAGTAAAATATATCCACACACCATATATTTTCAAAAAGAAATTGTATTCCTTGCCCACATGCAATTTCCCCACTGTGAATTTTATGGTTAATATCTGCCCACCTGAACACACTTAGCTTTGTTAGTACTCTTCTTACAATGGCTTCCCTTTGCAGTCAGTATAGTAAAAACGAATGAAATGAGTTCCAAGTTAAGATGATGGGGGTTCAATTTTGGGGCAAAATGGAAATCCATAGGGAATTTACATTTGTATCTTTCAGAGTTCTCATTCACGGGCTTATAAAGAGCACAGAACTCCATTTAGGTTAAAGTTAAGAAATAGTCTTAGGTCTATGACTGAGTTTATTTTTCTCATTCCCCATATGGATCCCAACTTTTAAGAGATCATTTACATAAGAGCTTTGATACAAATTTCAATGCTTTCTTGAAAAGATGTGATCAGAAATACTGAAGAATGGTTCATGACTTTATTGGATGGTTCTTTTCAGGTTATCAAACTACTGAATTATGCAGTCTAAAAGGAATTTCAGTTTGTGGAGATTTCAGTAAAGAGATAAAATTCAGAAACATCTGTTTCAGCAATTGTCCCAAATTCAGGAAACCCAAATAATGAATCCATGGGCCACATTCCATGTTCATGTATTTCCCATTCCAGACATAAATTATATATAACACGTGGGGAGCTTACAAAGAAGGGAACATGGACCAGAGAAAGCTGCTGTCTTAAGTCAACATTCTTCCTTAGGGTGAAACTTGGTCCGTGTTTCTGGGTAAAGCACCCTGGATGACATAGGGCATTGTGAGATTTCCTAAAATCAGGAGCTCTTTTGCATGATGCAGTCCCCCAAAATGAATAATGGTTGGCCTCCTCAGGCAGATTTTTTTCGAGGATGACTTTTTCTAACATATAAAAATGCAACCCCTTCTTACTTACCTTAACTATCTTCCTTGTCAGATTCACAACTTTGTTTTCAATATATTGCTTTCTTGACTACTTCTCTTAGTGAGCTCTCTCATTAAGATCAAAGTACCTATAACACAGAAGGGGAAAAGAAAAGGTGTTGGGAGAGGAATATAGAAAAGCTGTTCTAGTGAGATATTGCTGGCTAGGTCTCCAAAACAGCTACACAGAAGACTGTACAACCAGCAGATATATTTAGAAGTAGTAATGTGAACACACATGAAGCTAGCCCACCAACATACTCTTCTCCAGCTAGATCTGAGATCCCTTGGGTCATGTGTGGAAGACAAGAAATGGTTTCTAGCAATAATGAACAGGCAGCCCACATATTAAAATCTGTTTTCAAATTAAACACATCTTGCATATGGTAAGCGTTATAAGACAGAGAAGAAAATTATTCTTAAGCTAATCCTCAGTTTCTTTCAGGAGCCCAATTAAAGAGCTTGGAGAAGTGTATTTGAGAGACACAAAAAGATACAGATATCTATGAACCTGTATCTAAAAGAATATCTATATCCATTTCTAAAAGCTATTTAGATCTAAATATATCTTTTTGTGTCTCTTCATTTACACCTCTCTAAGCTCTTATAGATATGTATTAGACTAAACATATATCTGTATTATATGGATTATATGCTACACATATTTAGTATCTATAGTATCCATAGATATGTAAGACTAAAGTAATGCAGTATATACTAGGTATATTATATATATATAAAGGGCATCAAATATATATATATATATATATATCATATATCTATATCAATACCTATATCTGTATGTCTATCCTTATATGGTACTAGATAATATTTTAAGCCTTGGAAGTATTAAGATTGAAGTTTGTTGTTTTTTTTTTTTTAAAAGATTTACAGCAATTATTCTCCACCAAGGGCAACTTGTCCCCTAGGGCCCATATGGCAATGTCTGGAGACATTACTGGCATCTAGTGGGTTAAGCCAAGGATACCACTAAACATTCCACAATGCACAGGATACCCCCCAACCCGCCAGTAAAGGATTATCTGACCCAAAATATCGATAGAGCCAAGGCTGAGAAAAACCTAATTTAGAATTATAAATTGGGGAAGCATACCAGTGAACTTTCAGTAAGTCTCATATCTATGACCAAGTATACTGGTGGGAAAATATCAGACCAGCAGCTTGAAAAAAGGATGTTCTTGCCACCCCACTCCTCTAACAGATCAGCTGGTATGTTCCAGTGTTCCCATTGACGCATCATCAAAGGTAAGCTGGTTTACTTCATTTCCTGGATGAGCGAGAACAAGGAAGGTGCAAGCTGTGTCAATAATTTCCAGAGGAGCTCAGTCACTAGGACATTATACCCTGAGTCTAAGAAAATTCAGCAAACATTTCAGGAAATTTCCCTTTCTTGGCAAAACTGAAAAGCTACAAACAAATTCACTTTCAACTTGATATTTAAGGGCATTTTATGAGTCTCTTGGATGTCTCTCCAAGTTGTGCTAGAGTTGCTGTGTTGAAAAGCTGTAAAGTATTTGCAGTAAAATAGACATTATTCTTAATTGTTTCCTCTCAGGATCATCACATATGTGTAGAGGGAGGAAAAAAACAACATGGAAATTCAGTATATACAGTTGTAAACAGCCTTCACACTGTCATCAGTCTATATTTGAAGGTGTTTCTACAATGAAAGAAAATTCACTAGTGGAGAAATAGGAGGGAAGAAAAACCAGAAACTGCCAGATGGACTTGAAATCTTGGAACAAACATTTGAATCCTTCATAACTTCATTGCTTCCAGGCATTATTATCCACATGGAAGATTAGACCAGAAGAGCTAGTCTTTAACTATGAAGGTCAATGTAAACTTCACTACACCCAGGACATCTGAATATTGAGACTCCATAAAGACGAGTTTCACAGATTCATCTCATTTGATTTGCTTTTCCAAAATTAAACTTTGGATAATTAAATTAAAAAAAACATGATAATCCTTATAAATGAGCATACAAAAAAAATTGAAAACTGGGGCTCCTTGACACTAAATGCCTAGAGATACTGAACATGTATTCCCCATCATGGACCAAATATCCCCATGAATGATGATTTGTAAACAGTCCTCTGTCTGAGCTGATCTTTTTTGACAATAGTTCTCCTGATTCCACCTAGACTTTTGATACTCTAAATGTATATGGGATATTTGAATTTACTTGATAATAATGGTTGAACTCCACTTTTATTTAATCGGTCTGTACTATAGACATTGTTTGAATGCTCCACTATCAGTCACAAGTCACAATAGCATATCGGAGTAAGAATCCAACTGTAAATACAAGATAAGACACTTTACTACTGTAAGGGATTAGAAATCGGGGAAATCAGGAATCCAAAACTATGAGACTTGGTATTATGTCTTCTCTGTTTTAATTTTAAAAACAAACAAAAACCTCCAGAAGAAAAATGACATAATATAAACAAATAGAGTAAACAAATAATTGCCTATTTCTTTGGCCTTGCCAATTCTTTCTTAAACTTTATGTTACTATTAAAAAGGATACTTCATTCCTTATTTTCCTCTTGAGTGATGTGAGTTACAGATAACACTGTATTTTAAAGTATGTGAAAAGCATTTTACAATGATTGGCTTCTTTTCATTCAGATTTCAAGACAGGGCACTAAACCATACCCATTCAAGGTTCAGAGAAAAGTCAGGTTTACTATTAAAGGATAATACAAATTTTTCATTTTGAGACATGAAGGAATAGGAAAGTGAACATTCATGTTAGAATGTTTCAGACACAGAAAGATCATATTCACAATTATTATTGTTCATTTCCTTTTATGAGAATTTTCCTGTATAATTTATATGTTGGTTTTTAAGCCAACTGAAAAATAACTAGAATAAATTTTGCAAGAACCCTTTATATCAGAGGCGAGCAATCTAATAATCACTCTACCATGAACTCCTGTCAAAGCTATGTCGACCTAACCTCTTATCCCAGATGTGACCTGTAACATCTTCCTCAAAAATTAGTCTTTGGTTTCATGATAGAGCTACAAGAGCACCAGGTTGAATTCATGTGAACGGGTCACCCAAAATACGCTTTCCTTCCTGGAAACACAGTCAAAATCACACATCCTGAGCCATTTGGAGACCTGCCGTCATCTCTGTGTAAGCCAAACAGCACATCAACCTGATACTGGAACACATGACACTAATAAATCCCTTTTCTGCAGGAACAGGCTAACAAGAGGGGAATAGATATGTAGTTCTCTGTAGCAACTTGTGAAGAAGAATAAAACATGGTGGGACACGCTGGATGGTATCAAAGACATGCGACAGAAGAATTCACCCATTTGTAGGATTGTAACAACATAATTACCAGCAAAGATGCCTGTTAACAAGCCATGCTGAGGGGAAAAGGCAATACTAATATATATTATGCAGAGGAAAAGTGAAAACAGAAAAAAGCATAGGCACACCAAAGTGCCAAAATGTCTTTGCTATGTATGCTAAAATTGTATCAAGAGGACCTGTGTTTCTTACACATTTTTATTCAGTGATAATTAATTTTTATTATATTTTCTAGAATGGATTTTTATTAAGCATCTCCTATATTCTAGGAACTTTTGAATAGTTTATCTTATTATTTTCTCCCTGCCAGGTAGGCACCTGCTCCATCACACACATGAGGAACTAAGGACCTGACAGATAAAGTAACAGCTAAGTCTGGGGTTAAAATTGCAGAACTATTCTTTCTACTATTCCACAGCTACTTTCAAACAGGCTGAAATTTACCTCGCTAGGTTTTTTTTGTATTATGCCCACAGGATACCATTTTCTGTATAACTATTGGGCTAGTGCATGCAGGGAAAAAACCCTGACACAAAGATGAATACCTTCTCTTGGCAAATTACATTAACAATTCAATGTAAATCTGACCCAATGCCAAGTGGAAGATAACTAACCCTGGTGAGCTACACCAGATACTTTGCTTCCCAACTTCTCTTTAATTGCTGATCCTATTCAGAAATATGTTGCAGAGAAAGCTGTTAAAAAACTGTACCCAGTCCTGCCTTATTCCAAAGTCTTTTCTCTTCTTCCTATACCACCTCTGCCATATAAAACTTCAAAAGGGACACACTAACTCTTGGATGCACTGTTCTAATAGAAACACTAATTTGTATTCACACAGCATCCAAGCACTTGGCTCTCTCCTGGATTTTAGAAGCTTGTTCTTCCTACATCCAATCCACAGTATTTATGTCTGCACCATGAAATTTTTACAAAATGTTTTCCCATTTGTGGAAATTTTGAGGATTTCAACACCTAAACTTCATCTCGTTGTAGATGGGATTATAGCATATGATTACAAAATATTAAGAAGAAATGGAATTTATTTGGATTTAATCACTACTTTCCTGTGGAATTTTTTCCCCAGAAAACCAGTAAGAGAACATACTCTTTCTTTGACAGGTCCACATTACATATCTGGTACTTGCTCTTTACCAAGGAATATCCATTAAAGATAATAAGAATGAGAACAAATGTCTTCTATGAAAAGATTCTGGAGATAATATCTCTGACTCCTCAGGTTCATATTTTTAAAAACAATAACTTATGCCCTCTGAAGTGAAATTGTAATGAAAATTTTTGATTTTGTTGTATTAAAGTTCAAGAGATAGACAATCATTAAAACAAGAGTATAGCTTCAATGCATAGAGCTACTGCTTAAAAGCCTATTAAAAACAATTTTATCATGTTGGATAAGCCAATATTCATCTCATAAATGTTCTTGATCTAAATCTAAATAAAAATAAAAGACTTCTAGAAAAAATCTGTCCAGCATTAATAGCTCTTCTAAAACATTAATTTTTTCCATCCAGTCACTTCCAAGAAAAACTATTTAGGATTTCCAAGTAATGAAGAATCAAACTAGGTAAGTTCTACTCACAGAACTTCAGAAAGATTACCAGAGGGAATAAAAAATGCTCTTAAATTTCAAGGACACAAGTTTTTCTCCAACAACTACAGCACATTTTATGACCTTACAACTGAGGTTATGCGAGTAGATGGTCCACCAGAATGAATGATAGCAATGGCTCTAGCTTTTACAACAATCTTGGCCAAAGCCAGGCTAAATGTCAATAAGAAATACAAATAGTTTTGTATGACTATTTTTCAATCATATCTAAGACTCCTGACAAATACCCAAGCAGTAAATTATTTCCCTTCTCATTTATATTCTTCAGAGAATTAAAGGCATTTGTTTTACAAGGAGAAGGAATGCTCCTCTTTGATTCTCTATCATAAGCTCAAATACTGGGAATAAGCAAACAATAAGAAATGTTTATCTGAATACATAATAGAATACCCTATCTCCAAAACTGTCTTTCACCCTCTTCCAGTCCCATATGCAGCTGATGTCATTGCTGTCACACGAACAGAGTTTCAGGTAGAAATGAAGCAAGAGGCTTTCCTTCACAACCCAGGAATCACCATAATTTCCAGTCTAGTCCAGTTTCCAGTTTAGCTGCAGCTGTCTAGGGTGAAGGCTGCCCATGGGCTTTCACAGGGAAGCAGACAACCACACGGCTCAGTAGAGTCATCCCAGGTATTACTAAGCCCACCTCTTTCTCTGACTCTTCTAATGACCTGTTTCCATTCAATTCCAAAGGGTCCAATTTATAGGCTATACTTAGACCTTTCAGGGCATTTAGTCATCTAAAACAAAGCAAAAGGATTATAATTCCCTTCTTGTGTGCATTCCTAGAGCAAAATAAAGCATTAGAACTCTCTGTGTTGATATATATTGCGTGCTAGAGCGTCAGTGCCCCCAGCCTTCCCTTTGTCCTTGTGTTTGTGTAAACTCGCTGTTTTCCCACATCTTAGGCTGGGACCACAAATAGAAATCTGTCAATCACCAGCAGAAATTCACGGTGCAGGACGGGGTAAAAAAGGTGGGCAAATCTGAATGACCAATTCCCGTTTCTCTTTAAAGGCCCTGATTGACACAGTTGTTTCAGGGACATCCTGGAGCTCAGCCAATCTGTTTTTGAAGCATGAGGGAGCCAAATGAATCCAATCCATGGTCTCAGGCTATTATAAATCAATAAAAAAGGGCTCCAGGAACAGATACATGCAGACCTGGTGGCCAAGTCCAAAGACTCAATCTAGAATCATAGGATCTGGAATGAAAAAACTCTGCATGGGCTTCTGACAATGTCACTCCATTTTTGGCATCACCTGTACTCCCTTATTTATGTCCCTCTGATTAATGAGGTTGTACAGGGTAGACTCTTCCAAGAGTCACTGAAATTTGTTCAGGAACAAAGGCCATAGGATAATAGTCAAAACTGAATGCTCAGTATGTACTGACTTAACTGTGACTATTTTGGGTAAAAAAAGTTTCCCCAAAGTAGTATATTTTTTTTAAATAACAGGCATTATTTTTACAGCAGTTTTAGATTCTCAGCAAAATGGAGAGAAAAGCACAGTGAGCTCCCATATGCACCCTGTTCCCACACAAGCACAGCCTCCCCCACTACCAGCTTCCCCCACCAAAGGGAACCTTTGTTACCATCAAGGAGTCTTCACTGATACATTGTAATCAACCAAAGTCCTCAGTTTACATGAAGGTTCACTCTTGGTGGTATACATTTTCCTGGTTTTAACAAATGCATCAGGACGTGTATGCACCATTGCAACATCATACAGAATAGTCTTAATGCCCTATTTTGGTTGTATTTTCATGTATTCACTTAGCTAGTTACATTTATTCAAGTCTCCTTCTCCTCTGTGTTAAACCCTGTGCTAGACAGTGGGACTCATCCAAGCCATGACCTAAAAAAAAAAATTCATTAATAGCCTTTCCCTCAACTTATTTCCCTCTTCTTCATCTTCCTAAAAGTAGAAAAAAGAAACTGGGTGGCACTTCCAACGCCCTGGTTGGAAATATTCTTAGCAAAATCATCCAGAAACTAAGATAAGATTTTGTTGTTTTAAGCGGCTAGGTTTTGTAGTTATTTGCTACACAGCAATACATAACCAAAATATACATTTATATCAAGAGTGGGGTATTGCCAAAATACAAACCCAAAATCTGGGAGTGGCTTTGGAACTAGGCAGTGGGCTTTAAGGGCGACAGCCTGAGAACCTTGAAGAAACGGTCAGTAGAAGTCTTGTGGTTATTCACAAAGCTTCAGGTGAAGGCAGGCCGATAAATGAGATAAACACTGGAAACTGGAGAAAAATAATTCTTCCATATGTTGTGGCAGAAAGTTAAGTAACACCATTGCCTGAAGTTACGTGGAATTTAGTAAATATATCCAAAAACCTGGGTGATCACTGAAGTTGTATACTTACTCACATATTGCCTTTAAATAAATAATAGTTATATTAATTGTTGTTACATAAAAGAAGGAAACTTGAAGTTGAATAGGAAGACAAAAGGACAGCTTCTGTGGTATATTTCCTTATTCTTCAAAATACCAATCGATCCCATTGAAGTGCCCTTCTCACTCCTCCGTCCTAAAGAACTCTGACATGGATATGTGACTTGCTTTCGCCAATGAAATATGAAAGGCTGTGGCATGGATCACTCCCAAGCAGCAGTTCTAAGAGCTAGTATGTGCTTTGCTTTTATTTTTCCTATGGTGAAATGTCTCAGATAAGAGCTGCTCCATCAGTCTAGGTCCTGGAATGAAGAGATACAAAGCAAAACAACAATGGACATATGTTGTGAGTTATAAACAAAATACGGTTAGAAGCCACTGTCATTTGTTACTGCTTTAAATTAGCTTTGCCTAACTTATACAGCTTCAGACAAGAGCTACAGTTGAAAAATGATGAGGACTCTGGTCCATGGACCCGTGGAAGAGGGCACTACAGATAGACAGTAAGGCAGATGCTGGGGCACGGTGTATGAGAGATCGTGGGAGGATGGAGGATGTCTAAAATGTAATGTGGAAATGGGTTAGGAAGCGGGCTGAGGAGACAGGTGCAGATAAGGTTGAAAGGGCCATTTTTTCCAAGTTAAGATGATTTGCCCACCTGCCATGATTGGAAGTTACTGAATTATGATGGGAGGAATAATATGTGCAAATTTTATGTTAAAAAGTTAACATAAGTAACAGTATTATGGAAGATGAAGTTAAGTTGTATGAAATGCAGGAAAGGAGGCCATGGAAATAGTTTCAGGAAGATATGGTGCGCATATAACCAATGAAATGGAGATCAGTGAAGAGATATGAGAGAGAGTCAAGAGAAAAAAAGTGAGAATTCAGTGATTAGGTTATGTTTGCGATATTATAGGAACACGGAGCACAACAGTATAGCTTGGGTTAGATCGTTATTCAGAAACAGTCACTCCTTCTCCCCAAGTCTCTATGGGAAGAGTGTATTTCTCCACTACATTAGCATGCAGCTCATCCTAATGCAGTGGACGTGACGGTTTGCAAGGTCCAAGCCTAGGCCTTGGGAGTCATCATTTGTTTTTTCTCATCGTCCTTGGGATCTTCCATTCCCCTTCATGGGAACATTTCCCATCAAGTCTACTGGTCCCAGAAGTTGAGAATGTATGAAACAAACCTGATCTGAGTCTGTAGCAGAAGCCCAGTCCAGACAATCATGGCCAAGACCAGTGAAGTCCCCCCACCCTACCCAGCCACCATACAGACACAGAGGTGAGAAACGAATTCTCAGAATTGTATGCCACTGCATTCTTAAGCTTGTTTTCTAGCAGAAGTTGAGGGATACACCACTGGAGTCACATTTCTAAAAATCTGAAACACCAGTAAATTACTATCCCCAACTCTATGTTCATTTTAAAAATAGCTGACTACAAGTTTCCAGCCAAAATTCACCATCTTTTCTTTAAATAATAAAAGATCAGTGGAAGAGAAATCTTATTCTGTTTGACATGTTTTCATTTGGGGGTTTATTTTTAATCATTTATCCACATACAACTGTGAAGCAAGACATGCAGCTGTAATTGTTCAAACTTCCCTGAAAATATGAGAACATGGATTTCTTTATTATTGATTGTGCAAGTTGATCGGTTCTCAGAAGCTGCAGCATAAAGCTATGTAAAACGTAAATATGTAAAAGTTAGTTTCATTTAGTCTTTAAGAGACCAGCTGAGGTTAATCAATTATATGTTTCCAGGTTAGGTCAAGGCCCTTGTCCAAAATCCACTCAACAAAGACCTTTTAAATTTTCAACTTTTTCATCCTTTTTAAATGCTATTGTTGGCTCTCTTCTTAGTTTGAAATAATGTTTTCATTTGGGAAAACAGCAGTAAATAAAAGACTGATAATGTTTCAGGAGAGAGTTCAATTGCAAACTTTCAAAAGCAGTTTACTTTAATACCCAAGGTATATGAAGATTACAGTCCAGACAATAAGGGGACATAATAAACTGTACAAAAATCATTGAAAGGTTCACCAACATTGAATCTCCTTCTTTTATCAAATGACCACAAATAGGATATTAGCTTTATTTCTGAAATATTCTGTTTTGATTTTATCAGTTGATACATATGGGTTGGGAAGAAAGACAAACCAAAGTACATCTTGTCTAAGGGAATGATACCCAGGCAATGTAAAGATGGCTAGAGAATGCCGACTGATGAGGAGTAGCACAGTTTTGTTTAGACTGGTTAATACTATATGTTGGGAACCACATTTGTTCATGAAGTGTGAGGAAGCCTCCGTTTTAGGACAAGTTCCTGTTGAGGAGATGTCCTTCGAGTTTGTGGGCTGGCATTAGGAACCCAGTGGTCCCCGTACTGCTTGGTGTCTTTGAGTCTGTTTTTAATTGTGGAAGTACTACATCACTGAAGGGAGATTACAAATAAGGTAAAAAAAAGGGTCATACCATTTTAACCTGTCTTCTATTCTCATTTTTGTGTATCCTTTCCAGGATTTTAATAGAGCTTTTTAAGTAATTTCTAAGTGTCCGGTAACACTTATTCTGCATTAACCCCTTAAATCTCATGACAACAGGCAGGTGTCCCCTCTTTTTAGACAGAAGAGAAGAGTTGGAGGTTTTAAATAACTTCTTCAAGGTCACCAAACTTGTGTGCTTAGAAAACTAGTTGTTTGATTTCCTAGCGCAAACCTTAAAGGCAAGAGGTGGGCTGGAGGTACTCCTCATGGATGAACACAGAAAGAACGGGGAGCCAGAGTGGACACAACAGAAGGTAGGAAGGCGTGAGCCACCTAGAGCGGATCTCATCGCGTGGTTTGCCTGCCAGCCCTAAGCGCCAACACAGGGAAGGCCATGGGAAGATTTCTGCGGGAAGCAGGAGTTGGAGTGGCTGTCTCCCACAGCCAGCCAGTGGGGCCTTGCCCACATCAGGAGTAGTATCATGGGTCGTTTTCACTGGGTTCTTTGAAGAACCTATAAAATACCTTAAGACAGAAAGACCAGCATCTCAGTAAAAATGTCTATCACAGGGCGCTGGCCCCAGATTACAATTGCACCAACTGGTAAATAATTTTTAAGCCCCAAATTTCTCCTCTCTGACTCCATATCACCAGTGTGCAAGGGAGGAAGAATGGAAGAAGAAGTGGAGAAATAATGAAGTGTCCACCTTCCCTCTTATAGGCTTCTGAGTCCTAAGTCAGAAGTTCAGGATAGAAACTCACAATAGGGATGACATAATATATGTTTAATTTTGTTTCTTAAGCTCAAACTGGGCTCTAATACACCTTAGGATGAGTTTACCAGAAATTTTTGTCCAAGAACAAGGAAGAAGGGTTCAACAGAGAAGTTTTAACAAACTATTGCGGAAAAAAAATACAATTATGTCAGAATGTCACACCTCTGAACTTAGCTTATTCAATCAACAAGTATATGAAATTTCCAGCTGCATTACAAAACATGTTTACAAATTTACAGTATCACCAGCAATGAAGGAAAATCAGTTCTATGATGCTCTTGCTAGCTTTAAAAATTATCTTTTGATGTTTATTATAATTAGGTGAAATGTGACCTCAATGGAATGATAGTTTATTAGCCTAACTGAACATTTTTCATTTGCATAGCTATTTTTTATACCTGCTCACTTATGATTTAGCTATAACACTGGTCATTATATCCATTAGTTAATAATCTATTTTCTTTAAATTTGCATGTGGCCTTAAGAAAAGAAACAAACTTCTTCCCCTATTTGATGGAACTGTTTGGGTAATTTGTAGTTTGCCTTTCAATATAAAACAATGTTTTCCCATATGAATTTTGAAATGTATCAAGACTCCAACAGTCAATTTTTCCTTTCAATTTCTCTCTTTAGAAATTTGGGGAAAAAAATGTCTTTTTTTTCCTTATTCTTCTGTCATGAGATTTCTAATGTTTAAATGTTTGACTGTTTCACCCATCTGGAGTTCATTTGTTTAAGGCTCAGAATCTGATAAGCCTGAGTTGAGTATAACAAGTTGGCTGGGAAAATCCTGTTGTTTGTATGGCCATAGCACACAGCAGTATTCATATTCTACTTTAAAGCACAACAATTATTCTCACTCTCTATTAAAGACTGAAGAGATTTTCATAATGAAGTTCCTTACACAAAGAATCCAGAGTTATCCCCTTTACAAATATCAAGCTGCCTTAGCTTAGCTCTTTTCTTCTGCCATAGCCTTCCCAACTGGGATTTACACACCAGCCATTGTCAGAGACGAAACTGCTCTACAGTTTGTTAATGTCCAAGAGAGGCCATCACCTCTGAATCATTTTTTCCCCAAACATAAATCCCCGAGCCAACAAAGAAAAGTGGTATTTTTCCATCTCCATAATTCTTGTTATTTTAAGTCTATCCTTTAACCAAAGTGGCTTGGTGTTTCTTTTTCCTTGATAACTCACAGGTTCAAATGTAAAAAATTTATTATTACAAGGAACAATTATGAGGTTCAAAGCATATTGTGCGCATTCCATGCTTCTAGCTTCTGGTACTGATATACGGAATGAAATACTTGTGGCTGTCTACTCGCATGAAGTGGATGGGTTCCAACTGCTGGTGGCGGGAGGCTTAATGAATGTCTGCCTTCATCAGACCCAACAGGGCCCTAGCATCATGGGAGGTTGCCCAAGTGCCACACTGCAGGCATCTCAAAAACAAACTTTTCACCATTAACTTAGTCATTCCAGTTCTTCTTCAACGTCAACAATGGCAACCACCAAAGGCCAGGGGGAAATGGCTTTGCTGATTTTCTTAATTTGAACGTTATTCTAGATTTTAAGATCTCAAGATCTCTGCCCCAAAACATTGAACTAGGAAAACCACTGACCTTTTTTCACACCTTTGGTTTTTACTTCTTCAGTGAGGCATCTTCAGCCACTTGATAACCCCCTATTTACAGTCTTTCTTATTGAATGAGATAGCAGGTTCACATAATAAAGCAAGAAACAAAAGGAGGAATCCTTAATAACTAATTATTGGCTTTTTCTTCACTGTCCTCATTTCTTTTTCTGTAAGACCAGAACACAATAGTTCCCTTCTCTGTGCCCCTACAACACATTTGTAATTTTATTATAGAAAATATTGTATTGTAGTGATGTGTATGCATGTTTGTCTCCCCTGGGATACTGAGAGCTTTTCTGAAGGCAACAATTTATCCTACTGATCTCCAGTTGTCAGTACCTGAAACAATGTTTGATACCTGGTGAGTACTCAATAGTACACTTGTATAAATGAATGATGTCTGATCTACGATACTTTGAACACCTCAAGATTTTTAAATCATCTGCACATCAATATCGTGCTATCAACAGTGTTTTTGCTGCTAGATGTTCAATAACTATCTCTAATAGTTCACAGAGCCCTAAGCAATGCTGAGTTTTGGTGCAGCCATATACTAAATTCTGTGTCCTTCAGTGTGCATGTAAGCACCGAACTGCACGTATGCACCCAAACCCTTACCTTTTCCCACTGATGACATACATCAAAGAATAAATAGCCTACCACCCTTTGTAATTTGTGGCCATGGAACTTAATGCTGGCCCACAGAATGTGGGCAAAAATGCTGTTCACCATTTTCCAGCTCAGCTCATAACAAAATCCCACAAGTGATCCTTGCTCTCTTTCCTCATCTGTTTCTGAGAGAAGTATCTGAGAATCTATACGAAGGTAGACCTACAATATAGGACGAACCTGAATCCTTGAATGACTGCATGTAAAGCTGCTTGATAAAGTAGCTGCTACAGACCATGAAATGAGCTAGAAATAAATCACCACAGTGCTAGAGGTCTGAGATCATAGGGTTTAAGTGCTTACTAATATTAACCTTAACCAGTTTTGAAATTGGTATATTTGAAATGGGATGTTAACAAAGCACAAACCTAAAATTTGTGGCATTGGAGTACTGATCAGCAAGGAACAGAGAAACTTACAGATGAGGTTGGAAAGATGGAGGTCTAGTCATGGGATTCCTTGGCAAAACATATGGTAGAACTAGGACTACAGTAAATAGAAAGGTGGACCAGACATCATGTGACTTTAAAGCCTATAGTTCTTATAAAAGAGGTCGATAAGAATGAAAATAATACATACAAATACCATTTGACCGGGGAATCCCACTCCTTGGAATTTACCCAAAGAATACAACTTCTCAGATTCAAAAAGACATATGCACCCCTATGTTTATTGCAGCACTTTTTACAATAGCCAAAATGTGGAAGCAACCTAAGTGTCCATCAGTAGATGAATGGATAAAGAAGAGGTGGTACATATACACAATGGAATACTATTCACCATAAGAAGAGAAACAAATCCTACCATTTGCAACAACATGGATGGAGCTGGAGGATATTATGCTCAGTGAAATAAGCCAGGTAAAGAAAGATTTCACTCATTTGTGGCAGATAAAAACGAAACAAAACTGAAGGAACAAAATAGTAGCAGACTCAGAGACTCCAAGAAGGAACTAGTGGTTACCAAAGGGGAGGGGTGTGGGAGGGTGCATAGGGAGGGTGGGAGAAGGGCATTGTGGGGTATTATGTTTAGTACACATGGTGTGGGGGATCACGGGGAAAACAGTGTAGCACAGAGAAGGCAAACAGTGAATCTGTGTCATCTTACTACACTGATGGACAGTGACTGCAATGGGGTATGGGTGGGGACTTGATAATATGGGTAAATGTAGCAACCACATTGTTTTTTCATGTGAAACATTCATAAGAGTGTATATCAATAATACCTTAATAAAAATAAAACAAAAAACAAAAACAGAATGTTTCACAAAAAAATGAAAATAATGAGAGTCTCAACAAGAAGTTGATAAGAATGAGAGTCTATTTTCTACTATTCTACATTAAAATAATGGGTACTCTTAGCAACATACAACAAGAAAGAGATAATCACAGACAAAAACTGGCTTGTATAGAGGCAGAAATCAAGGCGGATATAGTATCCAGAGATCAACAATTTTTATGGTTGAAAAAGTTCCTTCTGCACTCCAGGTAACAGAAATTGAAAAAGGCTTTAAATTATAAAAATACACAAAGATTATTAATTAAAACACACATATACACCCATAAGATAAAGATCAAGATCATAATAGTGAGATCAAAAGTATGGGCTTCCTTCCAACCTATTGTTTCTGATGGCTTTGAGGAGGCTGGGATTGGCTTAGAAGGAGGTAGATGAGGAAGCAAATAAGTAAATCAGACTTGAAGAAATATTGCAATAAGAGAATTTCAAAGTTAGTTACTAGAACATCTAGAAACAAAAAGATTAAAAGAGGCATAAAAATTCTTAATCATAATATACGGTGGTCTTGGAAATGGTAGTACAGTATGGAGAATATACCCAATTGTTCTGTAACATCTTGTTATGTTGACAGATAGTAATTATACTAGTGGGGGTGAGGATTTAATAATATGAGTAACTGTTGAACCACTGTGTTTCATACTTGAAACCAATATAAGATTGTGTATCAACTATACCTCAGCTTAAAAAAGATTAAAAAGATGTTAATTTTGGAGGAATTGTACCACTAAAGATACTATGAGCCTAGACTACAAAGACTGACTTCCTGTACTTTAAGATTAGTGCCACGTATAGTTTCCAACACCCACTTCATTAAGGCCATGGGCCATAGTGGACAAAGAAGGACCTTCCAGAGGCCTGAGCCTGGAGAACAGTAGAGACGGGAGGTTCTAGAGAGCATAAATTGGGACCAAATAAAGAACTTTCTGTACCCAAAGGGTAGGTCCCTTCATAATATCTATCTAGAAGAATTTCAAAATTGCTGTGGATTGGAAATAGCTGTGCATCTCTCATTCTTTCTTTTTCCAAACAAGAGTTTAAAATATGGTTTTCCTGTCTATATATCACCTTTGGATATTGTGTGTGTATGTGTGTAAGTATATAGAGTTCATAGTTCAAGGGACCTTCCTTAGTCCTGATTTAGGGGTCTGAACATCACCCAAGGATCTGGACTTTGAGCTTGATGCAATGACTAGTAATCACCTTGGGTTTTCTACCTTTGGGAAGGGAAATGTGTTCAATGTGTAGTAGGAGGAAATGGATATTTGGTGACTAGGAACAGACTGGGCAGAGGCTGAGTAGCTCTTCCTCAAGTACACTTCCTTTCTTTCCCAAGCACGTGCATAGACTACATTTCCCAACTTCCAATTGTTCTTAGGTGTAGCCACATAACCGAGTACTGCCAATGGAATGTGGGTGGATATAACCTTCACCATCTCTAGGCCTGACGCATACAATGACCCTCTCTTTCCCCACATGTTCAATGAGTGGAGAAGACTCTGAAGCCCTACAGGAGGGCAGACTCAGAGCACAGAAGGAGCCTGGGCCCCTGAATAGTCCGTCCCTTGGAAGTCAGACGAAAGGCATTAGAGCACCACCAGAAACACCTGACGTGAATAAGAAATAAACTTTTATTTAGTTAAGTCTTTGAGACTTGTTTTGTTTTGTTATGGCCTGTGTTAGCCAGAATGGTGATGCCTTCCAAAGATATCTACCTCCTACTCCCTGGAATCTGTGCATATATTAGGATACATGGCAGAGTGAATTTGAGGCTGCACAAGGAATTTAGATAGCTTGTCAACTGACCTGAGATGGGGAGATGATTCTGGAATATGTGGGTAGGCTCAGTGTAAGCACGAGAGTCCTAAATGGAAGAGGGGGAGGAGAGGAAGTCAGAGGATGTGACGTCAGGACTTACTACTGCCGGCCCCGCGGATGGGGGAAGGAAATACAAGTCAAGGGGTGCAGGGGGCCTCTAGAACCTGGGAAGGACAAGGAAATGGACTCTCCTCTAGAGCCTCTAGAAGGGAAGGCAACCTGGCCAACACCTTGATTTTAGCCCAGTGAAACCCATTTCAGACTCGTAACCTACAGAACTATAAGACAATCAAATTTCTATTATTTAAGCCACTAAGTTTATGGTAAGAGAGCAGCAATATAAAATCAATACACGGTCATTAAGTTTAAATTAGATGGCATTTAAAAAGTTCCTCGTGCCTCTCCTCCTGTCATCCAATCAACACCGGTTCTCGGATTGTTCATTCACACTATGTAGACGAGCATAAAACTGATGCATCCCAGAAAGATCTGAACTTTAGAGGTGAACAATGTATTACAGTTAATGCATAAATGTCTATGAGATGGAACTGCAGTCTGATATCAAGAGTGGGAGAATTATTATTCTGTCCATCAGAACAATAACATACAGTTCTCTTACTTTACCTTCCAATGTTCCAGAACCTTCCTTCTTCTGATTTCAGATGGCCATTTGTTAAAAGAGTGAGGAAGCTACTAGAATAGGGAATTGAACTCTAGAATACCTAAGCTACACCTGAGACTAGTTATCTGACTCAAAAATATTACCTCACCACTCTAGCTTGGATTTCTGTCTTCAAAATGAAAGCAATTAGACTAATTGATCTTTCAGATCCCTTTGTTCTAAGCTGCTTTAAATCAAATGTGTCTGTATTTCTCTAACGGTTCTCATGCAAATTAATTCATTAGTAAACATCAATTTCTGCGTGTTTCAATTTTTCTCACCATAGTTGTTCTATAACTAATGTGCACTAAGAAGATATAGGAAAATAGTGGGTTATGTCAGAATAACCATTTGGGAATAAAAGTGCTTTCTTCACTTAATTGTTAAGTGGTTAGGAGAAGTGGGATAACTGTCTTTCTTGACTCAGGCACAAACTGACCCAAGGACCTTAAATATTTAGTTTCATCAACAGACGTCAAAATGTCATTGGAATCACACACATGGTGGCAATAGTCAAGAAGGACTGAGAAAGGGTTAGGGTTCTGAAAAGGAAACGGCACAGAAACTCCATCACCAGAGAGGTAAGACTCTCTGTGCTTCATGGACAGTTGTAAAATTCTGACTAGGGGTTTGCTTCACAACTGTTAAAAGAATATCGAAAAGACAACCGTGACCAACGATAGAGGAGCAGCTGTTCATTCACCATGTCAATGATAGAAGAGGAATTGGTTTGATGGTACAGCACAATGGATTTAACTGAGAGAAAATTTGCCAAAGAGGGGAAGCTGTTAGAGACAATGGAATAGAAAGCTATAAGAGATCATGAAATCTATTTCTCTAAGAGTCAAAAAAGTTTAAAGTTTTCTCTGCCTGGTATCCTGAAGGCAGGAAGGTGTCCTGGTTCATCTCTTCCCAACTCTCATGGGGGAATGTTCTGATCCCAGTCTCACTTTTCATGTTCCTTTTCTAGATGTCTACACGTGTATATATTGTGCACATAACTGATACGCTTTTCTGAGACTTCCCTCTACAGTAACTATGTCCCACTTTGCTATAGATCAACAGGAACAGAAAACTACAGGGAAGTTTTCTGAAAGTTCTGCCTGAGGTGGGAACTGTCCATGGAAGACAGAGACTCCAAATAGACAATTTTGCTAATCATATTGACAAATATCTCTCTTTTACCATAACTCCTGATTAAAACTCACTATCCAAGAATACTGGCCAAGATCAGACCGTTCTTTAGCATCTGAGATATATCCGAACCCCAGGCAACCAGATGTGAGGGAACTTTCACCATGAGCCATGAGGAAGGTGGTCTGTATTCTTCCAGGAAGATCTGGTCCTTCTAGTGGCCAAGTCATTGCAGAAGTCACCTGCTGATCCTCAGGAAGCAGCCCCCTGAGCTATGGATGACCTGCTTGCTTGCTTTCTATCAAAGGAAAGCATTTTGTTCCTGTCCATATTCAAAAACCAAACCCCGAACTCACGGATTAAAAGAAAACAGTCTGTAAACAGATGGGACAGACATGTTAATACATTGGAAACATGCTATTTAAATTCAGACTAGTTAAACAGGATGCCCTTTGCCACTGACCAAATTGTTAAATTGGTGCCTTGGCAGGAGCCTCTTGTACTTCTCTGAAGATTCCCTGGATCCAAACCTCTGTGGTATTAAAACAAACAGAGTAAATATTTTCCTTGCAGTTTACATCTCAGACCTAAATATTTCCAAGCGTGTCAAACTCACTTTTCTCCACCGCTCCCTGTAGGGGCCGTTTAGACTTCCTCTGCCAAAGAACCTGGTTGAACTTGCCCTGGGAGGGGCTCCATCCCTGAAGACAGGCACAACTCAGAACAGCTGGCCAGAGGCAGAGCGACTCCCAGCTGGGCCACTCGGCTTGGCAGAGGCAGCTGGTGCAACAGCAGGTATGCTTTCTACTGGCTGCCACAGCCGGGGAGGGGGGAGCCTCTGGCCCTGGCTGCTTGCTTTCTGCTCCCTTCGCAGGAACACCTGCCATTCCCCTTCCACCTCTTCTAGAGAAGGGCCATGCGTCTGCGCTGAGAAACCTGCATTTCCTTCCACTTCTCCCTGCAAGTCGCTCTTCTAGCTTCCTCCCTTAAGCTGGTTCCAGCTGTGAAGTAAGGCAATTCCTCTGAAGAACCAGCAAAGAGCACTAGCAGACTGTTGCTATCTCCTTTGTTTTATATTACTGTGTTTTCAGTCCTGAATGTAGTGGAAGTTCTCTTAGAAAAAGAAAGCAAAGAATGGCAATTGAGTGGGATGCTGTTTCAGCCAGTGTTTCTTTGGCCCATGGAGAGTCTTGGGGACTTAACTCCGAAAGGGTCCCAACACAGTGGGGAAGGCAGTGTGTCTTTTGTAGTTGCTGACAGCACATTCCCAAACTGCCATTACAAATTCAGTTTAATAGAACTCAACCAGGAAATGATGAATGAAATTGTGGGCACTGGTAGCCTTGTCTTTGGGCTCAGAGAGGTACTTTCATGTAGAGGATATGGATAACCCCCACCTTTAAAGAAAGTACTTCCCTCTACCTGGAGTTACCTGGTATGAGCGAGCACAGGGCTACAGCACCTAGATCCTCCTTGTTGCCCTCCCACTGCTGAGAGTGCTGTCAGCTGGTGCCATAAGCTGTCGGCCCCTCCAGGATTGTCTCAGCTGCAAATAGCTGCCTCTGATTCAAAGTCACATCCCTTCCCAGGTGGCCCACATCCTGTAACTGATAGATGAGGAAGTGTAAGGGCCTATCCATATCAACCCAACTTGAGAGAATTCCGATGGGTCATTCTATCTCCAGAGCCCATCTCTCTCTGCTTCCTTCTCCTCCCTCCATGGAGTTGTTCCCAAGGGTACACCATAATAAACATCCTAATCTCTAATTTTCATCTCAGTATCTGCCTCCCAGGGAACCCACCCTTGGCCACATAAGGCTCCTGTTCTGGGCAGTCATTTCTGTGTTTGATTCAAGTGTTCCATCTATCAATCAAGTGGTTGATAAATGGTTGTAATATAGTAAGCAGTATCCATAGGCCAATCAGAAAAGAATATCGACACCAATCTTGGCAAGAGTTTATCGTCCCATTGGGGAGACAACATAAATATGTAAAACAATAGCCTGTAATGTTACAAAATAAATGATAATTATCAGAGGATTATGTGTCATTGGGATTTATCAAAGGGGAGATTGGTTTTAAGACAAAATAGTTGCTGGCTCTCTGGGGAGTAATGGAATTATGGTAACCCAGTATTACCTGCAGGCTATGCTTCTGTGAAAGTCAACTGCTCATTATCTAGAGTCCTTACGCTGCAAAGGACCTTGATTCCAAATAACCTTTCTGCTTCTTCATGACTCACGATGAAGCCTACCAGAAAATTCACAATGGCAACAGGTACAAAGCATAGTTCTGGAGATACTGTTCTGTGAGATTTGCCCTGCTTGGCACCATTCTCCCAGGTTGCTTAGGTTACTGGAGCCGCTCAGCTTTCCCCATCCAAGCTCCAAGGCATTGGCATGGGGAGAGGACACCCTGCCCTTCTTCTTGCTGAGCTGGTTTGCAGGCTCCGTCCTGCCGATTCAAATCCCCAAAGCTCTTGTTATGATCCATCTTATTTTTACAGAGATTTCCTCAACTGACCTTGCTCTTCCTGGCCTTCTCATCATATTCACTTCTGCTTCTAAATTCTCATCTCTGTTTTGCTTTCCTAGATTCTGTCACCCTCTGCAGTTGCCTAGCTTCTATCTAGAACTAACAGGATTTGCTCTTTGTACAACATCACAGTCCAAGTTGCAGGTCAAGTTACTTCCTAACTGCAGGATCTTGGGCAAGTCATTTAATATTGCTCATCTTTCAGCAGTCTTATTTATACAATGAGGATATTAATTCCTACGTCTTATTGATGATAATGAAAATTATAATAGAACTGGCTTGGAAGCAAGATTCTGGGAAGAAGAAAAAACAAAACAAACCAAAAATCCTAGCAAAAGTCATGATCACTTATCAAATGTTTACTAGATGCCAGGCACTATGCAATGTGCTGTATTATAACATATACCCCTCCAGTAGAAACTCCAAGGAAATAAATTCAAGAAGTTGTGCTACTTAAAATGTGATTTCACTTTTGCTGCTCTGACTTTATCCCAGATGGAATCTGGAACCACTTCCTGTCCATTCTTGCACATGATCATCTCTCCTTTCCCTCCTTTCTTTTCCATTCTGACTCCCACCAATCCAAGCAAACCTTAAACATTTAAAACTCATTTACAATGAGTTGGTTTCCTGAACTCCCATCAAATTGATCTGCACAATTCCCCTGCTCTGTCAAGGTGTGAAGTCAGGTAAAGAAAAGCATCAGGCAGCAGTGTCTTCCTGCTGGGATGGGGTCTTGTTATCCATAGTGGGGTTAATGAGATCTGAAGGGCTGTGCTGGAGATGGCCACTGTCAGAGCTGTGATAAAAAAAACAGAATTGCCAATCTGAAGAGGACATTAAGAACAGGGTCTGAGATAGCCAAATAAAAATACAGTGCAAACACAAGGAGGACTAATGAACGAGTAATACATATGAAAAAAGTTAAGTCAGCACTATTTAAAAATAGTGGCCGATGTATGACTTTTTGAAACTTATTATTTTTAAAAAATTGAGATGTTAATTCACATACCATAAAATTCATTGTTTCAAAATATACAACTCAGTGGTTTTCAGTATATTCACAAAGTTGTGTAACCATTATCACTACCTAAATCCAGAGCTGTTCATTCACCACCAAAGGAGACTCCATACCCATTAGCAGTCACCTCCACTCCCTACGTCCCCCTCACCCCAGCTTCTGACAAACACGAAACCCACTTCTCGTCTCTATGGTTTTGCCTATTCTGGAAAATGTGCTTCAACCTCTGGTTGACATTGTTCTGCAGGATGTGTTTAAAGAGAATGAAATGTAGCACATAGCTTCCTCTATACCCCACGAATTAATTCTCTTCACATATTCCACAGATTTTGCTATTCCCCTCCATCAAGATTTTAGTGTCCTCGTGTCTTCCTTCTCCCCTTTCTTCAGACAACTGTGTAGGATGGTCAAAGCTTCTTTTGAGCTTAAGATCCTTCACCCTAAATTCCATTTCCCCAATTTTGCATTTCCTTACATCCATATTTCTGTTCCTTTAATAGGAATCCAAATCTTACATACTTTTAAGACCAGGTTCAGTGACCCCCTCATCTGTCTTGTTCCCCAAAATCAAGCCAAGAAGGTACCTCTTCCCCTCTTACAGCCCCTCTGGTGGACTGTGTTGGACTGAGCACCACTCCACAGCACCTACAACCATGGATCCCCAATGGGCTGTCATTATTTCTCTCCCCTGACTCTAAGCTCCCTGATTGATGGTATCATGTCTTTGTTGCCCACAGTGCCCAGTACGCTGTAAGCACATAGTAAGTGCTTGCTGAATGCATACATGAATGAAAAGGAGATTGGGTGAAATGCCCAAAGGAACTCCAACTCAGATAACCATTATATAGAGCTCTGAAATTAAAGACCAAAAGAATACTGCCTACAATATTACAAATGCAGTAATTTGACTAGGTATTTCTAAACTTCAGATAACAATAATAAATGCTAGAGCATTCAATAAATTGTTGGAGATGTGTTTAAAGACACTTAAGTTATTGGGGAACTTACAACCTGAAATGAATATAGCCATTGGTTTTGAAGCAAATGAAGACCATTTAGCCAGTGAAGTCAGATTATTATCCTATTGAGATTTAGATGTTGATTGATCTTTGGAATGAAGTATTTGGGTTCAATAATTCTCCCTTTCTGGAAAACCATTATCTTCAACACCACATGCTTATCCCTTCATGTAAAATGATAATAAGTCACCATAGTAATTATTTCTATACACACAGAGAAATCCACTTATAACTTTCATCTCTTCCCAGTTTGCCAGTTAACCTGCCTTCCCAGCCCATTCGTTTTGCAAGTGGGAACTTCACTCAGATTTATTTCTTTTGACATATGTCTTAAAGTTTCACTCATGACTTCATTGTGCAAACATTTTATGAAAGTCCTATCAGGTGTGAGTTCCAGTGTTATACAAAAATTAATAAACTAAGG
Organism: Smutsia gigantea; assembly: GCA_032199065.1. Taxonomy (NCBI): domain Eukaryota; kingdom Metazoa; phylum Chordata; class Mammalia; order Pholidota; family Manidae; genus Smutsia; species Smutsia gigantea. The sequence goes on along the minus strand of JAVSCE010010613.1, from coordinate 244,307 downwards.
CTTCTGTCTTCATGGATGTATGGTTTAGTAACAGATAAAAAATTAAACATAAATTAAAAAGATGAATGCAGATAAGAGGTTTAGAAAGATGCCTTTAAGTTTAGAGAATGGTAAGACAGTTAAAAGACTGGTTTATAGTGTTTTTTGATATGCTTGTTTTTATCTGTGAATATCATACCTGATCATTTTCCCCTTTTTTACTCTACCTCCAAGGATGCTCAGAACCAATTTTTGTGGTCCACTTCTAGCCATATTATAGTGTGACCTGGAGTATGAATTTTTTAATGTGAATGCATTTTTAATGTGAAAAGGCATAAAAATCCCTGTGTAGACAACTTGTCATTTTCCATCATGTCATGTCAAATGCACCTGTAATCCCTTAAAGTAAGCATGATTCCTTTGAACAAAAAGCCAGATCAAATACAGTATTAAGGAAAAACATGCATACTAGACTATGAAGTCTACTGAGGACAAAAGCCATTATTTTATATATTTTTAAAATTCCCCAGCTCCTGACAGGGCTCTCAAAATATAGTTTCTCAGTTAATGAATAGCAAATTGATTTATTGGTTAAACTAGCAATTATAGAGCTGCCTGACAACAGTAGAAAATAAATGGATAATTCAGCAGAAACTAGCTTCTAGATTCCAATTTTAACTACTTTGAAACAAGGTAATTTAGTATCAAATATTTAAACATCCATTACTATTGCTAACCTATGAAATCAGCATTATTAATTCTGATCGGCTATATAAAACTCATAAATTTGTCATCTGAAAACAGGTAATGAAATCCCAAAGAATAAGGCAGAGACTAGTAATCACAGGTCATGTGTACCATCTAGCACCATCATACCAGCCTTAGGACCTCCAGGCAGCAGAAAGGAGGAAGGGAAGAGGTGACGATGTTGAAAATATAAGGGTAGTTCCGAATTTGCAGTCTCACCTAAGGTCTATCAAAAAGAAAATCATTGAGGCTGGAAATTAAAACAAAAGCTTTTGGTTTAGATGGCCCTCAAGAACAGTAAAATCAGTATATCCAGAAGGTAGCGCTAGAGTCAGCCTCATGAACTGGGGGGTTTCTTCATGGCCTCCAAGTCCTTTTTAATTTCTTTAAGTTTTTTAGCCAGGTTGGGTGTGTCATAGTTCAGAGCCAGATACATTCCAACCAGTTCCAAGAAGGAACTGGAGCATTTCGTTGACAAGGAGGGTGCAAAGGCTACAGTATGAATTTGATGTACCTATGGAACCTCGGATCTTTTTCCTCATTTTACCACTTTTGCTTTTCCTTCATCTGCTCTTTATTTTATTCTATTTTTACTTTTGTTTTGTTGCATCTATCTCTTTAAGTCATCTAAAAATATATTTGAAATGAAGTGGGACATAACTAATAACGCTAAAAATAATTCTGATAAAGGCACAGGAAAGGGAACTGTAGAATTTTTTGCACCTGTTCATTTGGAGCAGTAACATTTTTTAAGAGTTGTATCATTTAGCTAAAAACTGCAAAGATTATTAAATAAAGAGGAGCTATTTATATATTTTTATTCATAGCATACTGTTTTACACCCCCTCATTTGAATTGTTTGATATGATCAGAGATTGATATAAAGGAAAAGCAAAATAACTCATTATAGGATTTGTAAACACTAAATGTGTGATCGGTGCTCCCTTACAATCTATCACTCACATCCTAAACTGTATGAAGTTAAATTACATTATATAAAGGCAACTACATAAAAGGAAAAGGCAATGTACATAGAGGTAATCTACATTAATGTCTTGAAGTGAATCAATGAACAAACAGGTTTCTGATCCCACATCACTAGCTGGAATCCTGTTGAAGCCATTTGGCCCTGGCTAGATGTTTTACATGCTGACTTCAGATTGATCCTCAAATCAGTCCTGAAGACTTGGCCTGTTCTCCCCCATCTCACAGAGAATAAACGAAGACCTGGCAAGGTTAAGTAACCAAAGTAACCATACAATAAGCACTATTCTCAGTGCTTGATAGGCACTGGCTCATTAATCCTCCCACAAAACCTAGGTGACAGGGTTTATTTATTTTTATCCTCATTTTATAATTGAAAAGATAAGGAACAGAGATATTACATACATGGTCCAAAGTTGTACAGTTAGTGGGGAAGATGGGATTCAAACTCGGAGCAGTCTGACTCCAGACTCTGTACCCTTAACTACTAAACTAAGTAATTCCCCCAGATTTATTTTGCTAAATGAAGGGCAGACATTCATATTCTACACCAAAGGTTACACTCTTTAATTTACACCATGCTGCCTTAAGATTCAGGTCAAACAATACCTACTTTTTTTACTTTTTTTTTGTCAGATTCTGACAAAATTAGTTGTTCCTTACCCTGGATCTTCCTAGCACTCTCTCTCTTTCTCTCATTTATATACATACATGCATGTGTAAATAATTGTACTTTCCATATTTTCTTTTGTATGTTTACCTTGAACATAATATTTTCTTAAATGTAGGGATAACTTGATAATTAAATGGTTTCTTTTGATTAAATATATCTTGAAAGCATAAATGAAACGAGTGAACAAATGAAAAGCTCCACCACAGACACCTCTGGCCTATTCAAATTTTATCAGTGCCTGAAATTTTGCAATTAGAGATTCATTATTTCAGCTTAAATCCTCTTATCTCTTGGAAATATCTTGGAAAGAGCTGATATGTTAATTTGTATCTGTCTTTCATGTTTTAGTATAAAAATACTTATTTAGTATCAAAATCCCTTTCCTAAAAATAGTTTTGATGGTGCAAAGTACAGATAGAACAACGAGAAACTAATTCTTTGATAGTCACCAGAGATAACCTCTGAAAGAAGTTAAGGACAGCTGAGACAGGTAGTAGAAAACTAATTGTGTACACTCTAGGCCTTTCTTTTTTTGGCCTGGCCTTTATTAACATTCTCAAATCCCATCTAAAGAAATATCATCTGCAAATAAAACCCTCCTTTGAATAAGGGAAGTCAGAGATGACAAACTGGAGATACTAAATAGATTAAACAGGTCCTTAAGATTTCAAGGGTTCTAACGTCTGATATCCCAACCTGGGTGAGTAACAGAATCACAGGGTGGGGCACTTGGAAATCTACCTTACCTGTGCCCCAACCCTAACAAATGTCACCTGAATCTCTACAGGCTAAAGAAATAAAAACAAAACCCACCCCGTGTGATTCTAACCTAAGATTACCAAGCAACTTAGTCTGCTTGGTAACCTCAAGCAGATATTCTTTCACAAGCTAATGTTTCAGAGCCCAATCACTATACTCAACAGGGACTGGGGGTGGTCTAGCTCTTAATGTTTCTACCTTTTAATACCAATTTCAAGCCTTAAATCCCTGTAGCAGTGGTATCGCTGGGGGGTAGAGATGGCACCAGGGCCAGCTTCCTGGGCATGTTACCTGTGTGCAGTCAGTCCCATGGGGCCCACAGTTAAGACTCTGCACTTGCTTTGATGTGATCAGCTTCCTGAAATTCTTCATAATTTGTTAAAAAGGGACCCACGTTTTTATTTTGTACTGGCTCAGTGAATTAGATAGCCAATCTAGGGTGGCATTTATTCAATGTTAGGGAATGTTGTGGAACATTGGTGGAAAAGAGTGATTTGCAAATTTTTGAGACCCAGTTAACCAGATGAAAATGAAGTCATTGGTGAAGATGTCACTAAACATCCAAAGGATTCTTTAGCAAGTTGGTTCACTTGGTTTTATCCTGATCTTTTAAAAAAGAAAAAGCTTGGAGTAGATGGTGTTCTATCACATCCAGTTCTCATACTATAGCAGAAACTGCTCTCTGTTCAGCAAAACCAATTTCCTTTCTTTCTCCCTCAATGCACAGGAAGACTACATTCTCACCGTCCCTTGCAAATAGGTGTGGAGATGTTTAGTTTACTCAGGTTGCCATAACTAAGTACTGCAGCCCAGGTGGCTTAAACAATGGAGATTTCTTTTCTCATAGTTCTGGAGGCCAGAGGTCTGAGATCAAGGGTTCAGCAGGGGTGGTTTCTTCTGAGGCCTGTCTTTTTTGCTTGCAGATGGTCATCCTCTCCCTGTGTCTCCACATGGTCTTCACTCTGTATGTCTGTGTCCAAATTTCCTCTTCTGATAAGGACACCAGGCATACTAGATTAAAGCTCACCCTAATGAACTCATTTTAACTTAATTATCCTTTAAAGATGATATCTCCAAATACAGTCACCTTCTGAGCTATTGGGGGTTAAGACTTCAACATACGACTTTTGAGTGGATGTGATTCAGCCAATAACACCAGGTGATGGAGTTTCAACCAATAAAATATGGGTGGGAGTCACAGATGTCACTTTCAGGTCAATTCTATAGACACTTGCACACTTCAGCCCCCTTTCGCCTTCTGCTGAAGACCCACGACCCACAAGGCTGAAGGAGCCTGGGTCCCTGAGCCACTGCTTCAGAGAAGAGCCCCTCTACCAGAAATGCCCACAAGAAATGTGATGGGGATAAGCAACAAGCTGTTCCTGGGTTAGTAACTGTGATTTGGGGGCTTACCTACCATAGTGCCTAGTGCAATCATAGTTAAAATAATCATTCCCTGAGGATTCAGAGAAACTGAGATACCATATTCGCTTTACTTCTTAAGCAGCTACCAGTTAATAAGCACCTACTCAGCCTTCAGAGCCTTGCGAGGTGCCTTGGGGCACAAAGAAATAAAAGGCCTGGTGCCTACCCTCAATACTGTGGGTAAGGCACAGAACAGAAAACACCGTTAAATGCTGAAATGTAGAGAAATGCCTCCAAGTTAAAGTTTTTAAAAAGTGGTTTGTCCACGAAGGCTGATGGAGTCAGAAAGGCTTCATGTGATGAGTTGGACACTGACCTTGGCTTGGAGCCCGGAAGGAACTGGGGTCACTGAAGGGTGTCCCAGGAAGGGAGATGATCATGCAGAGAATCAAATGTGAAAAGAAGCCGGACGTTAAGTGAGAGCTGGTGAGAGTTCTGCCCAACAGAAGCCAAGAATCCTGCAGGGGGAGTGGGTAATACCGGAAAGTACGAGGCCCCGGACAGACTGCAAAGAGTCTTTGGAACCAGGTAATTATTTTAAGCTGGTTTCCTTCAGGAGAGTGGTCAGCCCCAAACTTGATTGGGAAAATCCTTCAGAATATTCTTTTTTTTCTTTCTTTGAACATCTACCTTGTACTCGTCTCTTCACCTGAGTACTTATTTCTAGAGCCTGTGAACAGATATAAGGATAGAACTAAGCACACACCCCACCCCCGCCCCAATGGCTTATGATTTCACTTTTGTTTTTGTTAGTTTCATTCTGTTATCATGTAAAAGTCTTTCTCACCCCCATTTTATCTTTTTTTTTCCAAATTTTTCTTTAATTATAAAAGCATGTCCCCATTTCCTCATATATGTTGCAACAGGGACTTACTTTGCGGTTCTCAAATAAAGTACCACTGTCACCATCAACATCATCCCCTTTTTTTAAACTCCTTGCTTCCATGTGTTGCTGCCTTACTGTAACTCTCGCGTTCAGCATCCCCCTCTTTCCCTTGGCCATTCGTTGCAAGACTCCAGCCAGCATTTCCTGCAGCACTCAGTAATGCCACAGTAATAGTTTTTCCATTGAAAAACTACCGCAAGTACAATATTTCCAATGGAAATACCACAAGAACAGTGTTTCCACTGAACGTACCACAAGGAAAGTGCTTTTGTGGTATCTAAATTCTGAGATGAACTCGTAATGTTCATCTTGGATTCATTATAAGTAGAGCCCTTACTTTCTGGAAAGCACTGAAACAGGGGATGGAATTTTTATTTGTAGTTAAAAAAAACACAATAAAAATAAAAGTTGGATGGTGCCAAGACAATTTTGCACTTGCTTTTGTGAGTAAAATATAAATAGATTTAGCAAGTAAAAGAATGAGGAAAAACTTCTTAAAATGTACAGAGAGGCTTAACAGCTGGAAAAGCAAGGGTGTGTGTGTGTGTGTGTGTATGTGTGTGTGTGTGTGTGTGTGTGTGTGTGTGTGTGTGTGATAACATTTAAGCTGCTCAACAGCTGGGAAAGAAACAACCTGTAAAAACACTTAACATTACAGCCACTCAGTGACTGGAAAACCAACTTCTCATAAAATCGATTTAACATTTTGATCACTGTTGAAGACATTTAATGCATGCCTGTTTATATATCTGTGTTTATACTGTAGCCCCATGGATTTCAGTGGGTTTTAATAGGCATAAACTGGAAAAGACCATTTGAAATTCTTGACAGTATATAATGTTTTTGCAGCCCTGACAATAATGATGTCGACCACCACTCAGGGATTGTTTTTAGATATGCTGGTAAGTGTACCTAGGGACTAATTCATTATAGTCCCTTTATGCACTTTTGTATTTGTACCATCTCACTGATCAGTAGTGTCCTACTTTTGAAAGTCATTTTAAAAAAATTTTCCAGTTGGAATTATTCTCTTATTTTCCAGGAGTTTAGGACTAAGCTTCTTAAATCCTGATCTGCCTGTAGTTTGGCAAACAAAGTTATCTGTCAGGATTGTCCAATTTTTTCCATTTCCCTTGTTATGTCTTAAATCAGTTAAAGAGGGTAACATTTTTTCTTCTTTTTCTTCTTTCAGTTTTTTTTTCCTGGTTAGTTCCACAAAATGAACTAGATCACCAACTAAAGAGAATTCCTTTTTTAAAAAAAAAATTGGGGTGTGAGGGGATGGACTTGGAAAAAAGCAAGTGGAATTCTCAAAATTTTTACTTAAAACTTCTAAAGTTAATAATACTGGAGCAAGTTATACAGGAAAGATGCTAAAATTCTAACACCCAGCTGATCATTTGATAGAGATGTGACCTTGAAGATGAACAAGTCACAACATCTTGAAGTTTCCAAGTTTATATATATAAAATATGGATAATTATACCTGCTTTACCCACCCTTCCAGACTGCTCTGAGACTCAAGTGATATATAATGTAGGAATGTGTTTAGGTGATGTCAAAACACTAGACATAAATATGATTATAACACTGAATGGTAAAACCATAACTCTCATGAAAACTTGAGGACATTAGAAGTAAAAATTAATTAAAATTAGAGTGATGTTTCCGTTCCTAGGCACCCATTATGTGGACATTTTTACCCCTTTGGAAAATGAAAGTTAGAAAAACTGGAAAATCCAGACAGGTCAGATGAGTGACCATGGAACTGTGCACTCTGAATCCAGGTGGTTATCTTCATGTTTCCTTCTATAATCAGAGCCCACCTCTAAGCAGATTCACTCAAACGAACTAATTTTTTTTAATTACTCAGCCTATTTCATTTTAATTTAAGCTATGAATCCTTCTTATTTGGAGAAAGATTTTATGATTATTTGTATCTGTGTTTTCTTGAAGCAACTCAAAGAGATCCTAAATTACTATTTAACATTTCACTAGAGCAGAGTGGGTATGATAAGAGTTTTCTCCCCCTCCCCCACCCCATCTCCTTCTTCTCCTTTGTGTTCCAAGGACAGAATCTACTCAGAAAAACGGACTGCAACCACCTCATTCCTGCAAGTCATTTTTATGGCACAGAAACCATTATATAAGTACAAAAACATTATTGTATTTAGTGTCAGGACTCTAGATAAGGCATTTCCCCCCAAAATGACTAAAAGACCATTAACAGACAGAGACAGATAGCCAGTTGAAGTTTCAATTCTCAACACTCTCCCAAATTTATAGACCACTTAAATTTCTAGACCAGATTAAAAACAAATATCAGTAACTAACCAGTGTTTGAAATACAATAGACTATAAATCTGGACCCTCTACTTCTAACCAGAAGCACCTCTTTTACTCATTTATAAATGAATAAGGTTCAAGTAGTGCTAGAAATAAGATACAAAAAAATAAATGAATAAAGTTGTTAAATGCTACTCATTTGAGAGATCTTCCTCCTTTGAAATTTTACTCTCATTTAACAGAACAGAAATAAAAGCAAGATTTGGGAAGAGATGTTACTGAACTTGCCTATAACTTCATAAAGACACTTATTTTGTGCTCAGGAATAGCATACATTTGAGACAGTGTATTATGAAAGGATCACATAACAGTATACCTCAGTGTCAAGGCTTGGCTATTTCAACCTCATAGAAAACAGTACAGGAAAACAAAACAAAAACAGATAGCTCTTTAAAAAAAGGTTAAACTAGAGAGGCGTGAGCTAATGCCACAAAGAAATCTCAACCAGTGGTTGGGCTCTAGGTCACCAGGCCGGGTTTCCATGGGGCTGGAACCACTGTCCTTTCCTCCCTCCATGAGACATGCAAATAGTGGACGTTAACTACAGGCCCCAGTGCTGCCCAGTCCTCCATCTGGTGCCTAAGTGGCAAGGCCTTTGATAGTAAAGACACTTCCAGAAGAGATTAAAGATGGCAGTGTGAGAGGAGAGACACAGGCTTCCTCCTAAAACTGCATATAATATGAAAATACAATTAATACAACTAATCCTGAAAGAGCAATAGGAAAGAGGACTGTGCCAGACTGCATACACCTGGAGGAAAGAGCAGACCTCACAGAACAGGGTAATGCACCAAAGCTGTGGCCCAGTGGGACCCAAGCCCCTCCCCCACCCCAGCTCACCAGTGGGAGGAAGAGAAACAGAGAAGGGAGGGAGTGGAGGCCTGGAACTGCTGAATACCTAACTCCAGAGATCTGCTCTGGGAGCACAAATCTATAATTCATGGTGCTTCTATGATACTCTCCTGATTTACGGGGTTGGAAAGCTAAGACAGGCAGAATTCCTGGAGAGACAGAGATTGCAGCTGCTTGTGGATAGCAGGAATCCATATCTGGCTGCTCTGGGACAAAAGAAAGATGGGCAGTCTGAGAGACTCCCTAACAAGGAAGCCCTTAGCAAGAGAGCTGCTAAAGGGGTAAAGATCGCACAGAGCTTACTGCTCAGGAGAGGTAGACAAAATTGTCTGGATGCACTCTGCCCAGCAGGTTGGGACCTTTGCCATATAGACTCTCATATTTAAGGAGGAAAAAGAAATATTCCTCCTTAGACGATCTTCAGGTGCTCCAGCTCCCTGGCTGACTACACAGTTCCAAGGACCCCCTCCATGATATACAGCGTACTGCACCTTTCTCCTGTCCAGCCCCACCTGGCTCGCAAACTGACAAACCCTATGCTGGCATCAGGCCAGCCAGAGGGAAGATCTGTTTTCAGAAACTACAAATGCACAGCATAGAGGCTTATACCCGTGTGCTCAGCCCATTGGTTCAGACAGTGGAGACAGGCATAGCAGCTGGGTAACAGGAAACAGCTCTTTCCTCCCCCCAGGCACCAATACCACTCCCCTGCAAACCCCGACATTGCTTCAGGGGCTGAGCAGCTCCAGGGAGTAGAGCTTCTGGGCACTAGAGGGTGCTATATACAAATATGAAACGCCAAAGGAATCTGGTTCATAGTAAAATTATTAATACCACTCCTGAGAAAGATTTAAATGACATCGACCTCATGACTCTTCCTGAAAGGGAGTTCAAAATAAAAATCATTAACATGCTCATGGAGGTATGGAAAGATATTCAAGAACTCAGTAATGAATTCCGGTTGGAAATCCAATCATTGAAGAGCACAATGTACGGTATTAAAAGCAGATTGGATATGGTAGAGGAGATGATAAATGAAATAGAAACTAGAGAAGAGGAAAGCAAATACACTGAGGCGCAGAGAGAAAAAAGGATCTCTAAGAATGAAAGAATATTGAGAGAACTGTGTGACCAATCCAAATGGAACAATATTCGCATTATAGGGGTACCAGAAGAAGAAGAGTGAGAAAAAGGGATAGAAAGTGTCTTTGAGGAGGTAATTGCTGAAAACTTCCCCAATCTGGGGAAGGAGATAGTCTCTCAGGCCAAGGAAAGACAACACCAAGACATACAGTAATTAAAATGGCAAAGATCAAGGATAAGGATAGACTATTAAAAGCAGCCAGAGAGAGAAATAAGATCACATACAAAGGAAGCCCATCAGGCTATCATCAGACTTCTCAACAGAAACTTTACAGGCCAGAAGGTGTATTTAATGCAATGAAGCAGAAGGGCCTCAAACCAAGAATACTTTATCCGGCAAGGTTATCATTTAAATTTGAAGGAGGGATTAAACAATTTCGAGATAAGCAAAAGCTGAGAGAATTTACCTCCCACAAACCATCTCTACAGTGTATTTTAGAGGGACCACTATAGATGGAAGTGTTCCTAAGGTTTAATAGCTGTCACCAGAAATAATAAAACTGCAGTAAAGAAAGTAGAACAGCTAATTGCTAAGCAAATGCAAAATTAAATTAACTATCCCCAAAGTCAATCAATGGATAAAGAGTACAGAATACCTAATATATAAAGAATGGAGGAGGAAGAAAAAGGAGAAGAAAAAATCTTTAGATTGTGTTTGTAATAGCATATTAAGTGGGTTAAGTTAGACTCTTAGATAGTAAGGAAGTTAACCTTGAACCTTTGGTAACCACGAATCTAAAGCCTGCAATTCCAGTAAGTACATACCTATTCAAAATCACCCTAAATGTAAATGGACTGAATGCACCAATCAAAAGACATAGAGTCACTGAATGGATAAAAAAACAAGACCCTTCTATATGCTGACAAGAGACTCACTTTAAACCCAAAGACATACACAGACTAAAAGTGAAAGGATAGAAAAAGATATTTCATGCAACTAATAGGGAGAAAAAAACAGGAGTTGCAGTACTTGTATCAGACAAAATAGATTTCAAAACAAAGAAAGTCACAAGAGACAAAGAAGGACATTACATAATGATAAAAGGGTCAATCCAACAAGAAGATATAACCTTATAAATATCTATGCACACAACACAGGAGTACCTACATATGTGAAACAAATACCAACAGAATTAAAAGGAGAAATAGAATGTAATGCATTCATTCTAGGAGACTTCAAGACACCACTCACTCTGAAGGACAGATCAACCAGACAGGAAATAAGTAAGGAGACAGAGGCACTGAACAACAAAATAGAACAGATGGACTTAGCAGACATCTACAGAACTCTACACCCAAAAGCAACAGAATACACATTCTTCTCAAGTGCACATGGAACATTTTCAAGAAAGATCATATACTAGGCCACAAAAAGAGCCTCAGTAAATTCAAAAAGATTGAAATTGTACCAACCAGTTTCTCATACCACAAAGGTATGAAACTAAAATAAATTATGCAAAGAAAATGAAATATCCCACAAACACATGGAGGCTTCACAACATGCTACTAAATAACCAATGGATCAATGACAAAATAAAAACAGCGATAAAGCAATATATGTAGAAAAATGACAACAATAATTTAACACCACAAAATCTATGGGATGCAGTGAAGGCCGTGTTAAGAAGAAAGTATATTGCAATACAGTCCTACCACAGTAAAGAACAATCCCATATAAGCAGTCTAAACTCACAATTAATGAAACTAGAAAAACAAGAACAAATGAGGCCCAAAGTCAGTAGAAGGAGGGACATAATAAAGATTAGAGCAGAAATACATAAAATCAAGAAGAATAAAACAATAGAAAGAATCAATGAAAGCAGGAGGTGGTTCTTTGAGAAAATAAATAAAATAGATAAACCCCTAGCCAGACTTATCAAGAAAAAAAGGGAGTCTACTCACATAAACAGAATCAGAAATAAGAAAGGAAAACACCACAGAAATACAAAGAATTATTAGAGAATACTATGAAAAATTATATGTTAACAAACTGGATAACCTAGAAGAAATGGACAACTTTCTAGAAAAATACAACTTTCCAAGTCTGACTCAGAAAGAAACAGAAAATCTGAACAGACCAACTACCAGCAAAGAAATTGAACTGGTAATCAAAAACCTACCTAAGAAAAAAAAGCCTGGACCAGATGGCTTCACCCCTGAATTTTATCAAACACTTAGTGAAGATCTAATACCCTTCCTCATTAAAGTTTTCCAAAGAGTAGAAGAAGAGGGAATACTTCCAAACTCATTCTATGAGGCCAGCATCGCTCTAATACCAAAACTGGGCAAAGACACCACAAAAAAAAGAAAATTACAGATCAATATTCCTGATTAACATAGATGCAAAAATACTCAACAAAATATTAGCAAACTGAATTCAAAAATACATCAAAAAGATCATCCATCATGATCAAGTAGGATTTATTCCAGGGATGCAAGGATAGTACAACATTCGAAAATCCATCAACATCATCCACCACATCAACAAAAAGAAGGACAAAAACCACATGATCATCTCCATAGATGCTGAAAAAGCATTTGACAAAATTCAACATCCACTCATGATAAAAACTCTCAACAAAATGGGTATAGACGGCAAGTACCTCAACATAATAAAGGCCATATATGACAAAACCATAGCCAACATTATACTTAACAGTGAGAAGTTAAAAACTTTTCCTTTAAGATCAGGAACAAGACAAGGATGCCCACTCTACCCACTTCTATTCAACATAGTACTGGAGGTCATAGCCACAGCAATCAGACAACACAAAGAAATAAAAGGCATCCAGATTCACAAGGAAGAAGTTAAACTGCCCCTGTTTGCAGATGACATGATATTGTACATAAAAAAAACCCTAAAGAATCCACTCCAAAACTACTAGATCTAATATCTGAGCTCAGCTAAGTTGTGGGGTCCAAAATTAATGTGCAGAAATATGTGGCATTCTTATACACTAACAATGAACTAGCAGAGAGAGAAATCAGGAAAATAATTACATTCTCAGTTGCATCAAAAAGAATAAAATACCTAGGAACAAACCTAACCAAGGAAGTGAAAGACCTATACTCTGAAAACTATAAGACACTCATTAGAGAAATTAAAGAAGATACCAATAAACGGAAAACACATCCTGTGCTCATGGATAGGAAGAATTAATATTGTCAAAATGGCCATCCTGCTTAAAGCAATCTACAGATTCAATGCAATCCCTATCAAAATACCAACAGCATTCTTCAACGAACATCGTTCTAAAATTCATATGTAACCAAAAAAGACCCTGAATAGACAAAGCAATCCTGAGAAGGAATAGTAAAGCTGGGGGGATTATGCTTCCCAACTTCAAGCTCTACTACAAAGCCACAGTACTCAAGACAATTTGGTATTGGCACAAGAACAGACTCATAGACCAATGGAACAGACTAGAGAGCCCTGATATAAACCCAATCATATATGGTCAATTAATATAGATAAAGGAGCCATGGACATACAATGGGGAAATGACAGTGTCTTCAACAACTGGTGTTGGCAAAACTGGACAGCTACATGCGAGAGAATGAAACTGGATTATTGTTTAACCCCATACACAAAAGTAAACTCAAAATGGATCAAGGACCTGAATATAAGTCGTGAAACCATAAAACTCTTAGGCAAAAATCTCCTGAATATAAGCATGAGCAACTTCTTCCTGAACGCATCTCCTCCAGCAAGGGAAACAAAAGCAAAAAAGAACTCATGGAACTACATCAAACTAAAAAGTTTCTGTACAGCAAGGGAGACCATCAACAGAACAAAAAGGCATCTTACAGTATGGGAGAATATATTTGTAAATGACATATCTGACAAGGGGTTAACATCCAAAATATATAAAGAACTTACATGCCTCAACACCCAAAAAGCAAATAACCTGATTAAAAAATATCGACAGAGGATATGAAGAGACAGTTCTACAAAGAAGAAATTCAGATGGCCAACAGACACATGAAAAGATGCTCCACATCACTAATCATCAGGGAAATGCAAATTAAAACCACAGTGAGATATCTCCTCACACCAGTAAGGATGGTCAGCATCCAAAAGACCAAGAACAACAAGTGCTGGCAAGGATGCAGAGAAAGGGGAACCCTCCTACACTGCTGGTGGGAATGTAAGCTAGTTCAACCATTGTGGAAAGCAATATGGAGTCTCCTCAAAAAACTAAAAATAGAAATACCATTTGACCGGGGAATCCCACTTCTTGGAATTTACCCAAAGAATACAACTTCTCAGATTCAAAAAAGACATATGCACCCCTATGTTTATTGCAGCCAATAAACTTTTTACAATAGCCAAAATATGGAAGCAACCTAAGTGTCCATCAGTAGATGAATGGATAAAGAAGAGGTGGTACATATACACAATGGAATACTATTTCACCATAAGAAGGAAACAAATCCTACCATTTGCAACAACATGGATGGAGCTGGAGGATATTATGCTCAGTGAAATAAGACAGGCAGAGAAAGACAAGTGCCAAATGATTTCACTCATTTGTGGAGTATAACAAGAAAGCAAAACTGAAGGAACAAAATAGCAGCAGACTCAGAGACTCCAAGAAGGAACTAGTGGTTACCAAAGAGGAGGGGTGTGGGAGGGTGTGGTGGGGAGGGTGGGAGAAGGGGATTGCGGGGTATTTTGTTTAGTACACATGGTGTGGGGGATCACAGGGTTAGCAGTGTATCACAGAGAAGGCAAATAGTGAATCTGTGGCATCTTACTACACCCAAGGACAGTGAGTGCATTGGGGTATGGGTGGAGACTTGATAATATGGGGAAATGTAGTAACCACATTGTTTTTTCATGTGAAACCTTCATAAGAGTATATATCAATAATACCTTAATTTAAGAAAAAGAGAATTTCAAAGTCTAAAAGTCATAAACAGGATAAACCAAGAGCTACTATGGCAATATCAGAGGAAGCAAATGGAAACGGGGACTCAGTGATCTAACTGGCCCTAGCTTTTCCCATTCTTGACATTTTGACACAGGAACATTGATAATGGGTTATTACACTTAATTAGGGTTCCTAAATATGGGCATTATAGCATCACTTAATACCGGGCGAACTAGTGGAAAAGCTAGAGGAATGTGGAAGGTGCCTGCATTGCCTTGCTGACACTTCAATGACAAGAGAAAATAAAATTCTCATTATGGACAGGGTATTTATGATCAATATTTGGTAAGGACTGATAGTTGTTCTGATATCAGGTCGACATCTGAAACTCATGAGATTCAAGAAAATCTAACTGGCAAATGAAATTCTATTGAACAGGGAATATACCCACTTCATGGGTTGTCCTTAATATATAAACATTTTTATGACAGGCCAAGAATTTTTAAATCAGAGATAAAAGTACAGAGATGAAAGAAATCAACAGTGTAAGAATAGATGAGGATAAAAACAGCAAGAGGCTCTAGTGACGATATAGTTGGATCTCAGAGGGAAAAAAAACTGAAATGAAAGAAGAGGAGGGCAGGGAGAGCAGAGGAGAAACTTCTGGAAAAAGATACTCTCTTGGCAAGATGAATGGAAAATAAAACTGCAAAATGAAAGACTGCTTAAAAGAGCAGTCCCTAATCTTCTGCCAACACAGGCTAATTTGTATTTCTGGAACTAGCAGAAAGGATGTCAGCTGAAAGCCATGTTAGAGTCACCTTGCAGCAAATATTCCAGTGCACATGTGCAGTCAGGAGGGAGTGGAATGAATTGAGGTTTCACAGAGTGAAGAATGACTTCAGGAACTCCAAACATCCCATTCCTGAGCTTCAGCTTCAGAACATATGCTCTTTCATTCTAATTGCACATGGGAAATAAAGAGAACAGGGGCTGGGCTGTCAATGAAGATCTAAATTTGGCTCCAAGTGAAGAGAAATAGCACCCATCCAGCTGCAAATGCTTCTTTAATGAGGTACGAAAGACGAAGCGTGACACCAAGAAAAATACCCCAGTGCAGAGTTCTAAGAAATGAAAGAGGGGAACAAGCTCTGCTCCCTCCACACCAACATTCTCATCCTTTCATTTGTTTTGGTTACTGTGCAAAGTAATTAGCTTATGCTGTCCTTTTTCCATGTTGCTTTTCATGTCATTATGGTGACTGTCAAATTGTAGATCCCTAGAAAGTAACTCTTCCTTCAGTCTTTTCTCCCCCCCCTTTCCTCTTTCTCCCAGCTTTTTTTTTGCCTTCCTGTAAATTCATTTTAAAGTACAGAAAAAGCAAGTCTATTGAATTTTCACAAAATGAACATACCCTGCAAGCATAACCTGCACTGAGACCACAAAACACAATTCTAAGGTTGCAGAAGCTCTGAATGTCTCCTTCAAGTTACTATGAAAGGTAAACATTGTATGACTTAAGACAATATAGAATAAATTTGCCTATATTTGAACTTTAAATAATTAGATTCATACAGTCTATTCTCCTTTATGTTTGGCTTCTTTTTGCTTAGCATCATGTTTATAAAGTCATCCATATGGTTGCAAGAAACAATAGATTATTCATACTCATTCAGTCTCCATTGTATATACCACAAATCTATTGATAAACTCTTCTCCTAATAGAAATTATTGTAAATGTGAATTCATGTCCATACAATTTTTGGGTATATTCCTGCAGAAGTAGAATGGCAGAGTATATTATTATCTCAGCTTTAATAACCATTTGGATATATCCTTTGTCAAGTTCCTGTTCAAACCTTCTGTCCATTTTTCTATTGGCTTTCTGCCTTTTTTCTCTCTTAATGGTTTATTTTGAATGAGTAGAAATTCTTAATTTAATGTAGGTCAGTTATGCACTTTTTACCCTTTTATGGATAATTAATTCTGTGTATCTGATTTAAGAAATCTGCCTACCTGAAAGTCATGAAAATATTCTCCTATGTCTTATTCTAGAAGACTTATTTAATTTTACATATAGGTATACATTTCATATGGAATTGACTTTTGTGTATGGTGTGAGGTAGGAGGCAGGAGTAGCAAAACTTCATCCACATAGCTAATTAGCAGGACAGAGTACTGAGGCCACCTGGAATAGGACTTAACTATTTGTTCCAAGAAATTCCTGCAAACTTATTTCTCCAGGAAAATATTTGACTTATCTAGGGAAGTACCTCCTCAGTCAGGATAATAGATTTCTTAACTGAGCAAGCAGTTCTCTTATCATAAAATCAGTTTACTTTACTCACTTCAAGACTCTCTACTCAGCAATCCTAAACTATTATGTCATGGGTTTTTCTAGTCCTGATCAGTTCGCAGCCTTGAAAGATCTCCCCTCAACCACTTAGGTCCAAATCCCAAAGCCCCAAATGCTTTCTCTGAATTTTGTCAGATATAGATTTAATAAACTCAGTTTCCTTAATTAACAGGTTTAGGGGTGGTCCCTTCAGCAGCTGACAGCAGAGAGGGGATAGATGTATTTTTGCTCCATAGAGATACCAAATGGACTTACCTCCATTTATTGAAAAAACTACCCTTTCTGTACTCCCCTGTATCTCATCTTTGTTACAAAGCAAACAACCATACATCTATATTCATTGTTCTTTTTTACACTTACTATTCTGTTCTATTTGTCTACTTTATGCTTCAGCATTAGAAGTCTTAATACCTGAGATTCTGCATCCCCCAGCCTGGTTGTTGTTCTTTGAGATTTTCTTTGCTAATTTTGGCCCTTTGTATTTCAAAATAAGTTCTGGGATCAGCTTGCCAGGTTCCAGAAAGCAACTCTAGGGTTTCTATTCAATCTATTTATTAGTTTGGGATGAACTGTAATCTGTAAACTAGTGGATCTTCTAAGTACATGTATATTTATTTAAGTCTTCTTTATTTCTCTTACTGGTGCTTTATAGTTTTCTGTGTAGATATTTGGTACATCTATCACCAGATTTAGTCCTAATTATTTTATGTTTTGATTGACTTATAAATGGTGTCTTTTAAATTTCATTTTCTATTTGTTATATTCAACGTTCTTGCTAAAATGGGTTTATTAATGAAATTATTTATCTGTGGATTCTTAAGGATTATCTATTTATGCAATCATGTCATCTGAGAATAGGGATAATTTTATTTCTTTCCAAACTGTGTATGTGTGTAAATATTGTTTACTAGCAAAGTGGCATTTTCCCTTACTGCAATAATTCTGGTCAATGTTTGGGGTGGTCTATTGTGGATTTGACCGTTGACAGAGCAAAATTTATTTAATTCCTTTGAATTCTTATAGTTATTAAGTCCTTGGAACACTGGCAGCAGAAGACCTGAACTCAAGTCTGTTATAATTTTTAAAGGGGTAATATTATGATTTTCATAAAAGTATACAGGGGGATTAAACAAGATGGTGGTATGAGAAGTGAGGCAGAAACCTCCTCCCCAAACCACATATAACACAAAAATACAACAAATTAAACTAATCCTGAAAGGACGACTGGAGAGACTGAAACATATGGCCTACATCTGAGGAAAAGAGAAGATCTCATGGAAAAGGGTTAAGTAGCAAAGGTGTGATCTAGTGGGATCCAAGCCCTCCCCCACACCAGCTCACAAGAGGGAGGAAGAAAAATTGAGTGGTGGGGGGTAGAAGCCTAGGACTGCTGAACACACAGCCCTGGAGATCTGCTACGGGAGCACAAACCCACATTACATGGCGCTCTGGAGATTAGATGGGCTGGAAAGCAAAGACAGGCAGAATACTCAGAGAGACTGAGATTCCAGCCTCTTATGGAGAACAGGTACCCACAACAGGCTGCTTCAGGACAAAATAAAGGTGGGGACTTTGAAAGACTTCCCAACATCAAAAGGGATGCTAAAAGGGCAAGGATTAGAAAGAGATTTTTGAACACGAGAAAGGACAGGTGGACAAAATCAACCCAGTATACTAAGCCCAGTAGGTTAGGAACTTTCAGGAGCTTCACATGCTCCATCCCCCTGTCTGCTAAGGCAGTGTCAAGGCCCCACACTGTGATCCACAGCCTGCCACTCCTTCCTCTCTGCTGGCACTAGTTCACAAACCTGCAGCCCCCACCATCACGCCAGGCCAGCTGAAGGGCAGCCACTCCTATGGCATTGACAGAGGTGTAATGAAGGGGCTCCTACCTGCATGCTGTGCCCACTGACTCTGGCAGTGGAGGCAGTCATGGCAGCAGGAAGCAGGAAAGACCTCTGTCCTCCTGGAAGGCACTGGCACCTCTTGCCTCCTGGCAGCCACCAGCAGCCCTGCCATCACTCAAGAGAGTAGAGCTTCTGGGCAATAGAGGGTGCTACCTACACAAAGTTAGTATTTGATAATAATCATTAGAAATTTGAAGCAGCAAAAGAATCTGGTACAAACCAAAATCCCTCAAACACCAGAAAGAGGGCTAAGTAAAATGAAATCACCATTCTTCCCGATAAAGATTTCAAAAAAAAAATCATAAACATGGTCACAGAGCTATAGAAAAATATTCAAGATTTCAGGGAGGACGTCAAGGAAGAGATAGAAACTTTGAAAAATACAGTATCTGAAATTAAACAAACAATGGAGGGATTTAAAAAAAGATTAGATGGGGAGGAGGAGACAGTAAATGAAATAAAAATTAGAGAATGGAAATACAAAGAAGCTGAGGCACAAAGAGAAAAAAAAGGATCTCTAGGAATGAAAGAATAATAAGAAAACTGTATGACCAATCCAAATATTTCCATTATAGGGGTACCAGAAGAAGAAGAGAGAAAAAGGGATAGTGTCATTGAGGAGGAAATTGCTGAAATAGTCTCTCAGGCTATGGAAGTGCACAGATCTACTAACACAATGGACCAAGGAGGACAACACCAAGACATATAATAATTAAAATGGCAAAGAGCAAGGACATGGACAGAGTATTAAAAGCAGCTAGAGAGAGAAAAAGATCACATATAAAGGAGAACCTATCAGGCTATCATCAGACTTCTTAACAGAAACCTTACAGGCCAGAACGGAGTGGCATGATACATTTAATGCAATGAAGCAGAAGGGCCTCCAACCAGAAATAGTCTACCTGGCAAAATGATCATTTAAATTTGAAGCAGGGATTAAACAATTCCCAGATAACCAAAAGTAGAGGGAATTTACCTCCCACAGACCATCTCTACAGTGTATATTTGAGGGACTGCTCTAAATGGAGGTGCTCCTAAGGCTAAGTAGTGGTCACCAGAGAAAATTAAACCACAGTAAAGAAAGCAGACCAATTAATTACTACAAAATGCAAAATTATTAGCTGCCCACAAAGTCAGTCAAGGGATGCACAAAGAGTACAGAATATGACACCTACTTTATGAAGAAAGGAGGAGGAAGAAAAAAAAGGGAGAAAAAAACCCTTTAGATTTTGTTTGAAATAGCGTAATAAGGGAGTTAAGTTAAACTGTTAGATAGTAAAGAGACTGCCCTTGAACCTTTGGTAACCAAGAATCTAAAGCCTGCAGCAATAAGTACCTATCTATCAATAATCACCCTAAATGTAAATGGACTGAATGCACCAATCAAAAGACATAGAATTACAGAATGGATTTAAAAAAAGCAAGACCCATCTATATGCTGCCTACAAGAGACTCACTTCTAACACAAAGACTAAAGTGAAGGGATGGAAAAACATATTTAATGCAAATAATATGGAGAAAAAAAAGGAGTTGCAGTACTTGTATCAGACAAAATAGACTTCAAAAGAAAGAAAGTAACAAGAGACAAAGAAGGACATTACATAATGATAAAGTAGTCAGTCCAACAAGAGGATATAACCATTATAAATATCTATGCACCCAACATAGGAGCACCTACATATGTGAAAAAAATACAGAATTAAAGGGGGAAATAGAGTGAAATGCATTCATTTTAGGAGATTTCAGCACACCACTCATTCCAAAGGACAGATCAATCAGACAGAAAGTAAGTAAGGGGACAGAGGCAATGAACAACACATTAGAACAGATGGACCTCACAGACATCTACAGAACACTCCACACAAAAGCAGCAGGATACACATTCTTCTCAAGTGCACACAGAACATTTTCCAGAACAGATCATATACTAGGCCACAAATAGAGCCTCAGTAAATTCAGGACTGAAATTGTACCAACCAGCATCTCAGAACACAAACGTATGATACTAGAAATAAAATATGCAAAGAAAACAAAAAAGCCCACAAACACATGGAGGCTTAACAACATGCTCCTAAATAATCGGTCAATGACCAAATAAAAACAGAGATCAAACAATATACAGAGACAAATGAAAACAATAACTCAGAGCCCCCAAATCTGTGAGAAGCAGTGAAGGCCATTCTAAGAGGGAAGTATACAGCAATACAGGCTTACTGCAAGAAAGAATAACAATCCCAAATGAACAGTCTAATCTCAAAATTAATGAAACTAGAAAAATAAGAACAAATGAGGCACAAAGTTAGTAGAAGGAGGGACATAATAAAGGTCAGAGCAGAAATAAATAAAATTGAGAAGAACAATAGAAAGGAGCTGGTTCTTTGAGAAACTAAACAAAATAGATAAGACTTATCAAGAAAATTAAAAAATAGATAAGATTTATCAAGAAAAAAAGTGTACACATAAGCAGAATCACAAATCAGAAAGGAAAATTCATGACAGGCACCACAGAAATACAAAGAATTTTTAGAGAATACTATGAAAAATTATATGCTAACAAATTGGATAACCTAGAAGAAATGGACAACTTTCTCAAAAAATACAACCTTCCAAGGTTGACCCAGGAAGAAACAGAAAATCTGAACAGACCCACTACCAGCAATGAAACTGAATTGGTAATCAAAAACTACCTAAGAACAAAACCTCTAGACCAGATGGCTTCACTGTTAAATTTTATCAAACATTTAGAGAAGACCTAATACTCATCCTCCTTAAAGTTCTCCAAAAAGTAGAAGAGGAGGGAATACTTCCAAACTCATTCTATAAAGCCAGCATCACTCTAATACCAAAATCAGGCAAAAACACCACTAAAAAAGAAAATTACAGACCAATATCCCTGATGAACATAGATGCAAAAACACTCAACAAAATATTAGCAAACCGAATTCAAAAATATAATTCATCAAAAAGATCATTCATCATGATCAAGTAGGATGTATTCCAGGGATGCAAGGATGGTACAACATTCGAAAATCCATCAACATCATCCACCACATCAACAAAAAGAGGGATAAGAAATCACATGATCATCTCCATAGATGCTGAAAAAGCATTCAACAACATCCATTCATGATAAAAACTCTCAACAAAATGGGTATAGAGAGTAAGTACCTCAAATAATAAAGGCCATATATGACAAACCCACAGCCAACATCATACTTAACAGTGAGAAGCTGAAAGCTTTTCATCTAAGATCGGGAACAAGACAAGGATGCCCACTCTTCCCAATTTTATTTAACATAGTTCTGGAGGTTCTAGCCATGGCAATCAGACAACACAAAGAAATAAAAGGCATCCAGACTGGTAAGGAAGAAATTAAACTGTCCTTGTTTGCAGATGACATGATATTGTACATAACAAACCCTAAAGAATCCACTCCAAAACTACTAGAACTATTATCTGAATTCAGCAATGTTCCAGGATACAAAATTAATACACAGAAATCTGTTGCATTCCTATATACTAATGATGAACTAGCACAAAGAAAAATTAGGAAAACAATTCCATTTACAATTGCATCACAAAGAATAAAATACCTAGGAATAAATGTAACCAAGGAGGTGAAAGACCTATACCCTGAAAACTACAAGGCACTCATGAAAGAAATTAAAGAATACACAAATAAATGGAAATTCATCCCATGCTCTTCGGTAGGAAGAATTAATGTTGTTAAAATGGCCATCCCGCCTAAAGCAATCTACAGATTCAATGCAATCCCTATCAAAATACCAACAGCATTCTTCAATGAACTAGAAAAAATAGTTCTAAAATTCATATGGAACCATGAAAGACCCTGAATAGCCAAAGCAACCCTGAGAAGGAAGAATAAAACTGGGGGGGATTATGCTCCCCAATTTCAAGCACTACTACAAAGCCACAGTAATCAAGACAATTTTGTACTGGCATAAGAACAGACCCATAGATCAGTGAAACAGAACAGAGAGCCCAGATATAAACCCACCCATATATAGTCAATTAATACATGATAAAGGAGCTATAGATATACAATGGGGAAATGACAGCCTCTTCAACAACTGGTGTTGGCAAAACTGGACAGTTACATGTGAGAGAATGAAACTAGATTATTGTCTAACTCCACACACAAAAAACTCAAAATGGATCAAAGATCTGAATGTAAGTCATAAAACCATAAAACTCTTAGAAGAAAACATAGGAAATAGGAAAAAACCTCTTGAATATAACATGAGCAACTTTTTCCTGAACGCATCTCCTTGGGCAACAGAAACAAAATGAACAAATGGGACTACATCAAACTAAAAAGCTTCTGTACAGCAAAGGACACCATCAATAGACAAAATTGTATTCTACAGTATGGGAGAATATATTCATAAATGACATATCCAATAAGGGATTGACATCCAAATTATATAAAGAGCTCATGGACCTCAACAAATAAAAAGCAAATAAGCCAATTAAAAAATGGGCAGAGGAGCTGAAGAGACACTTCTCCAAAGAAGAAATTCAGATAGCCAACAGGCACATGAAAAGATGCTCCACATTGCTAATCATCAGGGAAATGCCAATTAAAACCACAATGAGATATCACCTCACACCAGTTAGGATGGCCAACATCCAAAAGACAAAGAACAACAAATGCTGGCAAGAATGCAGAGAAAGGGGAATCCTCCTACACTCTTGGTGGGAATGTAAATTAGTTCAACCATTTATGGAGGTTCCTCAAAAAATCTAAACATAGAAATACCATTTGACCCTGGAATTCTACACCTAGGAATTTACCTCAAGAAAACAAGATCCCAGATTTAAAAAGACATATGCACCCCTGTTTATCACAGCACTATTTACAATAGCCAAGAAATGGAAGCAACCTAAGTGTCCATCAGTAGATGAATGGATAAAGATGTGGTACATATACATGACGGAATATTATTCAGCCTTAAGAAGAAAACAAATCCTACCATTTGCAACAACATGGATGGAGCTAGAGGGTATTATGCTCAGTGAAATAAACCAGGTGTAGAAAGACAAGTACCATATGATTTCCCATATTTGTGGAGTATGACAACGAAGCAAAACTAAAGGAACAAAACAGCAGCAGACTCAAAGATTCCAGGAAGGGACTAGAGGTTACCAAAGGAAAGCAGGGGTAAGGGTGGGTGGAGAGAGAGGGAGAAGGGAATTAAGGGACATTATGATTAGCTCACATAATATAGGGGTGTCACAGGGAAAGCAGTATAGCACAGAGAAAACAAATGGTGACTCTATAGCATCTTACTCTGCTGATGGACAGTGACTGCAATGGGGTGTGGGTGGGGGACTTGATAATATGGGTGAATGTAATAACCACAATATTGCTCATATGAAACCTTCATAAGATTGTATATCAGTGATACCTTAATAAAAAAATATACAATGAGAGTGCAAATTTTTAAAACTTAACTCATTAATTGATGAGGAAAACTAAAGTGTCAAAAATAGTTGAAAAGAAAAATCTGAACACAGATACAAATATAGGTAATCAGGAATGCTGAAATAAATTTGCTGGTAGGTGCAAAATGGGTCAATATATACCAAATAAAATAATCTTTTTAAATCATCTTTTGAGTCATCTTTTTTACAGGGTGGAAATCAATTACAAATCCAAAAGACAAAATTCATTTGCAACTCAATAGACAATAATTACTTGTGGCCCCTTCAGTCTTCTACAATTTATAAAATTATAAAGTGGCTCAGTCAAGAAAAGAATCACATTCCTATTTAAAGAATCCCAACATTTCATTGAAAGGACACCCAATAATCAAATGGCCATTTTAACATCATTTATCTTTGGTCTTGACAAATCTATAGATGATTTGTGCATGCAAATCAACATCCTTGAGTATCAGCTTTTCTATCTGTAAAATGAGTATAATAATTCTTATCTTATAGGATAGTATGAGGACTCTATGAGACAATGATCATACGTGTACTTGAAAATACATGTAGATTTATTTAAATATGCCTTAATACTTACCCTTGTAATAAAATGCTTAACTTAAGATGTACCAATTCAAACCTGTTCCCATTCTCTGTAATGCTACTCCATATTCCTCACTGCCATTTTCTCCATTCCACCATAATTCTCCATTCCCAGGGTCTGGGCTTAACTTCAGCTCTTCAAACTCTCTTCAAGATTCCAGGACAAATGCTTACAGTTTGCAATCTGTGTTCTCTTTATCCACATAAGCACTTTTGAATGATACAGTATGGATTCTTCTTAAGGAATAAGGCATAAGTAATGGAATTAGTGTATATTAAGAAGTGACTATGACCCAGGTATTTTGCTGAGTTTCCCACACACTCTCTTTACCATCATCCAATACATATAGAATTGCTCTAAGATATTATTCTCGAGGAGAAACTAAAGATCAGAAAGTTTAAGTACCTTCTCTGAAATAGTAAATAGTGGATTGGGTTTCAAATACAGGGTATGCAATATCAAAGTCCACTTCTACTTCTCTATACATTGTATAGGGAAACCACAGGAAGGTGGGCTGGAAAACAATGACTGTCCCTAAATTAAACCAAACCAAATAACTTCTGACCTTCATGTCCTTTGAATGATGATACATACACATACTTATCACTATTCCTACTCACTGTAGGTAGAGTATGACCTTAAATTGGGATAAGGGGATCTGGTAGAAGTGAGACTAGAAGAATCTGTCTTTGCTTTCTCATGGCCAGGAATGCAGGTGACTCTCAATAAATATGTTCCTGATGTACTTATTAAACTCAAGAAGTATGTTTCTAATAATCATTTGCTAACTTGCTGATTGCCAATTTATCTGTTAGTTTAAATGGGACTTTGTTTTCTAATACATATTAACCAGAAAAGTATTATTTGAACATTGATCAACATTTTACCAGGATGTTTCTTTTGTAATTCTTTATATAACATTTATGCTACTTTGGCTTATAAATGTTTATATCAATACTGTAATGAATCCTGGAAAATGTTTTTATAGATAGATATGTAGATATACAATTACATATAGATAGAGATATAGAAACAGACATAGGTACATGTATACATATATATATACACATACATATGATTCATATATATCTCTATGGCTATGTGTCCTCTCCAAAATGCCTGCAGTTTCTTCAGGCAGCTTTTTGTGAGAAATCAAGTTAATAATTTTACTTTTATTGTCATTTTGCTGAAGAGGACAACAGTAAATACAAAGTGGCTTCCCTAATTTGACTGTTACTTTCCAAATGACACATAAAGGTAGCTGGTTGGCTGACACTGTTTCCAGGATTTAACTGTGCTGGAATGTCATAACAACTATGAAAGGCTAATGGAACACTGTACAAATTCCTTCATAGTGTGGGTGCTGAGGGGCTCAATCTGAATTTTAGGGAGCAACTCAATCTGAATTTTATGCATTTGCAAAATCACTGGATAGGCCTCAGAGGGTGTAAATCTTAACAACTCTCCATATGCACACATGCATACACACTACACACACATACACCCTGTGTACATACACATACATACATGTCCAAATAATGGATGAGGCAGAAGTCTAACAGAAAAGAGAATATTTGCATGTAAAAGCTAGACATGGGGCAATGGTTCCCTATCCTGGGTGCACAGTAGAATAATTTGGAAGAGTTTATTAAAAGATGAGTTCATTTCCAGAAATTCCAATTTGGTGGCTGTTCCCAGCACTAATGGCTAAAAGCTACAGGTGATTTTAATATACATCTGGGACTGAGACTCATCTGCTACAGGGCTTTTCCTAAAGAGCAGAAGGGAGGAATGATTCTGAATGGGACACAAAATGCTATTTTTCAAATGATCTCTCAGTTTCCCTAGAGAACCAATACCAGCTTTCTAAAGAGCAGGCAGCTGTAATGAACTCAAAGAGTTGAAGAAAGAGCCAGGTCACTGAGGATGTTGTAACAGAATAAAAGGACAAATGATCTTACACGTGTCCTAGAAATTTCCACTGGAAATTTCCATGGATCTGTCTTCACATTCACAATTTCTTTCCTTGACTACATGAAGTCTACCAGTGATCCTGTTTGTATGAGGTTGAATATTGTCCACCCTCAAATTCATGGCCTTCCCAGAACCTCAGAATGTAACTTTATTTAAAAATAGAGTGGTCACAGATGTAATTAAGTAAAAATGAGGTCATAGTGAAGTAAGTGGGACATCAGTCCAATATTACTGGTAATATAAAAGAGGCAAAGAGGCAGACACACAAAGAGGAGAGAATGCCATCTGAAGACACACAGTAAATACACAATGTGACCGCAGAAGAAGAGGCTGTAGTTATGCTTCCACAAGCCAAAGATTGGCAACACCAAGGATTGCCAGCAACCACAGAAATGGCTACTGGGTTTTATCTTTCTACCTACTTCCATCTGATTCTTTCTTATAGTTTCCATCTCTCTGCTGAAATGACCCATCTCCTCTCCTCTTGCATTTGTCCTCCTTTTTCATAACATCTCATCGTTAGATTAAAATAGCATTGATTAGTTCGAACATCTGTGTCGTATCTGAGTCTGGTCCTGTTAATTGCTATCTTGTCGGTGTGTTATGTGGCTTTTGTTTGTTTTGTTTTTCTAGTAGGCCTCGTAATTTTTTTCTTGAAAGCCATGCATTTTCTGTAAGACAGCAAAGACTGAGGTAAATAGATTTTTATGCTTGGAAATGGGCTCGTGTTTTCTTCTGCTGAGCATTTAGCGTGGAGTTTGAATCAGGCAAAGACAAGAGCTGAGGTGGGTCTGTGGAATGCTGTTGCTGTGTTACGTCAGTGCCCCACAGGGTCGGCTTCCTCTAGCACTCCCTTGTATTTACGGCGATGACTGATTTGCCAGAGGATTTAATCCCTGTCCTTCTCCCAGGTTTAGAGGATTTTTTTTTCCTATTCCCTTCTGCCAGTTGCAATGGTTTTTAACCAGCGACCTTAAGTCTACAGGGCTCCTTGCCTACCCGGCCTCCCATGCAGTAAGGTCTTGCAGCATAGTGAAATGGGACCATCATGCTCTCCTTCCCACAGGCCTGCACAGTTAGGGATCCTTGCTCAGGACTCTCACCAATCTTTTTTGTGAACATCCATTGGAGTCCATGGAGAGAGCCTGCAAGGGGGTGCAAATTGTTCCTGTGTTGACAGTCTCCAGGGCCTCCTCCACCCTCTCTCTAGCCTACATTATCTCCCTCACTTCCCTGACCAATGCATGAACAATTTTAGCTAACTTCTACTTAACCTGTATCTCTGGCTAGGTTTGCCCCAAATAAACAAAGGCCCAAATGTGTTCTCTCTCTGTAGAAGTCTGTCTTTCTGTAGATTTTGGGCTAGCACACCGCTCTGTTACTCCATCTCTCTGATGAGTTCAAGAAAAATCATGAAATCTGTTTGTCCAGCACTTTTTCTTGTTGCCTTAGGGTGGGGAGAGCTATGCTGTTCCTACTTTATTCCCAAATAGTCACCAGAAATCAGAGAATGTGTTTTTGCTATTGTTATCATGGCCCTGCTTACAACCAGTGTGGCAAGTCCTGGATGAATAAGGGATGCTACAATTTTGTATTGATATGCTAGTAGTATGTATCAAGGATTATCCTTAATACTTAGATATTATCCAGTTTTAATGGGACTGAGATTATCAACTGAATGCAACAGAATGTATTTGTCACTGCAATATACTAGGTACATGTGATACTAAGCAAATAAACAAATCAAAAACTCTTGTCTTTGTGGAGCTTATATTTGAGTTATAATAAAATCAACATATGGTTTTACCCTAAAATGAAGAATATAATAGACTATTTTCAATCTTTTAGTACTACTTTTTTTTTACTTAAGAAAATTCCAGTAAAGTCTCATTGTAAAAATATATGCTTTTAGCTAAGAATTTAACATTCCCTATTATTAGACTAGAAACCTTCTCTAACTATAATAAGTGTTTGGAATTTATACTTCAAAAGTGTTTCCAAAATATTTTTGCAGATGTGTTCTCTAAGTATACATGAAATGATTTCAGTTAGTGAAATAATTAGTATTGTTTTACTGTTCCTTATTTTTCATATTTTCTTTATCACCTCTTCAGAAAAAAAAATTATTTGAGTCTAAGTAAAATGCCGTGATGTCAATATTATCCTTGCATCTATTAAACACATATTTAGTGTGCCCAACCAAGTGCCAAATACTATACTAATCACAGAGGATACAACAGCAAATCTTGAAATAATCTTGAACGTTATAGTAATTGCCTCTTAAGACAGTCCTACTTTACTGTATATAAGGCATTTATTAGATTTTGAAAAACATGTGGCTGAATTGTGTACCTTTGCTTGATGGCTTATATAAAGTCAATGAATCAGAAAACGATATTTCCTGAAATTTTGTCCGGAAAATATGACCATCTTACCTAATGGTCTATCCAACACTTACTCTGTTCTTCAGTAGAGGTTTCCTTAATAAATCCATGCTCAGGGATCGTATAGCTTACTCTTAAACACCCTCAATGTGGAGAAGTGCACTTCCTTTCAAATCACCACCACACCATCTTGGCAGATCTCCATGACACACAGAACAATTTAGGAGTCCACATAAATAAACTCCTCTATCCACCCATATTCCAAGGCAATCTATAGCCATTGAATTAGAATTGCTTATCTATATTTGCACATCTATAATTGTTAGAATATGATGTTCATTTCTTATCTATGCCAGTCCCAGCCTCAACCAAACAGAATAGGCATTCAAACTGCTTCCCCAAGGGAAATAATGAAGTCCCATATGGGCAGAACTGTCAGAGGTTTTAGTTCCCTTCCTCCCAATCATAGT
This sequence comes from Smutsia gigantea, assembly GCA_032199065.1. Taxonomy (NCBI): domain Eukaryota; kingdom Metazoa; phylum Chordata; class Mammalia; order Pholidota; family Manidae; genus Smutsia; species Smutsia gigantea. The sequence goes on along the minus strand of JAVSCE010010613.1, from coordinate 214,493 downwards.
TTGAAAAAAAAATCACAAATACTTTATGTCCAAATAGCCACTTATTCCCTGGTAACACATAAGTTTTTCCATATCTGAACTTTCTGCTGGGTTTTACACTCTTATATCCAAGTGTCTGATGTACATTTGGCTGGTTTATGAGACTCTCAGCTATTATCTCTCCTACTCTTTCCCCTTTTATTTCTATTTCAGTCAATGGAACCAACATTGGCTGAGCTGGAAATCAGAGAGACGTTGTGGAGTCAGCCTTGTACCTCAACACCCATGTTCAATGAATCATAGCTTGGTTATTCCATCTCCTAAATATTTATCTAATTTTTATCTTCCCTTCCCTTCCTTCAGCCTAAGTCTGAGTTGGACAACCACTACCTAAATGACCTCTTTAGGTAGTGGCTCTCCGATCCTCTCAATCTCATAGCTGTCTTCCACAGTCCTCAGAGGCCACCATCTAAAGGATGACCTTGATCAAAACCCTTCTCTCTCACCTGCTACAGGATAAAATCCACACTTGTTAACATGACATGCCATGTTCCCTTTGTATTCTCCTACCTAGAGTCCCTTCATGTCTGTTACTTTCCGCCTTGAATTTGAATTCTAAACACCAGACAGATTTTAGTCCTTCCCTGCTCTACACAAACACACACACACACACACACACACACACACACACACAGTAATCCACAAATGCTTGCCTATGTTTACAATGTCGCTTTTAACTACAGCACTTTTCCTACTTTCTGCTCTTATTCGTTCTCTTTCCAGACTCAGGTCAGGTGCTATTTCCTCTAGGAAGCCCTTGATGATTGTTTTAGCTAAGTAGTCCCTCCTCAGAGCTCCATAGCATCTCTGTGTTTGACGTGTATGCCTCTGCCTCCTTTTATGCCTTCAGTGTACATCTCAAGAATAGGGATGTTTCTAATTTAATCTTACCTTCTCACAACCTAATGTACTTAAAGTAGAAACACAGCAGACTTTTGGTCAACACAAAAATTTTAAGCAAAACAGTTTCTACAACTCTGTGAATGTTTTTGGTACAGCTGTCTTGTTCGACAGACCCAATCCCACCCCACCTGGTCTCTTAAGTTCCCAGGGTTTCTCTGACCCTCTGCCAGCCCTACAGTACCAAAGCTTGGTAGAGAGGCCTTTGCCCGTAGGCCATTCTAGGATTTTCTTCCTTCTCCATTTTCCCAGAGTCTGGAAGTTTCTGAAGTTCTGTGCTTTGTTTCTGACAACTCCTTCATGCCCTCAGTTAATAGATCACTCTATCACCATTGTTAGACGCCCATGGTTCTCGACAACCATTCTGTTACTAGATTCCCAATCCCTGCTAAGCCTTGGCCTCTTTCACTCCCCTATCCCCAACACCATCATATCTATTTTCTCACAATCCTGGTACTTTCCTGCTCACCAGACTTCCCACTCCACATGACTTGGTTCTCTGCTCCTCCTAGAGTACCACATGGTTGGCACGACACTGCAATGCAAAGGGCCAGACCTGGCCATAATGCCTATTCAGGCATTCCTGGCAGCCACATCTCTTGTGACAGTCATCAGCCAAACTTCTCTTAAACTTCGTGATGACTTTCAGGAGCCTCTGCCCTTCCTACCTTTCCATAGAAAAGCCTCAGCACTGCTAAATAAATCTGCCTCAGCCATAAATTACAGTCAACATTATCTACATAACCTTGGCTAAATCAGTATGGGTTGGCAACTTGAAACATGTTGGTTTCCCACCTGGATTTGCTCTGGGATTATGGGCAGCGTTTTTTGCAATCTGCTTGCATTCTACTTTCCAAGTTTCAGTGGCATAAAACTGTGGTCACTTTTACTGACCACTTTATGTGGGTGGTAATAAGACTTCCTGTGGAAGTATTCTCTCCAGCTCTTGGCCTGAGAGATGGATTTCCAATATTAATTATCCACCTCGGCATTCTGGCTATGGTGTGACTCTCTAAAATTATTAACAAATAGCTCATGTGTTTGCAAAATAACACCCTTTATCACGGATCTATTTCTACCACAGGATATATATTAAAAGATTGAAATATTCATTATCTATTTACAAAATACCTGCAGAGAAATGTTTGAACTGCATGAGGAAATAACATTTTTCTGACGTTGGTATGTGATTAGTTCCTCCTGATTCCACAGAGCTTAGTTGTCAGTTAAATAGTCTCTCTGTACTAGGCGTTCAGTATTTCCCACTTACTTGAGAAAGAAATACTTAACATCAATATGAAGGGATCACGTCCTCAAGCAGCTCTCTTTGGTCTGCTCCTCATGCCATGTCCGCCTGTAGCATGTGTTCTGAGTAACTGTGGCTCAAAGTTCTCTGACCACCACTGGCTAAACAGACCCTGATTAGGGAGGCCAGTTTGCCCTACACACAGGCACTCATAGCTCAGGTTACCAAAGAATGTTAATAGCAACAATTCCCTAACACTGCCTGGGACCTTGCCAGAAGCCATGAAATCGCACAGCTGGAAGAAACCCCCACAATCACCTAACACCACCATGCATTTCTCAGATCAGGGTATTCAGGAAGGTGAAGTGACTTGCTCAACAAATTAGTAGCAAATAAGAACCTTTCCCGGATCTCCTGACCTACTTACCTTCCCTGTAATTCATTGGTATGTCCATTCATTTTCAAACAAATATTTATTTGAGCTCTACTTCATGAGGGGCACTTTTCCAGCCACTGGTGTGAAATGAAGAGGAAGGCAGATGTGACCCACGCCTCCAGGGCAGGGGCATCCTAGTTAATTCAGCTAAACAATGTTAGTTTCTCCATTCAATCATGATGGAAATGTACAGGTGCACTAAGAGGTGGATGAGGTCTTAAGACCACTTAGAGCACAGAGAAGAATCTACCCCCAGATGGCTGCTTCTTGATGAAGCACACTGGCCCTTTTTATGGATATTTGTCCCTCTAAATTGTAACACTTCCTCTCTCGCTTCTGCTTCTAACCATGAATCAAATCCCCCTTTTAGTGTAGCTTCTGACAAGCACATAACACTATTCAACGTGCCTTGAACCCTCACATCTGATTATTCACTTACTCAATACCAGGACTGTCTTACCCCAGGCCCAAACAGTAATGAAAAGCAGACAGAAGCATCTTCTCCAGGGATGAAGAGGCACCTGCATTTATTTTATTTTTATTTTTTGTTTTTTTTTAAGTTTATTTTGATATCATTAATCTACAATTAAATGAGTAATATTATGGTGATTACACTACCCCCTTCATCAGGTCCTCCCCACCAACCCCATTACAGTCACTGTCCATCAGCGTAGTGAGATGCTATAGAGTCACTACTTGTCTTCTCTGGGTTGTACAGCCCTCCCTGTGCCCCCCTAACATTACATCTGCTAATCGTAATGCCCCTTTTTCCCTCTTATCCCTCCCTTCCCACCCATCTTCCCCAGTCCCTTTCCCTTTGGTAACTATTAGTCCGTTCTTGGGTTCTGTGAGTCTGCTGCTGTTTTGTTCCTTCAGTTTTTTTCTCAGTTCTTATACTCCACATATGAGTGAAATAATTTGGTACTTGTCTTTTTCGGCTTGGCTTATTTCACTGAGCATAATACCCTCTAGCTCCATCCATGTTGTTGCAAATGGTAGGATTTGTTTTCTTCTTATGGCTGAATAATATTCCATTGTGTATATGTACCACACATCTTCTTTATCCATTCATCTACTGATGGACACTTAGGTTGCTTCCATTTCTTGGCTATTGTAAATAGTGCTGCGATAAACATAGGGGTGCACCTGTCTTTTTCAAACTGGGCTGTTGCATTCTTAGGGTAAATTCCTAGGAGTGGAATTCCTGGGTCAAATGGTATTTCTATTTTGAGTTTTTTGAGGAACCTCATACTGCTTTCCACAATGGTTGAACTAATTTGCAGTCCCACCAGCAGTGTAGGAGGGTTCCCTTTTCTCCACATCCTCGCCAACATTTGTTGTTGTTTGTGTTTTGGATGTTGGCCATCCTCACTGGTGTGAGGTGATATCTCATTGTGGTTTTAATCTGCATTTCTGATGATTAGCGATGTGGAGCATCTTTTCATGTGCCTGTTGGCCATCTGAATTTCTTTCTTAGAGAAGTGTCTATTCATGTCCTCTGCCCATTTCTTAATTGGATTATTTGCTTTCTGTTTGTTAAGGTGCATGAATTCTTTATATATTATGGATGTCAACCCTTTATCAGATACGTTTTTTATGAATATATTCTCCCATACTGTAGGATGTCTTTTTGTTCTACTGATGGTGTCCTTTGCTGTACAGAAGCTTTTCAGCTTGATATAGTCCCACTTGTTCATTTTTGCTTTTGTTTTCCTTGCCCGGGAGATATGTTCATGAAGAAGTTGCTCATGTTTATGTCCAAGAGATTTTTGCCTATGTTTTTTTCTAAGAGTTTTATGGTTTCATGACTTACATTCAGGTCTTTGATCCACCTTGAGTTTACCTTTGTGTATGGGGCTAGACAGTGGTCCAGTTTCATTCTCTTACATGTAGCTGTCCAGTTTTTCCAACACCAGCTGCTGAAGAGGCTGTCATCTCCCCATTGTATATCCAAGGCACTTTTATCAAATATTAATTGACTGTATATGTTTGGGTTAATGTTTGGATTTTCTATTCTGTTCCACTGGTCTGTGGGTCTGTTTTTGTGCCAATACCAAATTATCTTGATTACTGTGGCTTTGTAGTAGAGCTTGAAGTCAGGGAGCATAACTCCCCCTGTTTTATTCCTCCTTCTCAGGATTGCTTTGGCTATTCGGGGTCTTTTGCAGAGGCACCTGCATTTAGATAGTCATTCTCAGTGAGGACAGTTTTGCTTCCCAGGAGATATTTAGCAATATCTGGAGACATTCTGTGTTGTCATTGGGGAGGGATGCTGGCATCTAGTGGGAAGAAACCAGGGATGCTGCTAAACACCCTACAGAACCTAGGACAGCCCCACAACCCCCAACAAAGAATTAGGCGGCCCCTAATGTCAGTCATGTCCATGCTGAGAAACTCTCGGCTAAGAGCTCCAATAGCCCCAGAAAAAAGTCACCTATAACCCACACAGCAGCACTGTCTCTTCAGATGTGCTCAGAATAAATTGGTATAACCACTTAAAAAAAAATCACATTCAAACCCTCTGTAGGGTTTGATTGTTCTAGGGTGTGTTTTCCACTCACATCCATGCTTGTCTACAATAACGAATGCCAACCATTAATATGGGGTTATAGACAATCAGTACATTCCTTGGTAGTCTCCCACAGCACATAAAATTACTATTAACATTAGCTACATTCTCTGTTACACTTAATGATATGGACAAACTATAGGTTTAAATGCCTACCAAAATACAACCAAGATCCTTTTCTCACAAACCTGGAAAAGATTCCCTAAGAAACTAGACACGACAACACTGTGAGCTCCTTTTGCAAGCTATAGTAATCTCATTTCAAGATAGAATACTATTATCCCAGATTCTGAAGTGAATCAATCCAAGAAGACATAATATAGGCATTTGCTCTAAATATCATCCGTTCAGCTTTTTTTTGCCACTCAAAACCCTCATTCCCTATTTGGCTAACATATGAACAGGATTGGTGATGGCATGTAATAAAATTAAGTCAGTTCTTTTAACACAGCTGCTAAGGCAGTAAACAGCTGTCACATACACAGCTCATACAACCAAAACCCTGGTGTGCACAAACATAAGTAACCGTTCTTTACAATTCCCACTGTTTTCTGCTTTGTGGGCTTCAAAACTAAGTCTCAAAGCCTTAAGTGGTAGGTATTATTTCTCCAGATTAATGGTAAAAAAAAAAAAAAGGAAAGGAAAGAAAGACTTAAACAGTTTGACTAGCATGCCCTAGGTCATACCAAAAGAAAAACAAACCCAGCTGGATCTAGTGCCACGTCCCATACCACTCTCGGCAGAGCCCCTTCTCTACACAACTTCACCTGTAGGCAAAGTCTTATCTCCTGTCATCAGCATTTCACAAAAGCATCCCAGTCTATTCATCTTTCCTCATTACTCAGGTTGCTTTTCTGCACCCCATGCCCTCTTAGAATTCTCAGGCTAGCGCAAAATAGAAAAATGAAAGTTTACCAGGGCCAGGTCCCTAATTAGGTTCAGTCATAGTAACTCACCGAACACAGCTTGATTTTACGTCCACCTTCTTCGGAGTGGAGGACACCATCAGGTTAGGCACGACTGGCTGGATGAGTCCCACTCAGCCAGTGACCTAGAATTGCCTTTGATCAGAAGCAAATGCGGTTTGTGGAACTGACTGGCTTTAGAAGCCAAAAAAACAAACGCAATGATTTTCTTGGAGCTAGACAAACACTGGGAATGCTTACTGGCGACCACAAAGTTAGCGTATTTGATCTTTGATGCTTGACGTCAAGACGGGGTTTTTAAATATCCTAGTATTTGGTTTGCTCTCAGTTTAGCCCTTGAGATGTTTATAGATATTGTAGTTAATAATATTGACACGTACAAGGAAAGAGGTCACTCACAAGAAAAAAGCATGCCGTTTTAAATAACGACCTAGTGTGAAGAGCAGTAGTCCTCAACCCTGACACACAATAGAAACCTCTTAAGCAATAAAAGGTGGGAGTGCTTTTTAAAACTACACATGCCTGAGTCCCACTCCAGAGCTACTGAGTCAGAATCTCTGGGGCTGGGGGGAGCACATAGCTATGGCTTTTACACTTTCAGTGTTGATCTTATGGACAGCAAGTGCTGAAAATTATGGCATAAGAGAGTTCGAGACAGTTCTCTGTGTGTAAATCTCAGTTCTGATACTACCAACTGCATAGACTGATGAAACCCATAGATCTTTTTCATTTTCCTCACCAATGATGCATTATAAATGGTACTTACCAACTCATGGTATTGTAAGGATCCAGGCAAGGTACGAAAGGCATCTGTTACATAATAAGGTCCAAACATTTTATTCATATTCTCCTAAAAGTAAAAGATCTTAGTTCTGAAATAGATGAAGAGACCATTCTTCAAAAAGCGCCACCCATGAATCTACTCAGCCATCTTTGTTTTCTGTCTCTAACTGGGTGAGTAATCGGGGACTCTGCCCAGCTGCCACCTGAGATTCAGTCAAGTGGTTCTCTATTAAGGCACACAGAAGGACCGTGCTGGCCCTTATCGGCCCGATGTGCTTTTGGGACCCGAGGCTGGAATGCTGAGCCTTCTATCCTCACCGTCTCATGTGCTGATTTCCTGAACAGAAGAGGCTTCCGTTAACCACAGAATTAAAAGTGGGTAATGGCTACATCAAAACATCTCCTTCACAGGGACTGCTGACTAATACCTGGAAAGAATGCTAAGCACTTTACAATCATTATCTCATTTATTCCTCCCTGTGGGCCGATAGCATAGGTATGATCTCAACTTTACCAACAAAGAAATTTAAATTAAATAGCATGTCCAAGGTCTCCCAATTAGTAAGTGGAATTTCCTGCATTGAAAGCCATGTTTATTTGATTCAAAAACCCAACCATCATCCCTGGAATAAAAGAAAACACAACACAGCAAGGACGAGATGCCCACCCAGACAACATCTTGCCTGTGAGGTCTGCCACTTCACAGGTGAGCTGACCCACGATTCTATGGCTCAAAAGTGGTAACAGTTCTCAAGTTTGTGCAAAACAATCTTACGGGGTGCTGAGTAATACACAGATTTTGGGTCCAATCTCTCAGTAATTGCGACAACGTAAATCTGAGACAGAGGCTCTGAATCTGTGTTTTTGACATTTATTCCGGGTTTCTCTATTATACATAGTTTCTATTTTGTTTACATTAAGAAATGCATTTCTGAATGGTATCTATGGCTTTCATTTTATTGGTTTAAATGTATTGTCCTAAAACAAGAGGCCTTAGGCCAAGACTAGCCAGCCACCTATTTTTGCAAATAAAGTTTTATTAGAATTCAGCCACCCCTATGTGTTTATGCATCATCTATGTCTGCTTTCATTCCAGCAGAGTTAAGTATTTGCAACAGATATTGATGGCCAACCAAAACAGAAAATATTTATTATCTGGCCCTTTCCAGAAAAAGTTTGCCAACCTCTGTCCTAAAATGACTCTACTGCTAGATTTGGCAAAAATGTGGACCACTGATTAATTTGGAAATACTTTTCTTTGTCTTACATCATCTGAGCTGTCCAGGTTCTGGGATTCATTGAGTGTATGAAAAATGTATTTTAATCACGAAAAATCTATCACTCATTATTATGTCTTGAGACATACTTGTCAGACAAGTGCTTCAACAAATTGCATTTCTCCTTTTCTTACCTCCTGATTAACCACAAATTCAAAGGCAAAAGAATTAGAATGTTCTTTAACTTATGACCAAGGAAAGCAGGTGTTCCCCATCAAATCTGCAAGACAAGTGGAGAAAAAAATCTAAGGATTCCATTAATAATACTTATTTACTTGAAAGAAAAGAGTAAAGGCCCAGTCCTGTCCTGTTGCCATATACTTAAAAAATATATATCAGGATTGAGGGGAAGAGCCAGTTGACATTGGGGGAGGTAACTCCTTCCAATTGCGGACTAATAGGAAAGCTAACCCGCCTCTTCTTTCCCAACCCATCATTATGTAAAGGAAATAGTTGCCACATCAGGTCAAACTCCCTTGGATCAGAAAGGGAAAAAGGGACAAATCAACCAGCCCAGAGAAAAGAAAAGGAGATGAGTAAGATATAGTCAAGTAACCAGAAGGTTTGCCATTTAGAGGATCAGAGGGTGGACATGGCAAGGAAGATATAGATCAATATGAACGCAGAGATTATGGAAGAGAACCTTACATGGTATAAGCATGCAAAGGATTCTCAATGTTTGTTGCACGAATGCCCTTAGAAAAATAACGTTGAAATGGGGGTTCCAAAGAGAAAAGCAAGTTGTGCAAAGAAGGAAAATAAAAACATTTTTACACATAATCATCCAGTATCCTATGAAGGATCTCTAAGTATTTTCCCACTAGTGAAAATAAAAGCCCAAATTCCTCACTTGAAGCTCAGTTTCCTGGAGGAGCTAAAGGCTTGACCAGGTCTAGACTACATTTTACTCATTCATTTGCCAGCTCCTCCGGCTGAACAGGCTGGGTTCCAGGGTTTGCGTTTGTGTCTCCACGTTGGCTTGAGGCACTGCAGATTTCTCCATCTGGGTCAACGGGAAGTACGTACTGTTCGCAGGATGCTCCTTAGCTATTTTTAAGAGCTGAGCTTCATACAGATATTTATGACCCCAGATCTGGTTGAGGGAAACAAAATATTTGCCAAAGCAAGTGCAGCGAACATTTTAACAGCCAACCATATGCCTCAGTATGGAAATGGTCAGGGTGAGCAAGTGGAACAAGGCTCCTTCCTCAACCCTGCAAACGCCATCACTTCCTTTTGCCAGGCCATCGTGTCAGATTCTAAGAAATGGTCGTTTGCTGATAGGAGTATGGTGGTGGGCTCTTACCTGGATTGTAGGAATGGCGATGATTCTTAAACTCATCTTTCATATCCAGGGACTCGTGGAGAGTATACTTTTGCTTATATAGGTTAGCCAGGAATCTTAGAGTTTGTATTAGTCAGGATTCTCCAGAGAAACAGAATACCCTGTGTGTGTGTGTGTGTGTGTGTGTATTTTTTGGGGTGTGTATATATATACACACACACACACACCCTATAGATTATTCACTACCCTGTACATTATTTTTACACATAATCATCTAGTATCATGTGAATGATCTCTAAGTATTTTCCCACTAGGAAAATGTTCGTAGATCAATTACACATGCTCTAAGCCCAATTAACAATATATATTCCAACATATACATAGGCTATATATCCAATGTGTATATCTAAATATTTGTATATACAAAGAGATTCATTTCAAGACATTATAAGGAACTGGGTCTCATGATTATGGAGGCTGGCGAATGCAAACTCTGCAGAGCTGAATGTCCCACCCAGGAAGAGCTGACGTCTCGATTCTAAGGCCATCAGGCAGGAAGAAAGAATGTTAAGAGACCTTCAGACAGAGACTTCTCTCTTACTTGGAGGAAGGTCAGCCTTTTGTTCTGTTTGGGCTTTTAACTGATCAGATGAGGCATGCCCACATAGGAAGAGCAGTCTCCTTTACTCACGCACCACTTTAAATGTTAATCTCATCCAAAAAACATCCTCACAGGAATATCCAGAGTCTGTGGCAAAATATCCAAGTATCCCATGGCTCAGTGGAGCTGACTTACAAAACTTACTATAATGGGGTTAATTTCAACTGAGCTGCCAATTAGATATTCTGGGCTCAGTACAGAGTTTTATCTATAGCAAACTGACCGAGCTTTGTAGAAATTTTGAATTGTGCATTGTAGCCAATCCATATTTATGAAGCCACGCAAACCATACGATAATAATCCTGGATATTTAGAAAAACTTTGAAAACAAGGCAAACCATTTGTATCTACTAGGCAGCACAGAGCACATTTAAAAAATGGACATTTAAAATTTTTTTTCGTCTTTGTCTTTTTTTCTCCTTAATCTTTGATAAAACTAAATTTGAATAATTGTTCCCATACAGTTTTTGTGCTTTTATACCTATTTACTTTTATTCCTTTTTTTCTCATGGCTTAGAACACTTTATCCTAGTATCTCTGGATAGATTATTCATTTATTTGCTCTTTCAAGCTAACACCCCAAATACTTATCTCTTTATTAAGATATCTTGAACTCCTTCGCTGAAAGAAATCTCTCTTTCTAAAGGCCATATATTATATTTCCACCTTTTGAATTCTACTTGCCCCTTTTTAATCCTTTTTTAAATATATTTTTAATTGAAGTAGAGTTGGTATACAGTATTGTATTGGCTTTAAAATATACAACATAATGATTCGACAGTTATATACACTATTACATTGCTCATCCCAACTTGTGTAGTTACTGTCAACATAGAAAGATGTTACAGAACTATTGACTATATTCTCTCAGCTGTACTTTCATCCCTGTGACTATTTTACATTATGATTGAGATTTTGTGCCTCTGTATCCCCTTCACCTATTTCACCCGCTCACCCCAACCCTTGCCCCAAGGTAACTACCAGTTACTTCTCAGTGTCTATGACTCTATTGTTGTTTTTAGATTTCGCACTTGCCCCCATTTTTTTCTTTTCTTTCTTTTCCTCATTCCTTTCTTCCTCCCTCTCTCTCTCTCTCCCTTCCTCCCTCCGTCCCCCCCTCCCTTCCTTCCTTCCTTTCCTATGCAGTTTTAATGTTCAAACTAGTCTGTAACATCCTTGAGAACAGAGACAGTATATGATTGTCTTTTCCACGGCATACCATAGTACCATGAACCTAAGTACTCAAGGAATATTGAATGACTATGAATGAACAGATGTGTGAGTGAAAACATGAAGTGAAGTGAAATGTTTCTTCCTGAGCAGCTATTTTGGTAACATCACACTCATCCTGAAGTTTCCCTCCATCTGACTTGCATATGCTTCTTGACTCCTGGCAAGTTTTGGAAGGCATGCAGTCATTAATGACCACAACTGCCTAATTTTACCCACCCTTGCTTTTTCTAGCTGCTAAGTCACCAGCATATATCTGTGGTAGTATTTCCATATTTCTACATGAAAGCTAGCAGAGTCCTCATTTGGTAAAACGAACTCATCTAAAATTCAGCTGGATCTCTTTGAATAGGTTATTCTGACCTTCAAGATGTTTGGGCACATCTTCTGTAACTATCTGTACTCAGCATAAAGGAATGTCAATTATGAAATTAAAAGGGCACACCTATTTTTCTTTTGAGGTTTTCAGCTGCATGCTAAACTCTTAGTTATCCAACAGTATGCTTTTTTTTTTGGTATCATTAATCTACAATTACATGTGCAACATTATTGTTACTAAACTCCCCACTTCATCAAGTACCCCCAGATACCCCATTACAGTCACTGTCCATCAGCGTAGTGAGATGCTATAGAATCACTACTTGTCTTCCCTGAGTTGTATACAGCCCTCCCCATGCCCCCCCTCCACATTATGTCTGCTAATCATAATGCCCCTTTTTCCCCCTTCTCCCTCCCTTCCCACCCATCCTCCCCAGTCCCTTTCCCTTTGGTAACTGTTAGTCCATTCTTGGGTTCTGTGAGTCTGCTGCTGTTTTTTTCCTTCAGTTTTTTTCCTTGTTCTTATACTCCACATAAGAGTGAAATCATTTGATACTTGTCTGTTTCCGCCTGGCTTATTTCACTGGGCATAATACCCTCTACCTCCATCCATGTTGTTGTAAATGTCTGGATTTGTTTTCTTCTTACAGCTGAAAAACATTCCATTGTGTATATGTACCACATTTTCTTTATCCATTCATTTACTGATGGACACTTAGGTTGCTTCCATTTCTTGGCTATTGTAAATAGTGCTGAGATAAACATAGGGGTGCATATGTCTTTTTCAAACTGGGCTGCTGCATTCTTAGGGTAAATTCCTAGGAGTGGGATTCCTGGGTCAAATGGTATTTCTATTTTACAATATGCTTTTCTAAGTCTTTGCTTGCACTCTTTGAAAACAGAAGATGCAAGATCCCTTACATAATTCTCACAGAAAATCAAGCCACCCACACACACATGAATACCCTCTCCATTAAGTTTTGTTGGCTATTCAAACTCCAACTTTACCAGGTAACTGAGATTATTCCTGGAAAGACACGATGGAAATCACTTCATTTTCCAGCTCAAATTTCTGTAACTATTGAGCTAAAGGAGTGAATGTAAAAGAACATATCCATCCAGTCTGACACACCTATTAGCTATCATAGCAACTCACTTGGGAGAAATTATCCAAGAATATCATAGGTTCTAGGTAAAGAATGTTAATTGCAAGGGTCTTCACATTATCCACTGTGACAGCTCAAGGTGGTGGGGAAAGCAGGAGTCTGAGCAATCTTACATGCATGGATTTTCCTACTTAAAACACTGAGGAGATCAGTGTAAAATGAATCGTTAGACCTATATGTAAAACATAAAATGATAGGACTGTCTGGAGAAAACATGAGTCTTTGAGAGCCTGCTTCTTGTGATATTGTGTGTTATAATATATATGTATATTTGGTGCTCATCTCCTTTCTGGCACAGAGCTCCTAAAACCCTTGGAATTTCCCAAATGGTAAGAACACTAGGATCATCCTTTTGGTCTTCGACACAGGGTTCCTGAAACCTGGATGAGAGGAGTGTCTTTTGTTCTAATGAGGCAATTCTGGGTGGGCTTCTGGTTGGAAGTGGATCACTGGCAAGACCAAGCCACCACTTGAAGCTTGGAATTTTCAGCAGTCCTCACCCCTGCACCATTCTCTTGAGATGGGAGAGGTGCTGACAATGAAGTTAATGATCAATCATGCCTGTGTGATAAAGCCTCCATAAAAATCCCAATAGTATAGGGTTCAGAGAGCTTCCAGGTCGGTGAGCACATCCACACTGGAAGAGGAGCACACCTCAGCTCCACAGGGCTCAGGAACCTCCTGTACCTCATATCTCTTCATCTGTATCCTTCTTCATAACCTTTAATAAACTGGCAAATATAAGTAAATTTGCTGAATTCAGTGAACCACTCTAGCAAAGTAAATTAATCCGAAGGGGAAGGAGGTCATAGGAACCTCCGATAGTAGCCAAGTAGGGCAGAAGCTGTGAGTGATCTGGGGTCCCACTACTTGCGATTGGCTTCTTAAATGGGGAGGGGGCAGTCTTGTGGGACTGAGGCATCCCCAGGTAGTGTCAGAACTGAGTTAAATGGTAGGACACCCGGTGGATGCTGCAGAGACTTGCTGCGTGGTGGGGGAAAATGCCCCCACATCTGGTGTCACAAGTGAGGCATTCTGTATGAGCAGTAAAGGAGACACACAGGAGGCAAGATGGGGTTTTTCAAACACAGATGCAAAGATTTCTTAGATAGAACACCAAAGGCATGATGCACAAAGGAAAAAAAGTGAGTAAACTGGACTTCATTACAATTTTTTTAAAGTCTGCTCTTTGAAGGACATTGTTAAGAAAATGAAAAGCCAAGGCAGAGACTGTTAGAAAATGTCTGTAAAACATACAGGGCAATAGTGACAAGAGAATGGTATTGTTTCATCAAAAACAAAGCTAGGCGAGGGAGAAGATAATGAAACAGCAACTTTAAAATGCCAGGGAAAGAAAGAAAAACAAAACTCTGTCATCCTAGAATTTTATATCCAGCAAAAAACAATCTTCAAAAATGAAGGCAAAACGAAGAATGATTTCTTCATCAACGAAACCCCAGCAAACTTGTCACTGGTCAGCCTGCACTACTAAGTGCACTAAAGGAGTTTCTTCAGGCTCAAGGGAAATGATAGCTGTGGAAAATCAGGCTTTGGAAATAGTAAATATGTGGATAATTATAAAAAAATTGTTTTATCTTTTCTTAATTTCTTTAAAAGATAATTGTCTGTTACAAAGCAAAAATAGCAGCAATGCAACTGTGGGATTTATATCATAGAAAAGTTAAGTAAGATCATTAAGTAAATAAGTAAATTAAATTAATGGCAACAGCAGTACAGTGGACCATAGGGGGGTAAATGGCAGCATACAGTAAAGTGGTGATAACTCACAAGGAATCAGGATTAACTAATTATGCACACTGTAATTTTGACTCCAAACATGGAAGGAAAGGGAAGGGAAGGGAAGAGAGAGGAAGAGATGGAAGAGAAAAGGGTACCCCCAAATTTTAAAGCAAAAAAATTGCAGCTAACAATCAAACAGAGGAGACTGGAGACTGGAGAAATGGAAGACTGGAAATGATTAATTCAAATACAGGACACTAGCTCATTTGTTTCTAACTGTTCTGAGTCAGATACATTTCATGGAACTGAAATTTACACTTAGCTCATCAAAAATATTGATTATTTGGCAACCTGTAAAATCCTTTGATTTTTCAAGGTACAAAAGATAAGGTGTTAATACTTCTTTATGAAATCCAAGTTCTGAAAGATACAAGTGAATCTGCCTTTATTCTCCTCTTAAGAAATGGAAGTGACTCTCTGGACAAGCAATTCCTTCATGAGACCTGTTAGTGATATAGCTCAGTGAAATATATCCCATCAAGGTTTTACCCTCATCCTACTTGGTACAGGGGGAAAGTAAGGTTTTGATTATTTCTCCTTCAGTTCCTCTTTGGGAATAATGCACCAGGCATCTTATTTCCAGAAAAGGGATAAAATATATCCAGCTCTTGGCATTTTTTTTTCCTAAATAAATTGAATTGTGGCTTATTTGATTTACAAAATTTTAAAAGGAAAAAAAAAGACCAATATACTGTAGCTACAAAACTAGATTTTAAAGGACTGGAAGCAAATAGCCTCAGAAGAACCCTGAACATTCTTTTGACAATGCCTTCCCCATGAAATATTTTTTAAATAAATAATTGTATATGAATTTGGTTAGTGCAAAAGCTGATTGTCCTTTCAGACCCCCTATTTGATGTGGTTGGAAGTTGGAACAAGTTTGGAAAGCAATTTGACATTTTATAGCTTAGATATTTCCTCCTTTGATTTCTACTTTCAGAAATGGAACACTTCGTGATAGAGACAGCAGCCAGAGGCATGAAATTAAACCGGGAATAAATATTATGAACTATAGGTAGCCTGTACTCTTCTGGACGATATTGCTTCCTATGTTTTGTGTGATTCTTTCCCTTGCTATTCTACCAATTTCCTTTGAAAGCCATAGTCAGGTACAAGTAAGAAAGTGTTTCACCATGTTTCTGAATGTACCAGAGAGAAATATGTTTTGTGTATTCACTACTGTACTTTGATTTTGGGTTGAACCTGGAAAATTATACTGGGTTGGGTGGTTTTTCTGTTTTGTTCTGGTACAAAATTACTCTTTCCAAACAGGGCAGGAGGAGATGAAAGAGAAGGATATTCTATTAATGTAGTATTACTACGTTAAATGATCATCAGAAGAAACGTCTAAAGTGCTTGTGGGGAAGCAAAAATTGCTGAGGAGTTTGCATGCCAGAAAGCTTAACTTACTTACTGTCCATTCAAGCACCAAACGAGAACTCATGGAAAATGTTCAACTTCCGCAAGGGGAAAGTAAATTTTAGTGATTGAATGGGCCAGGGACTTGTCCAGTTTTTGTTACTGCAACCAAAATGTACTGCAGATGTGTCTTTTTTTTTTTATGTTAGCAAGGCCTTTCTTTCTAGTATTTGGGCAGCTCTCACTGAGCCATGAAGCTCTTTCAAGGATTTCTCTTTGTCAAGTCTCTCAGTCGCTTCGTGGAGAGACTGAGTTGCTGGCATGTGCCTGCCACTCTGGGGACCAACAGAAACCACCTCCCCCCATCTTCTCACGCCTTCCCCAACCTAGGATTTTGAAGAAGAAAATAATGGAATTTGATTACCTTCATCCAAAAAATACCTAATGAATGAGGCATATCAGCTCTTCAAAATTGTCCCACTGAGCTAACTCGTCATCATATTGCACTTTAAAATCACTTGGATAACACTGAGGGAGGGAAAAATGAGGAGACACTCATCTCAGACAGAGAGAGTCAGTTATGCAAAATGAAAAAGGGTTAGGGGTCTTCTGTAAAACGTAATCCCTAGAGTTCATAATACTGTATTTTACACTTAAAATGTGGTCAGGTGCTTAGATCTCATGCTAAAGGTTCTTACCACAATAAAATGAAAAAAAATTTAAACTATTTGGATAATACTAAAATAATAATATGATAATAACCATCTTTTTGCTTCCTACTTTATTCTAGAAACTGAACCAATTCCATATACTCACTCTCTTTGTCCAATGCTTCCCAATTTAAAGAAAATTAAACAGCCTCGGAGAGAGTAAGCAACTGTCCCAACAGGATACGTAAGTAGCAAAGCCTGGTCTGGCTCCTCAGCCTGTCTGATTTCAAATCCTATACTGAAACCGAAATTCAATGCAGAAGCTCAGATCATCTCAATATATTCTTGCTCGTTTTAGAGACCAACAGCCTGTTTAGATTAGGACAAAGGATCAAATGGCAGAAGATAGAATTCCTGAATTCCCATTTTATCCATGAAAAATCAAAGGATTTTTTAACTTCTGGTATTTCCCGCCTTAATTGCATCTGATTCTGATTGCTCCTTCGTTCTGTCTCCACTGCAGTGAAATATTAATTCAAACCCAGCTCACTTGGAATTTGTGATAACTTGACTAAGACTGGATGGGCTTGCATTAACTTTTATCTACAAAGAAAGAATTTTTTAAGAAAGTGAATACGATGAAAATAATTTCCCGGAGTTTAATCAACCTCAGAAAATAGAGCAATTCTCAAGAACTAGCAGCTGCAATTTGCATATAAATGATTCGTTTTCAAATATCTCTTATTAAGTGATCAAAGACAGCCCCCCAAAAACTTGGTAGCACTCAAATAGGAGTTCAAGAAGTTGCAAAAAATAGAAATTAAAGAGCGCACCTATAATTACACCAGCCATCCTTTTCCCCAATTATTTTCAATCGGTGAGAGTTTTATTCACTTGTTTTATACACTGCCTGTTTTTTCAAATCATGTTTTATGGATGTCTTTGGGGTCAACATGTCTATAAGTTTTTAAAGGAGCTATACATTTTATGACTGATTTTGTTTATTCTCATTTGTTTTAACCTTAGCTTTAGGCTGAGAGACGAAGATTCTAATCTGGGCTCTGCCTTTAATGCACTTTGAATTTAGGCAAATTCTTTTGTCTATGAACCTATTTCCAGTAAAAATAGATAAAATATCCGACTTACATGTTAAACTGAAAAAGTAAATGAGGTAAAGCAAATGGAAACATAGAACCTTGTGCCTGGCCCACAGCAACAGCATAATAAGTGAGTCTCCGTCTCTCCATCCTTTCCTTGCATCCCTACCACTCGTTCTAGGCATCCACAGTAGAGGTGGTTTAAAAGTGGCTCATGAGTGCAACTGACCATTCAATTCTTCAGCTACTTGTACCTCCCTGGCTGAACCCTGCCCTACCCCTCTCCCTGCCCCAAACCCTCCTCCAGGAAAGACTGACAATGCAGAAAGGGTCTCAGAGTTTTAGACAAAGAGCAAATGATAGGCTCTAAGAGTAAAAGGTAGCAACTAAAAAATAACAGCAAGATCATTGAGAAATGCCTGATCAAGCTTTTCCACTGTTAAAAAGTTCAGAGTCCAGCTGTCACTGAAAAATAAAGAAGAGGAAAAGTGAAATTAAGTCAGTCCAGGTAAAGAATGATTTCATTTGCTGCCTGGGTCTCTGGGGCTGCGGTAGCCACTCGAAGCAGGCCCCAGGGCCCGGTCGGCTGCCCAGCAGGCTGCCCATCATCAGTTCTCCCGACCACTCAGCCTCCTTTTTAAACAGGTGCTTCCAGATCTGGCAAGGGTTCTTAATGCCATTGTCATTGGAGTGTGTTTCATGGTCACCAGATTCAGGAAGAAGTTTATGAATAATGATACAAACTTCTAATTCTATCTGTGCTTTGCATTCTGGGACACACAGATCCTAACACCCACTGGGATGAGATGAGAAGAGCATCTTTTCTTGTCAATTTTCACAGCTAGGAAATAAGCTGCTGAAGCTAAAACACTGCTCCTTCCTAGGGCAACCTTGGCCTGTAAAAAGGAAGAATAGGAGAGCATGATAGAAATCATATGTGCATAGGGCTTCCCTCCCAGTAAGCCTTGCAATCGCCATAGCAACACTGAGACAGAGGTCATCGTCACCATCTTCGTTCTCCCCATTTTCATCACTATCTGCTTTGATCTGATAAGATGGTAAAGGGTTAGACACACTGGAGATCCCATGGCCACCTGCTCATTCCTACGTGTGCCATCCTACAAACACTCCTGGTTTAGAGAAGGCAGGTTTGGCATTTCAATCCACTTCTGCCACTTATCTATGTCTGTGGGACATTTGATAGTCTCTGACAATATCCTTTTTTTCCTGAAAAGTAAGAGGATTGAGTGAGTTAATAAATGTGCAAGATACAGAACTGTCTACAAAATAGACACCCAAAAGAAATGTCCTTCCCATTTATGCTTATCTCACTAGCTGCCTTTTCTCTGCTAGCTGACAGAAGACTCAGGAAAGAAGTAAGAATTGACAGCACACAATAGTATTGTTGCCAACTCCTGAAGTTTGGAGGACCATTCTTCCTCTTTAAAACACTCAAGGAAAGAAAGAAAAGAGACTATATAAACAGCTCTGATTTTCCTGTCTCTTGCTGCACTTCTGAACTGCAACACTAAAATAAAGTCCGAGAGCCAGTGTAGTCTGAAACTGCTTTCTGATCTCTGATCCAGTACAAACACAGGAACCAAATTATATTTCCAACCAATCCATCCAGGTCCTCAGAAAAGGAAAAGCATTTTCCTCAACTAACAGAGGAACTAGAATTAGAAGAGAAGGCTTTACATTCACAGGTGGGCCACGTACAGAATTCACAAACCATAAGACAGGGCAAAGACCTACCCCCGGGATAACTCCGACCCTGTTCTCAAGACATGAAAGAAATGATACAGTATAAGACTTTAAAGGGTGATCTTAACACGCCTTTCATAAAGGACTAAGTACCTACAGACATCTTTAAATAGAAACATCAGGATCTCAAGAAACATAATTCATCATATCCATTTTTATCTGCAAAAAGCCTTTTCTGGAGGCCTGCCACAAAATCAACATATTCACCTCACTCGGGATCTATTAATCTGACAAAATATCAGCAGTGTAGAATGATTTTGGGAAGATATTTGGCAGAAAATACAAATATCTCCAGATTAACATGCGGGATGGGGGTGGGGAAAGAAGAGTCTCTTGGAATCTTTATTAGCTCAAATATCTGGCACATACAGAATTTCCCAACTTGGCCCTCTACAGAAGAACAAAATTAGTAGGACCATTAGAACCAAAAGGACATGCTGCTTAACTCCTTTTTCATTTTGTAAAGACCAAAATGTTACATAATGATTGCAGCAAAGATCAGGAAATATAAATATTTAAAAAGAAAACAAAATAGCCTGTAATTTCTTTAACCTAGAGATGACAGCTATTAACATTTTGATGTATATCCTTTCACATACTTTTATATGCATAAATATCTCAAATTTATTGCTGTAGGTCATTATATTTGTTTTATAAAAATGGAATCATAATATATGTGCTCCTTTTGTACATAAGCTGCCCGAAACCATCATAGAAAACAGAAAATTAAAATAAATGAAAAGCACAAAGTTTTAAATCACCTAGTTCTCTACTACTTGGTCTCTATCTCCCTGGTATTTTCCTATGCACTTGTATATATCGCATAGAAATTTTTATAAGCGTCTTTATTGTATAGAAGATATTCTGTTACCTGATTTCCTCATTAGTCTTGAACATTTTTCATGTCAAAAAATATGGGTATGCTGCATTACTATTGATGGTCTCCTGCTCTATCCTTGAATAGTCTTGGTATTTCTGGGAAAGAAATTTCTGGATCAGAAGGTATGCAATTAACCCTCTCCAAAGCACTTTAGAACAATGCCATTTCCTTATAACCTAGCCGGTGTTGGACCTTACTGATCATTTTTATCAGTCAGTTTCATAGAAGAAAAATGCTATGTTTAACATCCATTAAATCAAATTCACTCTGAAAGACGTCTGTGTTTATATGCTTTCAAATACTTGTATAGCCTTTACTGCGTGCCAGGCACTCTTATAAGTACTTAAGCTATCAATTAAGTTAATTCACTTGATGCTTTAAGGCAGGTGCTGTAATTATTGCTCCCATTTCACAGATGGGGAAACTGAGGCACAAAGCTGGGTTAACTTAGCCAAGAGAAAGGATGCTAGAATTCAGACTGCAGTTGGGCTCTGGCACTTACGTCCACATTTTGGCACTTGAGCCCCTCTGCCATGTCCCTGCCAGCCAGCAAAGTTCCCTCAGAAATCTGTTTCTCTTAGTGCCCGCCAAGAAAGCCCTTTTCAAATACTCCGCAGCAGATATTCCCTTCCATGATAACAGTTTCCTACAGCTGCAGAGCTGCAAGGGAGGCTTGGAAAATAAATGGAGGGCAGAAAACTTCAGGATTACTATGATTCACTTAAAAAAGAGGAATCATCCTCCCCTGGGACCTGGCTTACTGCCACTCCTAGTAAAATTCAGGGATCTGTTTGCAACCAAGAAGTGGGGATGGTACCAATGGCTACTGAGGTGTCTGTGGCCCAGCATCACGTGCTCAGTGTCAGCAGCTGCAGGCAGGCGTCTTCTGAGATCTAGAGTTTGGTGGCAGCACCAGTGGGGGGTGGTGCCAAACACACAGGAGTCTCTATTCACAGTAACAAGAGCTTCCCAATTCAAGAGAAATGTATCAGAGTTCTGCTTCCAGGTTCAGGATTCATGAAAATGGGACTTGCCTTTCTGCATAAGCAGCTCTATTCTGTGCATGCAAACGTCCCCGAGGGACAGAATGGGACTCACAGAGTGCGGGGAGGGCAGTTCAAGAGGTGAACAACACTGGCATGCAGTGAGGCTACACAGCGTGAGTGCGAGTATACGAATGGGCACTAAACCCACCCTCAGTGCTATGTGAGGCTAAAGACACACCCAGAACCAGAATCTACATAGACAGCTTGATGGTGATAGCCCAAAGCATATATTTGGCTAAGAGGTGAAGGAAGGGACGTGTTTTTAAGTTCAGAAATCTACACTGGCCAAGGTGAGAATTTGAATGTTTGAGGCACAGATCAAGGTTTTGGATCCTTATTGGATAAGAGGAAGGAAGGGGAAGAGAATACAGGACAGAGACAGCATCTCAGGTTCCAAAACAGGTACCATCTCCATGATAATATAGACCAGGAGCTGTGGGCCTCCTGCTGTAGGCTGCCGATATCCAGTGAAGGCTAGCCAAGGTGGGTTCCTTCCCAAAGCGAAAAAGGGCTCTGAGGACAGGCTTCTCTCTAGTGAACCTTCACAACTCATTCTCATCTTTACTTGCTGAGGCATCTGGGAGTTAACAAAGCTGGGTGATGTATCCAGATGTCTCAACTTGTTCAAAGCTCTGACCTGGGAATCACTCTGCTACTCTTCATTTGCACCCTCACCTGCTCAATCCTATATAAGACCTCATCACATTAATTTATTTTGTTACATAAATTGCAATCCAATGTTCAAAGCCCAATGGAGTTTCCTTCATCCTTAGCTAGTACGGAATTAGAACTAAATAAATGAACAGAGGTGCCTCTTTCTCCCATCCTAGGTTATTAAAGCTGCATAGTAACTAAAGAAGGAAGGAATATGGCAGGACCTCTGCTCCTGAGTTAGGGAGTCAATAAGAACCTCAAAGACGTGCACATGCGCGCACACTCGCACGCGCACGCACACATTCACTTTTGCTAATTTAAGCCATCAGGGAAGCTTTTCTTCTGAGCTTCACCCACCCTTCCATACTTCACTTCTAACCTTTAAAGGATCAGAATATGTTTCTTATTGGAAAATGTAAAAAAAATAAATAAATCCATAGAAATGTCCCCTATGATTGAAAACAGAAGCTGGCCATTAAGACGTTCTCATTGGAAAAAAAAAAAACCTAATGGAAAGTCAGATGAAATGGAACACGACCAACGCATTTTATCAACTGCATGTTGAGACACCACACCCAACACATTTTATCAAAGGAATGACAGACATGCTGGGCTGTTAATTACCTACAGGTTTCTCTTCTAAATTTATATACCTCACGGGACAAAGGCTGAACAAGGAATATTCTGGCTGTAGCGAGACTGGGGAGGAAGGTGGGTTAGCCAGTGACTCAGAAATCCAGGGACCTCCATCTCTTCATCTCCGAACTGTGATAATTCAGCTGAGCCTGGAAACATACCCACATAGAGTGGGGTTGATATCTTACAGGCAAGGTTACATTCTCACAATCAAAACAACCTGATATCAGTCCTACACCAGAATTATTTCTGTTGCTTTGTTGCCAGTTTAAAAAAAAAAAAAAAAGGTTCAAGGGGGAAAAGAAGTCATGAAATCCAGGTTGGTCTCTGGTAGACACACACAGCTTTTTACTTTATTCCATCTCTGCTCCTTGAAGACAGAACCCCTGTTTCAGAGCATCCTGCAAGAAATATTCATAAAGTCATTCATTCATGTATCTACCCCACCCCCAACTGCCTTTTCTCTTTCTCTTCTCTCTGTCTCTCTCATGCATGCCCAAAGCTAAGCAGAATTTAAAAATCAAGATATAATGGCAGTGGCATTTTGAGGAAATTTATTTTTCGTTGATAATGATATGGGAATAGTTCTCATGGCGTGAACGACACTGCATCCTTTGCCAACAGGAGCTGGCTGTGAATTTGGGAAAGTGTGGCTGAAGGGCTGACAAAAGAGAAGAGTGTTTATGCATGTGGGTGAGTGTGTGACAGTGTGTGCGTGTGTGTGTGTGTGTGTGGTGCAGGGAGAGGGCCAGGAAGAAAATGACATAAAAATGTTCTTGTTCATTGGGATCACCCTTAATATTCATTTAAATAATGAGTCTAACAGAAGACATTTAAGCTAGGGGGAGACAGCAGTTCTGTTGGGCAAACACCCTCATATCCATAATGCTCACTGTTAATTCCTGATGGACATTCTAACTGTAGCTGGTTTGGGGGAACACAGTGTGAGAAATTCTTTGAAAATGTCTGATAATGGCACACACAAGGATGTGTGAAATATACAGTTTTACACCAAACCATGGCATGCCTCATTTTTCCTTCCTTCAGTGGGAGAGGGAGAGATCCATCTACCCCATAAAAGCCCTGACTCTGAGGTTGTGAGGAAGTTTTCTATCTTTTCTCCTATCAAACAGACCTATAAAAGTGTCCCTGAGTTTCCCCCATGTCCACACTCCTCCTCTGATGGAGAAGGGCAGGGGTGTGTGTTCAGCTCCAGGACAGGCAGTTTATCAGGTCAGTTGGCCCCTTCATGGAGCGAGCCTCCCTTCCCTCAGTGGGAGCAAGGAGCCGGGCTTTGTGGGATGGAAGCAGGAAGGGGCAGCCAAGAACGGAACTCTGTGTCAACGCTGTCCTGTGCAGATGTGAATGACATATAAATATTGCACAACGAGCCATTTTAGAAAATTCTTCAAAATATGACACTCTCGGATTACGAGAGGCTGAAGTGGAGGGAGTGACCTGTTTCATCCCAGAAGATGTTAATAGCAGCCCGGGAGCTGGAAAGCCAACTTCAGAAACACTTAATGTTTAGATCCACTTAGTGGTTGGAAAAAACAACTTTTATTTTTTTTAATGTTTAAGAGCAGCTCCAGTGAGTAGAAACAGCAATTCCTTGTAAACAAACCTTTAACATGGAGATGTTTCTCAGTGGCGGAAAACCTAACTTCATAAAGTCAGATTTCTGAGAATTATTTTCAGCTCCTCAGAGACTACAAAAGTAACCACATTCTGTCAGTTGATTCATCAAATAAACAAATATGAATGAGAGATTTTCCATATCCTACGTTAACTGAATGTGGGTCTGGCAAAGAGATGCAAACTTGGGTGCATGTTAACTGTGGAGAAAATAAGTTATGATAAAAAGCAAGTATACTGTCAGCTCTGCCCACTGCTCCATACAGGATACTAATGACAGTTTGAAATGACATAAGCAATATGAAGCTGTTTGTAGATGTACCTGTCTTTCCAGTGGCTATAGTCGTTCTCATTAACTGTCAGTCTGAAGCTCTAGGTCTGATTCCTCACTGAAAATCCTCTGCTCTGTCTATACTGTAGTGCAGCTAACCAGGGCACTGTCAGGGCAGCAGGCCAGAGCCCACGTAGAAAATCGTATCCCTCACAACAGGGCCGGCCCCATTTCCTGTTCAATAGAAACCATTTGGGCTTATACACTGAATGGCGCGAAGAATGAGCTCTTCCCCAAACTCTCACTAGAAATCTATACTTAGAAGTTAATACGATTCCATTTTGCTAAATAACTACTCTTTAAAGGTAAATGCCCCTCAAGATGCCTTCGGGAGGTTGTAGCAGGAAACTCTTGCTCTGCCTGTGTCCTAGTTCCACTTCTTTCCTGCCAAGCAAACCTGAGCAGGTAACCTAACCTACCGTGCTTCAGTTTCCTCACCTGTAAAATGGAGTTAGTGTCCCTACTTCATAGCGTAAATAAGACTTGTGAATGTGACATTTGGCACAGTAGCTGACGTGTCACAGTGCTCAATAAAAGGAGGATAATGTTCCCTACGGGTTTACTTAAGCAGCTGTTTTTAGTAGAATAACTAAGCTCAACTCTCAAAGAAAATGAGTATTTTGCTGAAACAGAATCCCTGTTTTGGAGGCAGCCGAGAGGTAAGCCTGAGCTGTCCAGACAAGTGGTTTCCACATGGTGAATACACCTGTGTGGTGAGCAAAGAGGGCTATGGGGATAGTGCTCTGTTTTACTATTTATTTCAGCTTGGGTTTCCATTTTGTGTGAGATTTATGATGCATGAAGTGTGTTTGCATAGCATCACATGTATGTATCATAGATAAGCAAAACAAGTATCGAGTACATGTTTTCTCTGATGAGAGCAAAATGTTTGGAGACAGAAGACATCCAAGTAGCAGCCACAAATCTTTGGTATCTAAGAGCATAAAGCAAAGGAAGGTGGGATTGAGGTATAAGGGTTGGGAGATGGTCTTACAACCCCAGAAAGAAGCAAGGCCAAAATAGACTCACTGGATGTCCTAATGGGGAAGGGGATTAAAGTCCATCTTGTCCTGTGCCCCTGGAGCTGAGGAAGCCACGTTCCAGGTCAGAGACCGATACCTCCAAAATCACCCAATAGTGGAGGTGAATGCTGAGCAGAGACGTGCCAAATTCCATCTCACTGTTGTTTTCCTTACCCCATTCTGCCTACTCACTTTTTGGCTTCTAACTCTTTTATAAACCAACCCAGGCAAGGTGGTGGTTCTCAACTGTGCACTTGTATCAGAATCAGAATTATCTGACATGCTTGTCTAGACATTGCGAGGCCCTTCCCCAGTATTTTTGATTCAGCTGACATGGAGGGAGGACCAAGAATTTGCATTTCTAAAAAGCCCTAGGTGATGCTGCGACGCTAATCTAGGGGCCCCCCAAGCCCCACCATAATCACTGGATTAGAGTTGGGAGCTAACTTCCTATCGGTGGACACAGATGTTTAAAATTTAAATAATTCTGATTCAGTTATATCAGAGTAAATAAAATCATGGGTTGGGGGAAATGTTATTTCTAATGAGAGCAAGGAAGGAAGAAAAGGAATTGACGAGAATCGCATATGAATGGTGAGGTGGGGATTTTATGAAGTTCAGTAGATACAGCAGTGAACAGAACAGTTCCTTGGCCTTTGTCTGGAAAAGAGACAATAAACAATATAATAAGTAAATCATATAATATTTGTAATGATTTGTTCTAGGCAGGAAGATAGAGAAGGAAAGAGGAATGGTTGGGGGGGGTGGGGAGTGGCATGAAATTTGAATTACATGGCTAGGGAAGGCCTCCGAGAAGATGCAGGAAGACCTGAAAGAGAAAAGAAGCCATCCTGTGGATATCTGGGGGAAGAGTACTCCAGGCAGAAGATACAGGTGCAAAGATCCTGAGGCAGGAGCTTACCTAGTGTGCTTGGGGAAGAGGCAGGAGGCCACTATGGCTGAGAAAGAGGGAACAGGTCAGAGGACAGGAGTGAAGACACAGAGGTATGGGAGGAGGGTCTGAGGGAGACCACTGGCACCTTGGAAGTTATTCTAAGAACCTTGGCTTTTACTCTGAGAGGAGAAACTCAGACAAGGTCATGGTCTGACTACACACTAACAGGGCTATCTAGTTGCTGGGTTGAACATAGACTATAAGGCCCCAGAGAGACAGGTGAGGACGCTCTTATAGTACTGCAGGTAAGTGATGATGGGAGCTTAGACCTAGGTGTCATGATAGAGGTGAGAGGCGATCAGTTCTGGAATCTGTATTGCTAGAACCAGCAGGTTGTGCTGACACACTGGCCACGGGGTGTAAGAAGAAGGGGAACCCAGAACCATGCCGCATGTGCTCTGAGCAGGTTCGAATATGGAGTTGCCATTTCCTGAAAGAAGCTGAAACTAATGTAGTGGCTGGCACATACCATGGACCAATAAATGTGAATAAATAAACTCCAATTTAAAAGATGAAAATTCTGAAGCCCGTGGAGGTTAATTAACCTTCTCAAAGCCATTCCGTAACTGGAGGCAGAGTCCAGATGAAAAACCAGGCCTGTCCGGTCCAAAGGCACATGATTTCTCTACACAGCCATCCATGAGGTTCCCTAAGAAGTAAATCAGAGCTGGCAGGTGAGATAAGTGGGCTCTCTGGTTTCCATTCTGAACATATCATGATTCCTCTTGCCCAATATGACTGAGGTGCTGTCCAAGGGGTCACAAACCTGGGACCTTTGGGCTAATAAGGCCTACTGCCATGTTTTGTTTGGCCCTGGAAGTTTTGTAAAAACAATTTGTGTTTGAATACCTTCAGGCTGGGCACATCCTTTCCACTTCAGCCTACACACACCATTCCCTCTTGCTTAGAGCAGTGCCCTTCATATCTTACCTGCCTGACCCCTAAAGATATTCAATTTTTCAACCAGTGATTCGCACCTACCCGTCAGTGGGAATCTAGTCATGGGGCAATGCAGTGTGCTAGAAAGAAGTCTGTGGAGTCAGACAGATTTGAGTCACACCCCAGCCCTATCCTCTTACTGTCTTTGTGAGCCTGAGCAAATGTTACCTCTCTTTCCCCATCTGTAAAGTGGGGAGAATATCATCGACTGTGAACTATGGTTATGAGACCTGGATCAGAGAAGACAGGCAATGTGCACAGCATAGTCAGCCCTAAACATGTGGTTATTATTATAGGGCTGAGATAGGCACATTTTTTCTATAAAAAGGAAGACGGGCTAATATTTAGGCTTTGTGGGTCATACAGTCTCTGTCCTGACTACTCAGCCCTGCTGTGTTAGCATGAAAGCCGCCCTAGAGAATAATGAATGAGCCTGACAAATAAAGTCTCAATAAAATTATGTTTACAAATCTAGGAAGCCAGTTTTGGCCTTAGGACAGTAGTTTGGCTGTTCGCCGTTAGAGAGCATTGGCCACGGTAGTTAGCCCCAAATCTCTGGCCCCCCTCATTCTGCTCTGTCCCGCACACCCTAATGCCTACCAGAAAGAAGTCTTTAGCTCTGGGGTAAAGACTATTTCATATTCTTTTAATCCAAGCTGTAAGATGACTTCACATTGATACTAGTTGCTGTTCCCATTGTCTCCATCAGAAGCAAAGAAAAAGGGAAACCTTCTGTCAGAGGCTTCATTTAGCACCATAAAGCAGGGCCAGTAGGAATCAGATACCCAGGGAGTGAGAGGACCACCCCCCAGCAAGGTCTGGTTTTCCTTGATCAAATGTCTGGTGAGTGCAGATTGGACAATGCTCTTCCCGGGACTTGTAGAATCCCAGGAGGCAGCTGCTTCTCCCCAGCAGGTTCAAAGGACCCAAAAAGATGGGGTGGGGTCCCCAACTGAAGTCTGCCTCGTGGCTCTGTCCCAGCCTCTGAGGGAACAGGAAGGCTTCTACGCCCTTGGCACCGGAGGACCGCTGAGCAGCTCCTACAGCTACATTTCCCATCCTTTGACCTAATCAGGGCTGTGATTTGCAGGCCTTGAGGGAGAGGCTGCTGGGTTGTTCCCACTGAGTTATTTTTGGGAGCTGGCATGAGAGGGGAAGACAGAATTCATAATCCCTGCCACGGGGCAGCGGGAGGCGGCCCCTGCGTAAGCCCTGCAGCAAACTTAGGTCATTTCCTCTTACAAATCTCAGAGTCAGGCGGGCACCAGAAATGCTGGAAGGGGGCAGAAACAGAGGAAGCTGATGTCTTCATTTTCCTCGATTTTTTTTTTCCCCTTTGCTTCCCCCACTTTCATCTCCAAAGATCTGAAATGAAATTGCAAAAGAACTTGCATGCTTTTTTGGGGTGGGGGTGGATAACTTGGAGGCCAAATGAATAGATAAAAATGGAGGACTCAAGCTACTGAAATACTCCCTGAGCTTCACCACCCCTTTAATTTTCTTTAGCCAGATAATAGCAGAGGGTGCCTCTAATCGTGGCAAAGAGGCTTAGCTACACAAAGCTCAATCACTCTGCACCCGAGAGTCATCTTCAGTGTGTGGCATTCGGGGAGGGAGACTGATAAGTGAGAGTTGAGCCATCACATTCCTCAGACGAGACACAGAAGCCACCATCGAATGCCCTTCCTCAGGGCTGGCTTCGTCGTGTGTGCGCTGGGCAGGTGCTCAGAGGTCCGTACTTACAAAGGCCCCGGCTTGCTTGGATGCTCTGCTGTCACTCTCTGGAAATTCTTAATACTTTTTGAACACAGGGCTCTACGTTTTCATTTTGTATTGTACCCAGTCTGCTCTTCTTCTAAAACAGTGTTTCTCAAGCTTTTTCTTTTTTTTTTCAGTTAATCCCCTCCCACGGAAATTGTGATGCAGATATACTGTATTTCTGTTTATGTACTTCCTATATATGTGTGCTTTGTACATTAAAGGCGAAACATTTTGTTATGCCCGGTATCCAAATTTTCACCCACTCAGGGGTCATGTTGCCCCCGTTGAAAATGTAAGTTTTAGACCTAGAAAACCATACTTCAACTCCAAACATGTAGCCAGGAGTGTGAGCAAAGGTAATAATAATTAAATAATAATAATAACAAGTATCTGCTTTTGAGCCAGGAACTGTTCTAAGTGCTTGACATGGATTAACCCATGCAATATCCAAAACTATCCTATTGTAATACTCATTTCTACATAGATAAGGAAACCAGGGAGCGGGAGTTTTCCTAACTTGCCCCAGCCCTGTTACAGAGTTAGAAAATGGCAGGGCTGGGATCTGAATTTAGTTCTCCTGGCTCCTAATCCCAGAGCCCAGAGGTCCCCATTCAGTTGCCAAATGATTACACATGATCTTCACTACATCAAGAGGTGCACATTTTGCAGTGCATGGTTGTTAGGCAGAGACCTTGTTAATAAAGACTGTGACA
Source organism: Smutsia gigantea (assembly GCA_032199065.1). Lineage (NCBI taxonomy): Eukaryota > Metazoa > Chordata > Mammalia > Pholidota > Manidae > Smutsia > Smutsia gigantea. The sequence goes on along the minus strand of JAVSCE010010613.1, from coordinate 184,415 downwards.
GCTCATAGGCAAAGGCCAGTATCTCTTCAACTGAACCAAACCCTCTGCAGAGGAAGCAAAAGCTCTTCACAGGCCCAATGTACAGTTTTCATGGCGGTTTCTAATATTAGAAAAGTGATAAGGTTTCCTAGAGAAGTTAATTATGGCTTTACAAACAAATATTTCCATATTCTCTTCTGGAACATGAATTGGCCAATTCCTCTCTTATTCTCAAAAATACTACAGGGCTTACACAGGAAGAAACATGAGTTTGGGGTTTCTAGCCACTTGTGGGAAGTCAAGTCACTTCTCAGGACCTCAGTTTTCACTGTAGAAGAGACAGATGAAGTGATCTCTAATGTTCCTTGCATCTGGAATACTGTTCCATCTTCTGGAAAACAGGCAGAAGCAACAAACATATTAAAAACCAGTTACACTGGGAAACATTTTAGCGAATGTTTACGGTGGGACTTCTAACCAGAAAATGGCCACATGGGTGAAGCAGGGACCACAGGTGAATCAAGAATATAGACAGAGGTGGAGAGCAGAACAATGGAAATTCAAGTGAGCAGGTCCTGATCAAAAGTAGCCACAAAGAATCCACTCCTACCGTCTGGTGCCAGGCAGGAATGTGAGTCCAGGGCCACCACGGGTTCTGGTTATTTTCAAGAGAAACTGAAGAGCTAGATTTTGATGCGCCATCAATTTGTAGATGTGGACAACCACGGTGGGCAGAGCCCACGACAGCGTGCATGGCTCCTGCTACCTGGTGTCCATGGCCTTGCCTGAGCCCCTCCTCCTCTTCATTGTGGGCAGAACCTGTGTCTCGTTTCTGGCCAATAGAATATGACAAAGACGAAGATATTTTTCAGATGTAGTTAGGGTCCAAGCGAGTTGTTTTTATGTTCCTCAAAGTGGTTGGGGGTGGTGGGCCTGACTCAATCAGGTGAAAGCCTTCTATTCCCTCCTAGCGGTGAGAGATTCTACTCTCCTTGCGAGCTTGATGTAGGACGTGGCCATGTTGGAGCAGCCTACAGAACCAAGAACTGTGCCCCTGGGACCTGAAAGCATCCTCCAGCCTCCAGCCAGAAAAGTGCCAGGATTCTCAGTCCTGCAACTATAAAGAAAGGAACTCTGCCAATAAGCTGAATAAGTCTGGAGGTGGCTTCTTCCCCATTGAAGCCTCCAGATGAGCAGACAGCCTAGTGGGCTCCTTGACTGCAGCTTGAGGAGCCCCAGGCAGAGGACTCTGCTAATGAATATCCATGCCTTGATTCCTGACCTACGAAAGTGATGAAATAATAAAGTTGTGTTCTTTTAAGCTTCTAATGTGGTAAGTTGTTAGACAGCGATAGAAGGGGGATACAATGGCTCATTCAAATTTTCAAAACTACTTTGCAGGCCAAACAAACCTGACGGCGATAGGTGGCTTAGAGGCCGCCACTATGTGATACAGGATTGTGGAGTGTCTGTAAAATGCTACATAGTGCCTTAGGTGTTAGGCATTAGGAGACAAAAGGCACAGTATCTGGAGAAAGATACCACAACTCGACACACTGTGATACATGAGGGGCCCCAGAACACAGAAGGATGGAGGGACCTCTTGGAGAAGCAGATACCGGGACCTAATCGTAACTCATGTAAAGTCAGGAGCTGCCATTTGACTCTCTGACATGCATGCCTTTTGGAAGAAACACTGTGTCTCATCTTTGTTCTGTTTCTTCTGTGTGACTCCACACACTTTGCTTTAAAACCTCCTCATTAATGATTCCCAGTTTTCTTAAAAATAGAGGAAAGTGTTATCTTTAGGCCTACATGATAAGAGAAAGGGACTTTTTCTTTTAAGCACCATAGTATTTACATGGCCTTCAAATTCTGTTGTCAATCATCCAGCATCAGAATATTCCCAGCTCAAAGGGACAGCTGTGATGGGACAGAATCAGGGAGGCTTAGGCAAGTAACAGGTCCTCTGTGAGCATATGCCATATTCTCTACACTTACTTGTAGTCAGCACTGACCAAGACACTGAGACCCCTGGACCTTGGGACCAAAGATATATAGTGTGAACGGGAACTAGTCATGCAAACTTTCCAGGCCCCAGTAGCCTCACCGAATTATCTTTTGCCAATCTCAGAAAACCAAAACCAAAACCAAAATAAAACAAAACACCCAATCAGATTTCTACTCATACCTCCCAAACTACCTTCTTAACATGTCAGTCAGAGTGATAGTCTTAAGCCATAACTCAGACCATAAATGTCCCATGGCTTCCTATCATGTTCAGATTAAAATCCCAGCACTTACCTACATGAGCTGGCCCCCTATCTACTTTCCTTTCTCTCCCAAGGAGGAATCAGTCATCAGATCTTCTTCATAGTTTGAAATGTACTGTTTCTAACAGTGTTCCAAAAATAAATATCAGTTCTGACCATCACCCAGCCTGTACTGGTATGAGTGTATTGAAAACTGAAATATTTAAATACTTCTATATCAGTTGGTATAATAGCTGCTGCCCTGCACCCCCTGCCATCCTCCATGATCCCCCAGTAAGCTGTAATTTCTGGCCCTAGTTTTCTGCTCAAGAACTAGGGCCAGCATCCATTCCAATCGGTGGGTGCCTGAGCTGTACTAGTTGTTAAATACTTAGGTTTAGGTTGAGGGTATGACCGCTGAGGGTAAGTGTGCCATTGAGACAAGACGGCATAGGAAGGGACACCTAGTCACCCACCAAAGGAGGGAAGGGGTAGAAAGGAAGAAAAACACTCCCTGAAGCCAAGAGCAGCTATCTTTCTATGTGGTGGAATAAAATGTGGCCTGTCATTCAGCTTGGGGAACAATAAATGGGAAATTTGGAAAATAAATACAAAACACACACTTGCTCTTTGCACTACCAATACCACATGAAGAGCAGAGTAATTATGTATTCGAATATCATTGCTGGGAAAAACTCAGTGTGACCCAAAGTTCAACGCTCAAACACATCGGTTCCAGGCAAGATTGCCTTTTTTGGTGGTATATACCCTTTCTCCTCTACTGCCTTGCTTCCAAAGGAAATTAGATACTATTTACCAGAATGGGATCTAATAAAGGCATCTTCTTGATTATAGGGCTACGAGTATCAGCACTTTCTCTCTTGTTCATAAGAAACTACACAAAAGGAAACAACAAAAACCTGTAAGTGGGTCCCCAGCTCATCGCCCGGGCCCAAAGGCACGCAGATGACGGGCAGCAAGTTTCTAGAGGAAGGAGAGCATCCAGGGAGAAGCAAGATGATGTCAGCACCATGTTCCTTTCCCTTCATGCAGTCTCCCCTGCAGGTCTGGGTGGGTCCTGATGGGCTCACGTGCCAGCCCAGCGCTGCAATTACTTTGCCAACTCAGCCAGAGGTGCCCACTCTTCCCTAGAGGGTTGGGTGAGAGGATTAAAAGCAAATCAACGTTCTCAGACCCAGAACCTGGAGACCCCCCTGTCAAATCTGGGCTCCTGTGTTAGGTTCCAGCTCCAAAACCCCTGTCCTGAGTCTCCTTTCTTCATCAAATGTGCATTCACTGTGCAAAGGGATGCATTGGGTCCCTTTGAAAGTTCTTCCCTCTCTCCACTCACAACATTTCCTACCCCTTTCCTATTTCCCGTCATGGCACTGAGCTTTTGCCTTGAGTCCATATTAAGCAAATCGACACTCCCATTTGGCCTTTGCCACTGAAGCCCCGTTCCAACCCCTGAATCTTATCACGTGAGCCCTATTTATGACCTGGATTTGTCAATCCCCTAAACGGGATAAAACCCTTAACAGAAGATCACATGTCCCACTGCCACACCTGCCTCATACCTAGACTGCCCACCTCTTGTGCTCTGCCATCCAGAGTGGACTTTCTGATGTGACTTGCTAGATCGTAATTCAGTTTCTTTGTTCTCTGAATCCTGGATCATGGGCTACCCAGCTGCCAGGATCAATCCCTCAGCACTGACTCATCTGCCCGGTCTCAGGTTAGTACGTCCTGACATGGTCCTGACTTCACACCCTCCCCACCAGTCCTTTGCTTTGAAAATCACAATGTGTGGTATCCCCCAACACGCATATTCTAGGCCCTGAGATGCTCAGTTTACTTAGGTTGACAAAATATACCTTGACGTTGTTTTACGTAGTAGGGAAGCCCCAGATTTGTTTGCGATCTTATTACTCATAACCTCATACACCTAAAAATCAAAATGAAAGACATGCCTTCCCTACTCAGTATAATTGTGCAGCCCAAGCAAAGTTGTTTACCTCTTGGCGGCTCAGATTTAGGTTTTCATTTGCTTCATGCTGTAGCAATAAAATGTGATTTTTTGAACATTTTGCTTTCAAATGTACTTATTTAAGAGGATTTTGCTCTATTATGTGAAATAAAACAAAAAGGATCAGTTGTGGGGTGGGGGGGGAATGTAACATAAGTCTATCATTTAGTAAGCTTTTCCATTTATATCTATTTGATTCTGACTTTCTGCCCAGATGCGAATGGAAAGTTTTTTTCCATTTAAAAAGCAAATATCTTTCATTGAAAATAGTGCAAAGCCAAAGAGTGCTTTTCTTCTTTTTGTCTAGCCATATTTGCTGTCTTTATCTCCTAATGACCTTTCCCCAACATAGTTCTCTGTTTCTCTTTAGTGCCCTGTTTCTAAAAATAAAGTGGCTAGTGGATCTTTGGATGTAGGGATAATATTTTGATTTCACTGGTACATACAATCAGGAAACATATTTCTGTTTATACTCTTAAAAGCAGTTGAGAGTTGTAGACGAAGCCACGTTCTGTCAGCACATTTTTTTTTCAAACCTGGAAAATGTAACAAAATCCAAAGCAGCTGTAGGAAGCAGAGTATACACTCCATTTGCACTCAGCAGGAGGAGAGCTAACAGGAGGTAACAGGATAGTTTCCACATGAAAAAGTTACAAAGAATTTAACCGATAATGAAAACTCTGATAATCTCCAGGAATGAAAGATGCTTGGATGATGGGTTTGGGGGTTTTTCATGAGTTCAAAGGATCTGGTTTTCCCTATAAATGCTACACAGGAATGAGAGACGTCCATGTGGTCATTGTTACATCTGATAGCCAACAAAAAGTTCAGACTTCATCTTTAAGCCATTAAATGGTGACGGTGTATGCATTTCAAGACCATGGATTAGCCTGCCCATGCCTTTTTCTGAAGAACATAGAAAGTAAGAATCTCACTACCTTTTTGCCTTCTGCTCCAAGACAGGGATGGTCATGTGTAATTATCAGTTTAAAGTGGGTTTCCTTTAAGATTCAGTGTGTACAATTCTGTAGACTGGAACTCCTCCAAATTTGATATGCAACCAAAGGGCCTCCAGGCCTTGTTAAATGCAGATTCTGATTCCGTAGGTCTGGGTGGGATGGAACCTGAGACTCTGCATTTCTGTCAAGCTCTCCAGCGGTCTCATGTTGCTAGCTCATGGACCTCCACTAAGATAGCAAGAGTGCAGAGGATTTCTGCTTTGGCAATCCCATGCCATCTGTGATAGATGTCTCTAAAAGGCTCCTGAGGATCTCCTTCATGGTATTCAGGCCTTGGGTAATGCCCTCCCCTTGAGTGTAGGCTGGACCTACAGACTCTCTTCTAAGAACTGAACATGGCAGAAGTGATGGCATCTCTCTCTGGAAGTCAGGTAATAAAACCAATGTAGCTTCGGTCAAGCTCTCTCGATTTCTCTTTCTGGTGGAACCCTCACTCTGGGGGAAGCCAGCAGCCATGTGGATAATAGCTGCCCTCGGAGAGGCCACATGGAAAGGAACTGATGTCTCTGGCCAGGAGCTAGTGAGGACCTGGGCCTATCAAGTAGATCACCTCCAGGTAAAGCCTTGAGATGACTGTAGCCCCTGCTGACACTGTCTGAATGAGAAACTCTAAGCCAGAGTCACTGAACAAGGCCATGCCCACATTTCTGACACACAGAAATTGTAAGAGAATAAATATTTGTTGTTTTAAGCAGCTAAATATTGGGATAACATGTCATGCAGCAATAGATAACCAATACAGCATCATTCATGAAACATAAGTTTGTGGAAGTTCTTTTTAAAAATTGAACCTTAGTGAATATCTTAGCTATTTATTAAGGTCCAGACATTTTGGCCTCTCAGAAACTCATTCTCTTGCTCTCCTGCTTTTCTTGAAGGCACCCATGTACCACTGGGGTTGGACTCATCCTTCCTGGCCACTTTATAATTGGGATTGGGATTTATGGGATCTCTTTACTTTGGGATGCAAACCAATCTGTGTAGAACTCACTCAGAAGGCAGTTAGTTCCAGGGGCCTTTTATTAATGTGAAATTCTGATCTTCTGAGGATGGCTTTATGGTGGAAGCCACTGTACCTGGCTTCTTGAGATATGACCCTCTCGTCCAGCATCTTTGGTTTCTGCTTATCTTCTAGAACTTTCTAAGGTAGGAGCAAAGAAATTCTACTATAACAAAGACAATGCATCTTTACAAAGGAAACGGGCAGAAGAATTAAAAATAAACCAGAAATGGCTGTTCATTGTTGTATAGGTTTGTTTTTAATTTCTGCTCTTGGACACATAGGTTCCCACCCATTTGTCCTAACCTGCCCTTGAGCTGATCTGGTTCCCAGCAAGCACACACCTTCAACGAACTGAAAACCTCTTGATTCTGATTTCAGCCAGTGGTATCTGCACTTACTCTTTTCTGTATCCACCTTACTTTAATGCACTGAGATGTTTCTTAAAGGCAGGAGAGATCAAGGAAGAAAAAAGAAGGTTTCTGGAAACTTAAGGCAAAAGTGTTGTAAATTCTGATAGGACATAACATGTGCATTTGCATTTCAAAATGTATTCACATACCTCTTTTCCCTTCCATGCCTGTTGATACGACAATAATTCCCTTAACAGTCACCTCATCCAGCCTATGCTGCCATCACTGGCCTGCAGTCTTTTGATTTCCTGAAGTCCAGTGCTACTCTTTGGTACCCCAAAATGTGGACAGTGCCACACTGCCCGCAGGATTAAGCCCCACCATTCAGAGCTCTCTACACTCCAGTCCCAACACACCTTCCTGACACTGTCATCTACTACTCACTTCCTTGAAACATTCAGTTCCACAAATGTTCTTCTATGTCATTGTTCGTGCCATTCACCCTTCATGGATTCCCTCTTTCCCTTCTTTCCATATAAAATATTTGATGTTGCTGCCTCCCAGGTCATTCCAGTTTACTTCTTGGACGATGGTGTTGCCAGTGTGTACGGCACCTGCTTATAATCTTCATTTCGCTGTTGTAGGCAACTGTAATTTCTCTCTTGTATCATTATATACTTCAGGTATTCATGTATAATTATCATGTATTATTATTCAAATATTCATTCATTCCTTTCACAGAGAAATTGTTAGTTACTAGATTAAAGGGACCCTGTATTTATATTACTCATTTATTAAGCTTACTTTCTCACATTCTAGATACTCATTTAATTGATGCTAAGTAAATATTTGTAAGTCTAACTAATAGAACTTACTTTTCCAAGTGTCCTGGGCCTAATGAAAAACTTCTAGAAAGCATAAGAAATATAATTACTAAATTCATGATTAAACAAAGCCAAGAAGTGGCTGAATTACGTATATTTACAAAAACCTAACCACACTCACATTGCCTGTTTCTCTCTGTATGCTTGACTAGCTTTTCCCAACAGACTGTATTTGCTAGGGTGTGGGCATACCTCTTTCTTATAGATTTCAACCTGCCTCACACACAGATGAACACAGCAATTTGATGGAGAACAAAACACCGCACATTCTGGATATATTGCTTTAAAGCTTAGACTCACAGGTTATTTAAACTAGAAATGATCTTAGGGCTCATTTTCTCACATCCTGATTTTACTGAGGATTATAATGGTTGTGAGACTTGCAAATATGAATATGGATATGCAAAGCAGGCATGATCCTCAATTCCCAGCCCAAAATGCACTCTCTCGGTGCTACAACTTGGTCCTCCACCCTCTAAGAAACACCATTTGAATCTTTAACAAGGCTGTATGTCTAGATGTACTGGTGGAAGCTGAGAAACTGGTACTAAAAGGTCAGCTCTGGGAGTGACTTGCTCACTAGCATCAAAGGTAGACAGCAATGTGTGTTAACATTAAGTCTGAAAAGAAAAAGGAAAAGCTTTGAAAGACAGTCTGCACAAGAAGACACCCACCATGAAAATGAATCATTAACTGCCACCCTCATCTTATATCTCCAGGTTTCTACTCACCACTCCTACACGGACACTGATTTTGGCAATGTGTGGCCTTCTTTAGAGGTCAAATTTACCTGGTAAAGAAAAGTTTGTAGTCCTAAATTCTCATTTGGCAGCACCAGGGAAATGGAATGTGTAGTCATTCCACAGTGAAGATTCTGTCCAACTCATTTACACAGACGCAACCAGTTCAGTGCATGCTGTACAAGACAGCCAGCCCTGGGGAAGAAAAAAGTCTCCTATTTCAGGAGAAGTGAGTAGGCACCGAGAAGGAGGGACAGAAAGACTGTATGGTGAAGGACACAAAAATCTGAAAGACTGTGGCCCAAATAAAGAAGTCCTATGCTTGCTAATTTCAGAGGGAAAAGGTAAGGTACAGACAGCACCTGTATAGGAAGTGAGCCTGCTTTAAAATCCATTTCCCAATGGGATTCTGTGACCAGTTTGTCCCCACCTGCATGCTTAATGTTTGATACAGAGCTAGTTTAAGATTTTTGGTAAATTAGGTGACTTAACCTGTCTGTATGACAAAATCCTTATCACCAAGGACATCCCCCCATTTGAGGGATTCAGAAAGGATTAGAACACACACACACACACACACACACACACACACACATTCTTTTAAACTGGTATTACAACATCCAAATAATCTAGTGAAATCTGTGTAAAAGTTCACCAATGATCAATGTAAGTGTGATAAGAACACCAGTGCTGTCCTTAAATGCCATCATTTCAGGGCTTCCCAAATGTATCTGATTTGAGGGTTTGTTCCTGTTGAGCCATGAGATTATATTATTTAATACCCTTCCTTTTCTCTTTTGCTAGGAGGGAAAAAAGAAAGAAAAATCTCCCCCCTGTACCCAGAGAATTTTCCTGAGCCGCATAGAAGACTTGGGCTTGCCTACAGAGATACCAAGTTCCTCCCCCATCTGCCACCAAGAAGGAGTTGGACACATTGTGACCTTGTCATAGGACTATGAGGACGTAGACGCCTGTGTGTGTGTGAGTGTACATGTGTGTGCGTGTGTGTGCATTAAAGGAAATTTTCCTAAGAAGGAAATGGAAAATCACTGGCATACATGGAACCTAAGAATAAAAACTTCGCATGGAAGGATTTTTTTTTACAAATGAAACACCTTACTATATGCTACTCTGCCCCAAGAGTTTATGCCACAAATCTTTCAATTGTTTTGAAGAATATTGTTTGTTCCCAGGGCTGGGTGAGATTTCCCTGTTCTCAGAAGGGAAATCTCAGTCATTTCTGCCTTGATCACAGAGACCTGTGGCATTTGATGATAATGTTAGTGTCTTGGGAATAGTGAACTATCTCACAAATATTCCCATTAGAAGGTGTGCCCATAAACATTTCCCATCTCTACTTCTCCTGTGAGGTAGGTATTGTTGTGCTAATCCTGAAAGAGTGGCAGCTAAGCTATAAAGTGATGTGTCTAGCAAAACCCAACTGTTTTAGTTGCAAAACATAGTATTTAAGAGAAAGGCTCTGGGTTCAAATTTTAGCTTCACCAGTTACTAACTATGTGATCTAGGGCAAGATGGTAAACTTGTCCATGCCTCAGTTTCCTTTTTCAAAACTGAAGTGGGCAGCATGATACATACTCTGCAACATTACTATGAGTACAAAATGAATTAATGTATATAAAACAATGAGAACAGAGCCTGGCAGAGACTAACCCCTCAGTAACGTTTTATCTTCATCATCATCTCTAATTTCGGATCAACACTAGGACTTCCTATGCCTACTCCTATGGGCTTCCCACGAGCAATATGATATACACACAATTGTCTCAATTAACGCTACAACCTGCAAACATAGTCATTTTCAGAGTAAGAAAACTTAGATAAGAGTCAGGCATTCAGAAAACATGCATGAGTGTTGGAGTTAGAAAAGTGAAAAGAATGGCCACAGAACCCACCCTCTTTGAGCTATAACACTTGTAGCCTCCAAGAAGCGTATTGGCTCTACTCAGAGAACAATGGTGAGTACGTTGGGATTTCAGAACATCATTCTTCAATGTGAACACTAAGCACGTGGTTTAAGGACATGCAGGTATCCTCAACATCCTCTTGTAAATCTTGGAAGTACTTAAACAAAATGCAAGGGTGAGACCAAGTCCTCTAAGGCAGCAGATATTTCTTGGAATTATCCATCTTCCAAAGATCTTTTCTCCACCTTCAAAGGAGCTCATCCAGCCAACCAAAACTTTTCAATAGGAAAATGTGGTGCCCCACAAGAGATATATGATGGTTTTTCTGGAGGCTTGCTGCTGATGGCTCTAAAGATAGGTGAAGAGGGAGGGGAGGAAAATAACCCAAAACTCCCTTTGGATCAAGATGAAATAATCTAGCAATATGAACCGGAGGGAAGCATCTAAGGGGAATGGGAATAAACAACTCTTCATTGTTTTGGAACAAGTACGTCCTCTTTGCTTGCTAACAATCTACCCTTGAGTGCCACAATGCTGTTTCATATCAGGATTTCAAAAACTATTACAAGCTGCACAGCTATTGGAGGTTCAACCAGATGTGATGAAGTTTCCATTGTTTTACTTAGTGTATGGAAAATATTACTAATGCTTGGTGTCAGGGGAGGCTTAACTGACCCCAATTGGCCAAACTCATCCGGGCACATTTCTTTATGTCAGGCCCTTTAAATACTCTCTCTTGTTATTTCACAATCCCCCTCCCCCATTTTATGAGATATTTGACTATATATAGCTCATTCTAGGCAATGAAGAAATTCCATGACTGCATGAACAGGTGGCCTGGGGACTTGGGGTAGGGGTGGGATATCTTTCCTCAAGACTGAATTTTATTTACAGCCAAATCTTGATTACCTTTAACATGCAAGACAAAACTCAGCACAATGAGCAAACTAAAATCCCCCCAAATTCCATTCAGTCTCTCTCTGCCATTATTCTCTAAGAACCATTCAAAGGTCACAGCATTTACACATTTAACTGAGCAAGATTTCATCTCCTTTGATTTTTCCTCTCCCCCTCCCCAATGCACAGTCTGAAATACAACAAAATAGCCCAACAGAAGCAAGAAAGGTCTTAGAAACACTCCTGCCCATATTAGCCTGGAGTCGACTATTAATTTTTTTTTGTTTTGAATATATGATTCGTGCTTTCGATATTCTGGGAGACACTGACAGTCGCAAATATCAGAAAAGCATTTGACTTGCACTTCCATAATATGCACAGTTACCAAAACAATGTGCGTAGCTCCTGCTACAGTCACAGACCTATTCTCTTCTCATGTTTTAGTTCAGAAAACTTCAGAATGAATCGCTCTCTTCCTGCTCTGCCGGTGAAAGGCTCACTCCTTAGAGCTTAGAGATGTCCTCCATTCCCTGTAGTCGACTTGACGTTGACTCCAGAAATGAGCACGTCAAGATTCAGAGTTCGACCTCAGTTCAGAGGAAAATGAAAAAATTGTGATGCTTTTATAAACCTTGGGCCACTTCATCTGTGAACTCGTGTCTTTCTGTGAACCTCTTTCATCAGCGACCCTGGGGCAGAGAACCCCTGAGAATAACTTTCTTTTCAAGAAGGTTTTTGTCACTTAAAATTTAGCCTTGCAAATTCTAAGTTTAAAAGGGGTCAAGACAATAAAATCTGAGTATGATTTCAGAAATAAACAATGCTTCGGTGATCTCCATGTATTTAATTTTTTTCTTAAGCATGCTCTGCTCGTTAAACATGATTTTAATAAAGTATCATTGAATTTTGAAAATGTCCGACAGCAATTAAATGAATTATGATGATCATTACTTTCTCTAGTAAAACCTCAACACTCAGACATACCTGGTTCCTGTTTAAAAATATAACATAAGGGTATCATTCACGAAAAAATAAGTCCTCCTAGGTCTTACAGCCCTGTGTCGAATTAAAGCTCAGAAGAACCTTTCACTGTGCAAGAAAAGTACCCATGTTTGCTATGCAACTGATATATTTTCATTGGCATCTTAGTTGTTTCTGTTAATAGTCTGGGTCCTTGCAAATGATCTCTTGCTGCCAAACTGGGTAGCCAGTTGGAGGTTTGCCTCAATATTATGAAAACTGATAGAACTGAAGAAGGGGAAGAGTATCGACCCAAAGAGAACCAGCATCGAAGCCAAAAACATCTACGTCATCACAAGCAGCTGATCTGAATTCTGCTGCGTCCTCCAGTCTTATTTTTAAATGATCCTGAAAAGCCGAGGTCTCAGAGCCGGCTTAAACACTTAGTGCCTGGAATAAATTTAAAACTTAAGGGAACAAATGAATGTTGAATGAAGGAAAGCCTTCCTCTAGAAAGTACCATGAGCAATTCCCAGGGCATGCTGCTGTCAGAACTCACTGCCGAAATATAATGGAATTTCTAATTTACTTTAATTAGAAAAAAGTAAACACCGCCCTCAACATGTCATCATGTTTATATAGGAGCCCAACCAGCTGATTTTCTGCTGGCATGGCCCTGGAACCACTCAATTAAATCTCAGGGCACAATTTCTTTTTATGAATGAAATGCCATTAGTGTGAAGCCAGAGAATTTTTTTTTTCATGTGCTTCGTTGGCTGTGACTCTACAAGGACAAGTGACCAAACATAGCATCTTCCAATTTTAAATTAACCAATGATAATTTCCAAGACTAAATCATTTAGAGTCACTCTTTTTGAGACACCAACATCATTCCTTTAAAATGTTCCAATCTGCAAGACTAAGGGGACAAAAATACTTTATTCTAGGGTACAATGTCAACAATAAAATAATTAATTTGTAAAAAGAGAGCAAGAGGAGTTTACTTCTTAACAGGCTTCACAAGGTGAAACCCTAGTTAAGGTTTAGCATAACAATTAGACTATTGAGAGAAGTTTTCCAGAGCTGGAAGGAACTTTGGAAATTATCTTCATGAATACCACAGATGTTCAGCTTTCATAAAGTGTTATAAAGATATGGACATTTGAAAGCAGCTCTGAGTCAATTACCATATGGTTTTTTAGATTTGCAAAACATGAATCACAGTTAAACAAATTAGGAAACGTTTAAGACGCTTAGAAGTAAATAATCCTACATGATTTTTTTTTTTCATGGAAGAGATTCCTAACACTCCAGAGCAGGGTGACACTGTAAATAACACAGTGCAAAGTTCATTTTTCTGCCATTAATATGGAAGGAAACAATAATAATTCTCAAAGCCTCCCAAACAGCTGCATACTTTACCGAAGACAAATGTAAATCTGGAATGCTGGGGCACTTTTCTCTGCTCATCAGCTCCGCATCAGTTTCAATTGCAAGGTAAATTGAACTGGATTATGTTCATCCCAGCACAAGGGAAAAAAACCCTTACAATTCCCAAATTCAGCCATTCAGGTTTGTTGAGTCCATGTTAACAAGATGCACTCTCACTCAACACCTCTGGCATCAAAGTCATGTCTCAAACACAAGACCGTGGGACAATGATGCTTCCTGAGTGTCCTTTGCCCAGTTATTCTTACAACCTCAAGTTGCAATCTTCTGTACCTCACTTTCTCCTTGTTTTAAAATATGATAAGAACATTTTTCCTTCAGAGATTGTTTCAACACAAAGGTCCATAAATGGACATAGACTTACATAATTCTTGTAAAGTTTCCAATGATCCATCAGTGCGGAGATTAGGGCTAAAGGAAGCTGGGTCAAGTAATGTGAGAAAGAGGAGTGAAAATCAAAACAAAACTGAATATCTCTCTCAGGAAAGCACATAAAATGTTCTTGACGCGTTTCACATAATCCTCCAAGTGTCTCCAACACCCACTAGGTTTTTCAGGCTAGATGCCTGGTGGGCCTTAATTTCTCTTTCTTTTTCACTCTCCTTTTCCATATTCAGGCACCAACTATTCATGCTCATTTTTGCAAAGAACTCTTACATTTACCTAACTTTCTCTCTCTATTAACTGTCTTCTGGTAGTCCAAACTCTCTCTCCCCTCCTAACTTACCTTCCTGTACCAGTCTCATTCCACTGCAGTCCCTGTAAGTAGGGTAATCACATCCTAGTTTTCCCAGAACAGCCAGAATTTATACCTGCAGTCCCAGCATAATTAGTAGTTGTACCCCTTTTTATCCACCAAAGTTTCCTGACATGGGATAATAAATTATATGATCGCTATCCATATAAGCAAAATTTCCTTTCAAAACTGCAAATGCCCTGCCTAAAAACCTTTGAATGGTTTCCACCAGTCCTTGGAATAAAATCTCAACAATTTGACCTGGTTTTAAAAATCCTGCATCATCTGGGTTCTGCCTTAATTGTGAGCCTTGTCTTGATTACGTCTTCCAGATGCCTTACTTTTAGGATCTCGTATTTTCCCTATGACCCATCTCATATTAATTTATTGTAATTTCTTGTTTGTTTGTTTGCTCACCCCACAAAGTTGAAACTCTGAATACAACTTCACATGATGTCCAATTGTTCATTAATACCCAGTACACAGTACATCCCATAATACTGTACATATTACTCAAATATTACAGTCATAGTAGAAAAGAGTATTTGCAAACCTGTACTGACAGTTAAGTGAGAGAAAACAGCACTGACAATCTGACTCCATTTCATCAAAGTGGGGTTACAGAGGGTGGTATATAGGCAGATTGTAAACCACATGAAATAATTCATAAACATAAACATGCTCCACCATGAAGTGAACATGAGACTCATCATATATATCATCGTCAGTATTATGTTCGCAGCAAAGAGAAAGTAAACGTAACTATCAGTTATATCTGTGAAACATCTACTCAGCAGAATAATACCTCCAAAAGCCCACCACACAGTCTTCCAACATTAGAAGATACAGCCTCATGTTAGATAACCATGAGAAAGCACATATAATATAACCCTGAGAAAATGTAGTTAATAAAGAAAAGCTGCCCCTTCAACTATTCTATGTGCTAATGGATTTTAAGGCCAAATATGAATTTTCCTTTTTCTCTTTTTTTTCATTAAAAGTTAAACAGCATTAAAAATGCTGTTCCAGGTTATATGTGCCAGAGGCAATGCCCCTCCCCCCTCTATTTAATTATTACAAACAATTGTTATATATGTGTACTTTGAAAACACAGATCAAAAAGGCAGTTGTCTCTGTTCTGGCTTTGATGTGGTCATAATTACTCTAACATTTTTGCAGAACCCTAAACCCCACCTTTGCTAGTTGAGAGTTCTCTAGTCTGCGAATGAGCTGATATCAAAACATTCTATTCATAATAGCTAATCATTCGTCATGATCCTGACCTTAGAGTGTGTTACATGTCAACCTACAGATTCCTGATTCCAAAAAAATATATTGCTGGTGAAGTAACAAAAAACAAAACAAAACGCTATTTATACATTTTTTTCCCAAGACATCTGCCAACCCTTTTGTGGTGCTAGAAAAGTCAGTCTTGAAAGAACACAATACTTAGATCTTCGTAGCACATTTCGGTAACACCATTCCACTGTAAGGGAACTTTGCTCCTAGTCAGTTCTCTTGTCTTTCATGTTCAAACACTGAGAAAGCCCAGCAAAAAGACAATGAACAATGAGTAGAACTAGCTCTCATATCAAACACATTATTTTTCTTTCCCTTTCAAAATTTCTCCCATGGGAATGGACACATTAACAAAAGACTTGAGTAACTGTGAAACCAGTTATATTTTTAGATGTAATTCACATTCCATAAAAATTCACCTTTTAAAGTACAATTCAGTGATTTTTTTAGTATACTCATAAGATTGATCTAATTCATTAGATGATTAATTCCCATATCTACTTAATATCTAACATCAGTATCTAATTCCTAAATAGTGTCATCTCTCCTAGAAGAAACTCTGTACCCATGAGCCATAACCCCTCATCCCCACATTCCCAGCACTTTGCAAATGCTAATCTACTTTCTATATCAATGGATTGGCTTATTCTGGACATTTCGTATTAGTGGAATTATACGATAGGTAGCCTTTGGTGTCTAGTAGCATATAACTTTGTCCTTCCACGTTGTGTAATGTATCAGCACGTCATTATTTTCATGACTAAATAATATTCCATCATAAGGACACACCATCTTCTGTTTATTCATTCATCCATTTATGGGCGTTTGGGTTGTTTTCATCTTTTGGCTATTATAATGCTATCGACCTTCATGTACATGTTTTCAGTCCTCTTGAGTATATACCTAAGAGTGATATTGCTGGATGATACAGTAACTCCATGTTGAATTTTCTGAGCAACCACCAAAGTGTTCTCCACATCAGCTGTATCACGTTCCTGTCCAATGAGCAATATACAAGTATTCAAATTTCTCCACATCCTTAGCAACAGTAGTTATTTTCTATTTTTTTAATTAGTATGATAGTCATCTTAGTTGGTCTGAAGTGGTTATGATTTTGACTTACATTTCCCTAAGGATTAATAATTTTGAGCATTTCACATGTACTTATTAGCTATTCATGTATCTTCCTCATAGAAATGTGTGTTCAAATCCTTTGTCCGTTTGTCCATTTTTTAAATTTCAGTTTTTTACCTTTTTATTGTTCAGTTTATATGAATTTGTTATGTATTCTGGATACTTACCCCTTATGAGATGTAAGATTTGCAAATATTTCCCCTTGTTCTGTGGGTTGCCTTTTAACTTTTTTGGTACTTTTTGAAATACAAGAATCTTAATTTAATGAAGTCAAATTTACCTATTTTTTCTTTTGTTGCTTGTGTTTTTGGTGTCGTACCTAAGGAAAAATTACCTAATCCAAAGTCAAAATGATTTATGCCTGTTTTTGTAAAAGTTACAGTTATAGTTCTTACAATTAGGCCTTTGATTCATTTTGGGTTAATTTTTGTATATGATATGAGACAGGAGTCCAGCTTCATTTTTCTCATGGGATATCCAGTTGTTTCAGCCACATTTTTAAAGACAATTCTTCCCCCATTGAATTGTCTTGGCACTCTTGTTAATTGACCATAAATGTAAGAGATTATTTCTGACCTCTATGTTCTAGCCTGTTGATCTATGTATCTATCTTTATGCTAGTATTATACCGTCTTGATTTCAGTTTGTAGTAAGTTTTGGATTTGGGAAGTTTGAGTCCTGAAACTTTGTACTTTTTTCAAGATACTTTACCTATTCCGGTTCTCTTCCACTTTGTGTGGAAATTACAAAACACTGTGGAAGGAATTGTCATACCTAAATACATGGAAAGACATCCTATATTCCTATATTGAAAGACAGAGGGCAATAGTCCCACAATTGGTCTACAGATGACACAAAATCCCTGTGAAAATCTCGGCTGCCATTTTTGTGGAAATTTACAAGTGAATCCTAAAAATCATATGATGTGCATGTGATAAGATGAAGTTTGCTTGCAAATTATTCATCAAAGCCACAAGATATAAAATTACCTTCTCTGGGATAAAATGCATGTCAGTAGGTGTTGTTTGTCAGTAGGTGTTGGCTGAACAAATGATTGCAGTTAAATTCAGTGAACATTAATTGAGTGCCTGTCATTTGCCAGCCAACATTCTAGGTATTGGGTATAGGGATAGGTTTAGACTCCCAGTGGTGAAAGGAAACATTAATTGCCAAAACGACATAAATAAGTAATTTGCACGTACTGTTAATTCTGATGAAAAATATAAAACAGAGAAATGGAGTAGAGAGCTACAGGAAAAGCTACTTAAGCCAGGGCAGTCAGGGGCAGCCCCAGAGAGGAGATTACAGAGGAGCTAGACTCATGATGATCTTGGCCAAGATCATCCAGCCAGGAGAAACAATTGCAAAGGCTCAGAACTGACGCAGTTTCATTCCATCACACTCAACATGGAATTTCTTCCCAGAAAGAGAGGAGAAGAAAAGACGCTAGATAGAGGAGAAGAAAAGAGTATGCATTTCCTTAGCTGTTTCAATTTAAATTTTCTGCTGCTGGAAAAGAAGCTCTAGGAGAACAGGATATTTCCCCCAAGACATAAAAACAGCTTTGAGTCATCTTAATTGTCCTGCTGGGAGTTATACTTGAGGTTCACTTTGGGGCCATAAAATAAAAACAGCAGTTTACCAATAGGATCAGATGTAATGATTGTCATAGATTCATTTGGTTGAGTTTTATTTTACTTCATTTTAAGGCTAATTTAGCTGAAGTAGTCCTTACTTAATCAGAAATATTTATCCATTTTCACTAATGACATATGCTCTGGCTATGAAATATTTTTTTCCCTTTTTTTCTCCCAAATACATTCTAATTAAGGTTTAACTGATTTTAGGCAATTTCATGAAAAATGTGGAGCTATTCCCTGAGCTAGAATTCCTCTGAAAGAGTATAATACAGCATGCTTCTAACTAATTCCAATCATTCAGAATTCTGACCCAAATCAAACCTCTGGGGGTTCAAGCTCATTTGCATTTCATAAAATCCAACTTCCTATTTCTAGAGAATAAAAGGCTTTGAAAGTCACAAGAAAATGGCTCAAAAGGCTTCCAGGACTTCAAATAGCTTTACCAAATCCTGTTTGATGAGTTAAGTATAAAGGAATCAGAAACATATGGATTACATTTCGCTGGAAATGCGCATAGGTTTAAAGTGAAGACGAAAAAAAGCACCTGGCCCAGTGTGGTTTGGGTTTCTTCGAACCAAAAACATTTGGAAAATAGTTCAAGATGGTTGATGAACCCCAAAGCGAGCCTAGGAATTGTTCTGAATTTCGCAAACAGTGCCTCCTAGCGGGAAAGAACGGAAAGAGAGCATGGGCAAGCTTGGGCTTGTTCGAGAACCTCAGGATCCTTTGGATCCCACTGTCAGAAGGTTCGTGTTTCTCGGTCCTGATTCCTGATTCGGTCGTTCTAAGTCACCACTATGGCAAGGCTGCTCCTTGCCTTCCTTCTCATGGACACCACCATCCTGCCCTCCCTACTCTCTATAAAAAATGAAAGAATAAACATTTCTAAAATCCTATCCTTAAAGGGACTGTTACAATTTGAACTCCTTTAGGAAATGAGGAGGCTGAATAAATGGCATTCCCAGGCTTAGATCACCGTGTCATTCTTGTCGGCACAATGAACCCTTTCACCTAGTATTGTGCCCTAGGAAATTACAATTCCTGCATTATATGACTTATTTGAGAACATGCTAGAGCCCAGGCTCTGAGCAGAGGGTCAGTAGCCGAACATTAGTCAGAGGAGATCCGGAGTCCATGAGTCAGGCGCCCCCCACGCTGCTGCACGAAGCAATCTTGACCACTTAGGTCAGGTTTCTGCAGGCCTCCGGATGGGGGGAGCTACTACATAGCACAATAAAAGGTCCACAATGTGACTGCAGTTCTGGGACCCAGATGCCCATTGGGCCACGGCGCTCCTTAAGCTGTAGGTCAGTGCTTCTCAGACAATTAGCAAAACCCTTGGCGATGCTAATTTCGGAGGAAGTGCCCTCGAGGATGCTCCCCCTTTCTTCAGCTTCAACAATGTTTTGTTTTAAGGTTGTCATTTACTTTCCATTTCCACAGCACACTACCAGTACTGTAATTCAGGGATCCTTATTCTCACCCACCCTATGCTGGGAAAGGCAGTCTTGTGTATGCACCTTTCAGTCCTCTGTCAGCCCCACCAGAATGGGCTTTGGGCCTGAGACACTTCCTTATCAAGAGGTAAAGACTCCTCACGGCCAGTGCTTAATTTGTCACTTGTGTGGGACTATCATCCCGTTTCAGATTCAACGTGCGCTCCCGTGGTATTCTTACCCGTGTACGTTACACGGCACCTGGCCAACCCACACCATATCTATCTCTAGATATATAAAGGGAATGGGGTTTTTCTGCTGCAGTACAAGGGGGCCACGTGAGGCGAATTGCCCTGCATCGGTGAGGGACTCGCTGGCATGCAGAGTCCCCTGTAGTTCTCCAGATGTATTTGTCAGCCCAAGATGAGACCTCTTTTCCCTTGGAAGTTTCTGCCTTTTGGTAATGCCCTCATCAATCCACCTTCTGATGTCCCCTCTGCACTCATCAAGGACTTTGACACAGGGCTTTCCCTTTTTGTCCACCCAGTCTCGACACCCCGCTGGGAGACAGCAATAGGACAGGAAGGACACCTCCATTTGCCCTGTTCTCTTAATTCCCCAGCACCCTCATCTTCGGTCACCTTTCCCCGAAAACTTCTCCAGCTGCCCATTCCCACGGCCAAATGCAGCCCTCATCACATGAGAGAAAAGCATCTCAACTTTTCTCATCACAGCCTCCTACATGCTTAGCTCTCACTCAAATGCCCCCTCACTCCTTACCTGTACTTCCCGACAGACGCTCCAACCCTTTGAACCTTCACGTATTGTCCCTACTGAGCCCCTCCTTCTCCACTTTCCTCCCTCTGCAGCTTGAGGAGATCACCCTGTTTTGCAGATAGATGCCTCAGACAGCACACAGCCCCAAACTTCAAGGCATGACTGATGCTGTCAGACTCCCATTTAACTGTATTTACTGAGCCCTCACTCTCCAAAGGAGCTCTTTAGAACCTTCTTAAATTCCTCAACATTTTAACCCTGCCACTGATCCCAACCCTCTGCAGGTGACTGGGCCTCCTGTTTCACAGAGGAGACAGCCGGCAAGTATGGCAATCAGTTTCCATCCAGCAGGCCTGCAAATGAACCTGAGCTGAATTCTCCATTCCATTCTGAAGAAGCAGCATCTGTGCACTACGATCTAAATCCCACCCCTTATTCATTCTCATGGGCTTTCTGCTCTTGACCGATTGTTTCATTTCTCTCCCAGCCATCAACCTCTCCAACTGCGCTGGCTTCTTTTCAACAGTGTTGAACCATGGTCATGGTATTCCCATCTAAGACCCACATCTCTGGCCATCCACCTCTTATCTGCCATCCCTTTACTGATGCAAGTCGCAGGAGCATCCAGCCCTCATCGCTGATGGGGCCCCTTTGACCTCCTGGAACTCTCTTTCCTTGCACCTCTTTCTCTGGCTTGTGCTCTAAATGTCTTTTACAGATGCCTTTGCTAAGTCCACCCATGGTACCTCAGCACACCACTGCATTAGGGATGCACTGTTTGTATCCTACCAATGATCTCAAGGCCACCCTGATAGGTCTAGAATACCACTCTTATTTACACACAGCTCACAACAACACACATTTTCTAAGTGGCAAGTACTACGTTAAACAGTCAGGATATAAAGGCAAAGAAAACATGGTCACTATTGAGAATAGTGGGAACTCATAAAAATTCATAGTCTAGTGGAAGAGGCAAAAATGTACAGGTTTAACTGAAGTACATACAGTGTGGTGACAGGATGACTTTCCATCCAATGAAATTAAGGACTAATTATGCAGATCAACCAATCTTTCTGCCATGTTTTAATCACTCAATTTACAAAACAGGTTCTTATACAACTTCTCAACAAAACAGTCCAAATAAGAAGTTATTCCTGTCTCTAGAATCTCTTCCTACTTATAGTCTATGGCAGTGGCAAAAAACAATTTATTTTACATATTTCAAAGATTCCCACATATGCTCCTAAATTAAACAGCATACTTTTCAAAACTCATAGTTCATATCAGATATTTTACCTTTCTACTTTATAATCAGAACCAGATACTGAGACAAGTTGAGAAGCTAGTTGGCTGTCAGACTACAAATCTACTTCCGAGATTTGCAAGCTTCTAAGAATTCGATGCATCCAATCATATCTATGTAACCGCACCAACAAATAGAAGTCTGTGCCAACAATACATTGTTTTTATAAATTATATTCCTGAGGAAAAGTCAATCGTTTTTCTGAAGAAACCAAGTGAACGAAATACAGAAAATAAAGCATTTTAAAATGTAAGACCTGCTAGTTTATTGTGGAATTCCTCTCCAGCATAATCATAAGCCAGTTCTAGGTAAGCCATCAGGGCTGAAATTTCAGCTTTTGTCATTTTTACATCTTTGAAATAACATTTTCCTTAAATGGATTCATCATTTTGCTCATGCTTAGCAAAGTGAAACACAAAAAAGATTAAGTTTTAGTGCTATATGTACTGTGTCTGCTTGAAGGACAGAGGCCCAGGACCTGCAGGCAGCCTGAAGAATGGTCCTTATGGATGGCTTCCCCCAGATGTAGTTCAGGGTCTTTAAAAGCAGGCCTCCTGGAAAGGGGAACCCTCTACATGGTCGGTGGGAATGTAAATTGATACAACCATTGTGGAAAGCAGTATGGAGATTCCTCAAAAAACTAAAAATAGAAATACTGTTTGACCCAGTAATTCCACTTCTAGGAATTTACCTGAAGAAAACAAAACCCCTGATTCAAAGATATATATGCACCCCTATGTTTATTGCTGCATTATTTACAATAGTCAAGATAGGGAAGCAACCTAACTGTCCATCAATAGATGAATGGATAAAGAAGGTGTGGTACATATACACAGTGGAATATTATTCAGCTATAAAAAGAAAAAAAATCCTGCCATTTGCAACAACATGGATGGACATGGAGGGTATTACTCTCCATGAAATAAGCCCCATGGAGAAAGATATATACCATCTGATTTCTCTTATCCGTAGAATGTAGAAATAAAGAAAAATAGAAAGAACAAAACAACAGCAGACTCATAGACACTGAGAAATGACTTTAGGTTACCGTGGGGGAGGGAATGGGGTGCATGGGTGAGGAGGCCGAGGGGGATAATGGGGCACAAAATTCTCAATCATAATGTAAGTTGGTCACAGGGATAGTAGTACAGCATGGGAAATATAGTCAGTGATTCTGTAACATCTTTCTACTTTGACAGAAAGTAACTTCACTAGGGGGGGTGGGTGAGGATTTAATAATATGGGTAACTGTTGAACCACTGTGTCATATACTTGAAACCAATATAAGATTGTATATCAACAATACTTCAATAAAAAATTAAAAAAAAATGAAAACCAAAGAAGAGCAACAAAAAACATAAAAGTAAAAAAAATTAAAATAGGCCTCCTTGTCACAAAAAAATTTCCTCCCCACACACACTTCCACACATGCTGTGGTATATAAAGGGTTAATGACTATTGCCTTTTGTCAAAAAAAACTTTTAAGTTTTATGAATTCCCTATCAAACATGGTAAGCAATACTAATATAGAAGAGAATGATCTCTTTATTCCACTTAAGAATAGATCCAAATAATAATCATTGCAAACATTCAATAACACTCATATGCTAGGTGTCCTCTCTATAGACATATAGTGAGATATAATATGAGTATATAAACAGATACACACATATGTATGTGTGTATGTATACACATGTCTTTCTTTTATAAATGAAGATACTAAGGCATAAAAAGACTAACAAACTTGCCTAGAGTCATATGGTTAGTACATTGCGGTGCTGGGATTTAAGCCTATGCTTCATAGTCACTCTATGATGCCTTTCTTCTAGGAGTGTCCTCTTTCCTTGAATATTTAAGCAAATACGATAGCTCTTAAGTTTTATGTTCCTTGGAGATTTTATCAAATAGAGGGCCAAGTCAGACTAGCAGAAACCCACCTGTGGATATCAGCTAACCTTGTTTCTATTCTTGGTTTTGGTTTGGTTGTGCTTACTTGTTTATTTATTGTAGTGGTGCATATGTTATTGATGAAGGTGGATTTTTTGTGAAGCTGAAAAAGTTTACATTTTAGGGCCCCTCACTTGTCTCGATGTTTTTGTTGTTGTGGGAAAATGCACAGTAATATGGCCACATGGTCATATAGTTTCATAAAATTGTAGCATTAACATATTAAGATGTTTTGACTGTAAACAGTTAAGAAGACTGTGTCTGTCTGTCCACTCTGACTGCTCATGCCAGTTGCTGTTGGAGTGGCTATAGGCATTTTGATAATTCAAATGAGAAGTTGAAATAAAAACACAATTAATGTAGGACAGTGGGATATATATATATATAGGTGAATCACAAGTTTGCTCATGCATAGTTAAATTATTGCTGGGCATCCCGGTACAGGAAAGTGTTCCAGAAAAATTCCTACAGCCCACTCTGCTGACTACACAACGTTATCACACAAGATTTAAGGCAGAAGTTTAAGAGGAATAGGTCCAGTAAGTAGTCCATAGAAATTATTTCCAAATCACATAGTTTGTGTATGAGAAAACTTAAGATTGAGTTTGTCTCACTATAACAAGTCTGAAAATGTATGTGCATTACCAATAATTAGTTAGAAAAATTGGAGGAAACGTCTCTAAATAATCAATAATAACAATAAAAGTTTGTCTTCTAAGTAGGATGTTTTATATAGTGGCAGCTCCTTGCTCCTGCTATGACAACTAGGGAAAAAAAGATAAATTACAAAAGTATATTTTTAAATGCACAGAAAACTATGGAAGCAATGAAGACTAGATGAACTCAAATTCCAAAGGGAATTGAGCTCTTCCTAAGAGCTGTCAACCAATGGGTTTTTTCTTCCATCAGGGCACTAGCCAGTTTTAGGAAAATGAGACTCAGACTTGGCCCAGGCAAGGGGATTCCACTGCAGAAAACTGAGACCAATGGTGCTTCTGAAAGCCACACTGGCTGGCATGATTGCTGGAGATAGAAGCATGCAGATCCCATAGGACATTTGCTGAGTGCTGATGCAGTGCAGGTGGTGGTGTGTTGATCTGCTCACAGTGCCTATTAGATAAAATCCTTCAATAAACAAAGAATATCTGCTGGATTTTGAGCCTGTTGGGTGGAAGTTTAAAGAGTTTAATTTAAAGCATCCAAAGGGTACAAATTTCAATACTGAAGAAGTAGAGGCTCATTAGACTTTTAATCAAACCCCCAGGAAGGCCACAGTCAAATAAATGGGATGGACAGGGCCTGAAAGTACAGTAAAAATTTTCTCAATTTTCTGGCAATTAGGATAAAAGGTCCTACAACAAATGATAACTCATGTCCTCCTCAAGACGTCTGCCAGATCTTGATGTTGTATAGGGCTACAGGCTAAACAGACGAGCTCAAATCTCAGGACTAAGTTGAAATATTTAAGAACTAAGGAAACAGTCATTTACCAAGATCTTAATGAGACAATAAGTGATGCAGCAGAGGCAGGCTGAATCTCACTAAAAGTGTTGCTCTGACCAAACTCAGTTATTGATTAAGTTGAAATGATCTTTTCCTCATATTATCTGCCTAGCAAAAGAAAGGGCAATCATTCCTTGTGGGAAAATAACATTATATTCAATATCTGTAATTCTTTTTTTACAAAAACACTGGCATAAAATTAAAATTTAAGAGCAAGGAAAGAACTACTTTACCAGATAATCAAGCAAAAAATTAAGCAACAGAAGTAGACACTCAGATTATCCAAATATTGGAGTTTGTAGATAAAAACATTAAAAGAGCAACTATAAATATATTGAAATAGGGAAAAAGATGGACAAAACAAATAAATAGATTTAAACATGGAGAATTTAATAAATAAGTTAAGAAGAACCAAATATACCTCCTAGAAATGAAAACAATAATATCTGGAATAACCAATACAGCAGTCTAGACAATGAAATTAGTGAACTCAAAGACAAACCAACATAAAAATATCCAAACTGAAGAACAGAAAGAAAAAGGAGAGAAACTACAAAACAGAGAAGGAAATACACATAGAAAACATTCAAACTGTAACATACTGTATTTGAACTTCCAACATGAGTAGAGATGGAATGAGTAGAGAATTTGAAGAAATGATGCCAAAAATTTTTTTGAAACTCATGAAAGAGATTAAATGACAGGCTCAAAAGATCAGCAAACCCCCAACAGGGTAAGCATTCTCTCTGTCTGTCAGTCTGCCTCTCTCTTTCTCTCTCTCTCTCTCTCTCTCTCTCTCTCTCTCTCTCTCTCTCTCTCTCTCTCTCTCTCTCTCCCTCTATTGCTAGCTCCTGTGTCTATGTATCTATTTCTCTCTCTCCAACATACACACACCAATAGGTAAACTTCTGTTGAAAACCAAAGACATAAAGAAGTTTTTTCAAAAATCCAGAGAAATAAGAAACATTACCTAAAAGGGAACAAAAGTTATTTTCAACAAAACATAAAAGTCACAGGAGAATGGTAAGACATTGATCTATTGTTGAAAGGAAAAGAATGTCTGCCTAGAATTTTACAACAGTAAAAATATAAAATACAGACATTTTCAGAAAAATGACAACTGAGCTAATGCATTAAAAGCAATCCACAGTATAAGACACACTAAAAGTTCTTTAAGTCAAAAGTTAAATGATCGAAGATGAAAACACAGATGAGCAAGAAAGAATGAAGAGCCCAAGGAAGCATGATTATGTAGGTAAGTGTAAAAAGACACCAACCACTTGAAACAACAATGGTATCTTGTGAGGTGCATAACATATGCGGAAGTAAAACACGACAAAATAGCACCACAGACAGGAGAAGACAGGATAAATTGAGTTGTGTTGTTCGGGAAGTGGTAAATGGATTAAGTTAAGAAAGAATATCGTTAAGGCAAGGATGCGTATTTCAATCTCTAGGATAGTCCTTAAAAATTAACCAATTGAACTTAATTGACATGGACAACACGACATCCAACAATGGCAGACTTGCAGGGTATTTTTTTTAAGTACACCTTTGAATATTTAACAGAATAGGCCAAAATCTGAGCAATGAAGTATGCCTCAACAAATTTCAAAGGATTAACAACAGAACAAAGTATTTCAAAACAGTGAAATTAAGATAGAAATTAAAAACAGAAATGTTTTGAGAACCCCCAAGTATTTGGAAAATCAGCAACAAAACCTAAATAATTCATGACTCAAAGAAGTAGCAGTAGAAATTAGAAAATATTTTAACCAAATGATGATGAAAATATGATATATCCAAGCCTATGAGACACAGCAAAAGAAATCCTAAAAGGGAAATTTACAGCTTTAAATGAATATACTAGAAAATCAATGATTTAAGAGCCCATGGGCTATAAAAAGAACAGTCTTAACAAGTAAAAAGAAAATGGAGAGAAGAAAATAACAAAAATAAAAGCAGAAATTTATTAAATAGATAATAATTATACAATAGGGAAAATCTGCAAAGCCAAAAATTTTTCCTTTGAAAAGATTAATCATTGATAAAAGAGTTACAAGACTGATCAAGGGGAAAATATAGAAAACAAGTTACCAATATTAGGAATAAAAATGGGGACAGCAGTACAGATCTCACAGGTATTAAAAATAATAATAATGAGAGGATAATTGTGAACTTTATGCCAATAAAATTGGCAAAACACTGAAATTTTTTAAATGCTTAAAATCACAACCTACCAAACCTATAAAATGAAGGAACAATTTGAATTAAATGTACAATTTATAAAACCTTCCTACAAGAAGTATCCAAGCCCAGAACATTTTGCTAGTGAATTCATCCAAACATTTATAAATAAAATAATACCAATTTTATATAAACCCTTTCAAAGACGAGGCAGAAAAGGAAACATTTCCTACTTTTTTTCTTTGGGGGTGGGGAGCAAAACTGATTCCATAACCTGACAAGAAAGTTACAAAAAAAGAAAAACCACAGGCCTAAATCTCTCTCATGAGCTTAGATGTATAAGTGCTTATGAAAATACGAGCCAATTGAATACAGTAAAAAAGAAAATGAATAATACAATGAGTCCAAGTGAGGTTTATTCTAGATAGGCAAGAGTGTGTTAATATTCAAAACTCAATGAAATTCACCATATTCGGGGCACAAAATCATATCATAATGTTAATAGATGCAGAACAAAATATTTGACAAAATTTAACCCAAATGTTCATGGTTTTTAAAACTCTTAGAAAACTACAAGTAGCAGGAAGCTTGCTTAAACTGATAAAATACCTGTATAAAAAAATCCCTCATGTTTAATGGTAAATAAGGAGAATTTTCCCCCATAGGAAAAAAGAAACAAAAACTACACTATTTATATGCAGCATTGAAATGGTCTCAGCCATTGCAAGAAAACTATAAATACAATGTGGTCTTGGCACAAAAAGATAGATGAAATGACTAATTTACACAGAATGTTACTGAGAAAGACCATACAAAGATATACTTTCTGATTTACAACAGTGCAGCACTGCAGTACAGGAGAGAAAGGTGGCCAAATCACCAAGTGGGGCTGGGTCAGTTGGATAGCCACTTAGTCAAAGGGAGTCACCCCATAAGTTGGCAAGCTTGGGGTGGCTGTGACCTGCCTTGTTACTATACACCAGCCAAGTCTATTGCGTAGTCTCAGCCACCCAGTATCTACAGCTTGGATGATCCAACACTGTTAAAACCATCATTTTTTTGTATCAGGATGAACATATGGTGGTCTTTTCCCCACTTAATTTCAAATTCCAAAGTTGACTACATAGAGGCAAACCAGCTACAGAATTACTCAGAATTATCCAAGAAATTGCCTGGGTACCTGCAGTCTTTTATTATGAATATGTGGAAATAACAAAAGGGAGGGAGGGAATGACATCAAAGAGATACACACAAAGTGAGTAATATTTGTTTCTCCAACATAGATTTCACAAGGAAAGCAAAAAAGTTTTTTTTTGGGGGGGGGGTAGTGGGTAGAAATTGTTGAAATTCCATGAGTTTGGATTCAATCTGAACCATATGTAGCTCCAGATTAAGTCATATTCTCATGATAAAATCACTAATTTTGTCTTCAATTTTTTCTGCTACTCAGTATTTCCATGATCTCTTATTAGCTGATCTCATGCATTATTTATTTGGTCTGTGTCACTCAAAAGATAAGGGACATCAACCAAAGCCCTGGAGTTTCTCCACGAGGTTTGAGCCTGGGTTATTAAGGTATCACGGGAAAAAGGTAAGAGAGTAGAGTACAATGGCGCACAGAGTCTGGAACAAGACTACCTGGATATCAAGTGCCCTTATTTCCTAGCCGTGTGATCTTGGGTAAGCTACTTCCTCTCTGTGTGCCTCAGTTTTCCTATTTATGAAATGGGTTTAATAACAATACCTATTTCATTAGGTTGGTGTAAGGATTAAGAATTCAAAGGTAAGGTACTTAATATATATTTCCTGATATATATTAATTAGTGCCATAACAAAAGATACTCATTACTATTTTTCACATGTAAGAACTATACAGAAAATCCTTGCCTTCTGAACTACACTGTCTTTTTGGCTTCCTGTTGGAAACTTGTAGGAAGAAGAGGCAGTTGGGCAGAGTGGTAGAGCTGGGGCTTTGGAGCTCGTGGTCTTTGCTTAAATCTCCTCCTCTCCTGGTTTTCCGCTATGCAATGTTGCCACGAGCGATTTAATTCCTCCTCTCATCTTTAAAATGGGGTCACGGTAGCATCAACATCAAGAGATGCTCAAGAGGGTAAATGAGATAATGCACCCAAATTATTTACTGAGTAGTTTAATTACTAATAGGCATTGTATCATTGTTACGTTGTTATTTACATATGGTCCTAACAGGGAAGTGATTTGAGTCACCTGGTAAAAAAGTATTTTCACAATTCAATAGTACATTATTCTTATTTCATCTTCAGAGATTTTGCTTCTCTTAGCATGGTATTGAGTTTACTCCAGACACTAAGTCTTCATCCAACTAAAATACTCTTTGGAAAATCTTTGAGGTTCTTTGCTGACAGCATCAGTAATGAATGTGCTTCAGGCACACTCATCTATTTAAGTATCAGATACGACCCATAAAATGCATGTGTATAAACCAAACTCCCTTTAAAGTGCAGCATGTCGTTCATTTGCCGCGTGATTTATAGACCGTTTTCTGAGAGGATCAAAAGTGATGTTTTGTGTAAACCATGGAAATCAATCTCATTACTTTGTGACTCCTCAAAGTGGTATCTCTTGATCACTGTTCCTTCTCTGTGACTGCTGACACTAGTAATTTACTGATATTACCACTTGTCGACGAAAACAAATATTTAAAAACATTTTTAAATAAAAACAAAGACCTCACAAGACTCAGTTTTATTGGCTGGTTATGCTGTGGATGACCAAGAATGAAAGAGAAGAGGAAAAAAAAGCCAGTTTCACAATTCCAAATGGAGTTAATTAGTAATGCAAACTACAATGGAATGGAATAGAAAAGTCAACTGGACTTATGAAGGGTTACCCTAAGAAGGGTGTCCAAACATCTTTGAACTTTTCTCCAACTAGTCTCTAGATGGTTGTTAGCACCTGATTCCCTGGAAAGAGCAGATGGTGGGTCATCAGTAAGACCAGAAATTCTACACAGTTATAAATGATGAAAGGGGAGATTTACTTGAAAGAGCAAGCCAGAATGGCCTCCAGGAATTTTTGAAACATCACAGTGGAGCAAGCTGTGAATTCTAGTTGTACTTAGCAATATACAAAGGGCCTGAAGCAAAGTCATCAGGGGGGTAAAATTATAAGGTGGTGGGTATATTGGCACAGACCCAGGCACATGGAACACTCATTACACTGAGACACTGATTCTCTGAACACCCTTTAAATCTTTCGGCTGTTTAGTATAAGATGAGAGTAAATGTACAGGTCAATAAAATTATCAGCTATTTCCATATCCAAAAAGAAAAAAAGGTTCACCAGTGGAAAAACATAGAGGTTAACTGTGAACTTCTTTTAAATAATCGATTTGGCCCTGTGTCATTCTATGTGCAAACCTTTCATTACCAGCAAATACTGACCCCCTCAAAGAGCCGCTGAATCTTTTGAGTTTCCAGCACAGCCTGCTGGCAGTCAGGACACACCAAGCTGGATTTCCCACAGGTTCAAGTGTCAGCCACCACTTGCGGAAAGGGTATTTGAAGGATGAGTGTCGTGTAACCACAGGCTGACACTCAAAAGCCAATTTCAGTTAAGCTTGATAATAGTTCTTGACATTTTAGAGACATTTTATCCTTCAAACCTCTTGGATAGCTGAACTGCCTGCCTGAACTGGCTATTTCTATGGAGACCAGAGATTTTAAAGTGTTAATCTTAGTTGACTTCTTTTATTTAAAAAAAATTTTTGACTGTTCCCTAAAAATCCAATCCAGAGTTCAATAATTATTTCTTCTCCGGTCTCCAATTTTCATCTTGCAGTCTTACTGTGGTCTCCCAAGTGGGCTACTTCTACTCCAGAAGGTGCCCAAGGCAATTTGTTGTGGGTATGGAAAGAAAATATTAGAACTTCTATTTGTATTTATTTTGAATATAAAAATTACCGGGAAACCAAGTTTTCACAATACTCAGAATATAAAGTAGACCTTGGTACTCTCAGTGATTGCTTGTATCAAAAAATGCTGAGCTCGGTGGGGAAAGGTGAGGTTTCCTCAAGGAAGACCAGGTATCTTACAGTGCTGGAGGGAAGGTGACATGGTGCAGCAATACCCTCTCCTTATTCTCTTCCATCTCATTGCAACTTATCACAGCTTCCTGCATCCAGTTCGCTGTATTTATGGGTTCTCTTACCTAGTTTTCACTAAACTAACCCACAAAATGGACAAGTGGCTTATATGATCCATACTAAGAAGCCATGGTTCAAACAAATATTGCTAATGCAAACACAAGAAAAGAGCAACAACCACCAAGAAAAGGCAGACCTGAAATGGGATAAAAATAGAGTACTGAAGCCAGACTCCCGAGGCTCACATTCCTGACACTATCATGTTCTAAATCAGTGACTTCAGGGAAGTTAACTTCATCTGTGCATCAG
This sequence comes from Smutsia gigantea, assembly GCA_032199065.1. NCBI lineage: Eukaryota > Metazoa > Chordata > Mammalia > Pholidota > Manidae > Smutsia > Smutsia gigantea. The sequence goes on along the minus strand of JAVSCE010010613.1, from coordinate 152,537 downwards.
TCTCTCCTGTCGCATAGGATGTAACATGTAACTCTCATCCCTACAACAGGGATTTCTTGGGCAAATTAAATTAGTAAAGCCTGTAGGACATAGTTAGTGCTTTATAAAATAGTTTTTAGCACTATCCATTTTGTAATAAGGGCAAAAGCACTGATAATGTAATCAGGTTTGATGACCCAAAGTTATCAAGACTAGTTGTAATGTGGGTTCTCATCCACTACCACTAACCTTAAACCTCTTAGGAAGGTTATTGGAGCCATGTGACACTACATAAAAACTTTATGGGTGCGTGCGCGCAAGCGTATGCTCCTAAGAGAGAGAGGGAGACATGAAGCATTTGGAGCAAGAAGGCGAACCTGCCCTCCTCAGCATTTCTAAGTCATGCAATCCACAATCTACTCTATAAAAATCTCACTGAATTTGATAAATATCTAGAGGCTCCATTTGGGCCTTTTTACTTCATGGCAAGTGATAAAACAAGTCATATTTTATAGAAATACAAATGTTCTTCCTAACAGCAGCTAAAATGTTGCATGGAAAGCCTTTTTTCATAGAAAGTTCTTTTTATATATAGAAAAACTTTTTTAAAGACTTGAAGAGATGCTGTCAAATGACTATTAGATTTTCAATAGGTTGAATGAAAAAAACATACTTCTCACAGATCTTAGCTAAGCATGTACTTGACAGATTATATTTCAGTAATGAAATATACTTTTGAACCACTAAAGGCAAGTTGCAACAGAGGGAGTATATTCTCAACAATAAGTAACTACTTAATTTTTTTTTAAGTTTCTAGGAATGCTACATAAGGAAACACTGAAGAAGAGAAGGCTTTGAATGGAATGAAAGATGCCAGAGTAAATTTACAAAGACAGTCTGACACCTAAAATAGATTCACAGCAAAGACATTAGAGTCAAAATGTACAAAGTGCTACCAGATGTCATCAATGTGCTTATTTTTATAGAAATAATACTTCTAAAATATAACACTTCTAAAATACTGTATCACACAGCCTTTCTAATTATGTTTTGCCATATTTAAAATAGCCAAATTTAAACTGTAAGATTTTTTTTGTTTATTATTTATAAGCATCTGCAATTTCCTGACATCTCAGGCACTGGGTAGCAGCATTATATTTCCTGCCAGAGGGGTATGTACTCAACCATGGGTGCTCTCAAAATTGTTAGGGACAGTTGGGGAGAAAGAGAAATTCTACATCTTAATATATTTTTAGAGATAAAATCTTTTCCAAGGAAAAAAGTTTATAACTTTTCTCCAAAACCTGTTTCAGTACTCAGCATTTGCTGGAGAAAAAACATTTCTTATATCAAGCTTAAATCTCTCATGCTACATTTTGCACCCATTTTCTTCAATATATATGTGTGTGTGTGTGTTTTAAGTTGTACACTGTCCTTATCAGAAGAATAATTCACACACTGAAGGGGGCAGCCTCTTCCACTGAGATGATTCTTTAGACTTCACTAAAAATGGATCTTTGACCAAAATATTGAGTTTTAATTACAGTAAAAGAAAGGAAAGGAAATATGAAACTTTATGTATTGATCATGGTTCATATCTGGAGAAGTCACAAAACCAAGGTCCTCTGAAGAAGCTGCTCAAGCTACATGATAACTCGGTAGAGCTGTGTAGATTTGGAGATGTTGCCAGCTGAATATTTATACCAATATTCTGGCCACCAACTATGTGAGCTTCCATATGTTTGCACAGCATAACAAGGACAGGGCCTGGTAGTTTTGGCTGCTACACTTCACATATTCAGAAGAACTCTGAAGGCAAGTGGGTGTTGCTTTCTCCGAAGAAAAGAGAAAAAACTGCCCACTGTGAATTGCTAAATTTTGAAAAGTGAACCAGAAAGAAGATACACAAATAGCTAAGGAGCACATGAAAAGATGTTCGACATCATAAATCATTAAGGAAATACAAAACAAAATCACAATGAGATACCATTTCACATCCAATAAGATGGCTCTCCTAAAAAAAAAAAATGAGTGCCAGTCTCAGTGAGGATAAGAAATTGGAACACGTGCACACTGCTGGTGGGAATATAAAATGGTATAGCCACTATGGAAAACATAATGATGGTTCCTTAAAAAACTGAAAATAGAATTGCCATATGATCCAGCAATCCCATTTCTGGGTACATATCCCAAAGAACTGAAACAGGGCCTTAAAGAGATATTTGTGTGCCAGTAGCATTATTCACAGTAGCCAAAAGGGGAAAGCATCTCAAGAGTCCTCTGGTGGATGGATGGTGGGTGAATGGATTCACTAAATGTGGTATATACACACAAGGAAATATTACTTAGCCTCAAAAAGGAAGGAAATGCTACCACATGCTATAACATGGATGAACCTTGGAGTTTTTATGCCAGGGGAAATAAGCCAGTTACAAAAGGACAATTACTATATAATCCCATGCCTATGAGGTATTTAGAATGATCAAATTCACAGTCAGAAAGGATAGTGGTTTCCAAGGGATGAAGGGCTGATTTCCAAAGTACAAACAGTTCTGGAGATAGCTGGGGTAATGATTATACAGCATTGTGAACGCCACTGAAGTGTACATTTCAAAACAGCTTAAATGTTAAATTTCGTGTTACATATATTTTATAATAAGTAAGTTAATGTTTTTTAAAAAGGGAACCAGGCTTTCTAAATGGCACAGGTTTGCCTCCAACCAGTTTGTCACACTTTGGGGTCATGTCATGTGGTTCCACTGGCTCATTCATTCAAAAGCAAGCATTTATTGAATCCCTTATTAAGATGCAGGAACACAGCTACGTACAAAAGGGGAATACACACTTAATTAAGAGCCGGTCTCCAATAACAGGAAAAACTGAAAAGGAAATGAAGTTATTAATACGTACAGAGGCACACTCACTGCTGGCTGCTTTATATACATTATTTCATTTGGTTCTCACAGCACTCTTACTGAGAGGCAGATATTACTGCATCTTTTGGGTCAAGAAACTGAAAGTATCAATTTGCGTAAGTCTCAAAATTGGTAAAAAAAAAAAAAAAAAACAGAGCCAGATTCAAAACTTGGTCTAACTCATGAATCTTTGCTCCTCTGCTACTCCAAACCACTATGGTTCCATCCTTGATCCCACGCGTCCTGGGTAAGTCACTCCATAGAACATGTCCCATGAAATCTCTTTGAGTAATGCCTTCCTCTTATATTAGGTTTGCCTTGGAAAATAAGTTGCAAAGATTTCACTTAAGCTTGAGGGCCTCTGGACTTCTTACTTCCATCTCAGTTATAAAATCAAGGCTGAAGGTGCAGGCTCCTTATTTAAGAATCATCCATGATATTCCATATTGGCTCTTATCTGAATTCTCCTTTACATATACCCTGAATCATGTGTTCAGTCATTCATTCACCAGAATTATTATTTTCCCCAATTTCTCCAAACATTATACTCTGAAGTCTCGAGTTTGTTAAAATCTACTAGGTATAGGTCATGCTCTAACTAGTAAAAACACTTCGCTTCCTTAGTTACATAGCACATTGCTTAAGGGATAATTAGAAGGTTATTATGACTTTTACAAGTTATATGGTAATTATCCAGAGTCTTACATAATCACTCAAAAAGCACACTTGCTGACATGTGTTTTAAAGCGGTCTCTCCATATATGTACTTAATTATCACACTCAATTATCTTAAAACCAAGGTAACTGGAAGACACCAATGGATTTTGCATTCATAATTCCTAAAACAGGCTTGTCTCCTTTCAGGCCACCAAGCCTTGTGTCATCCTGTTCAATTCAAACCCTTGGCTGCCTAATTCAGGCCTTCCTCTTGCATCAAGGACACCAACTAAATCATTTCTTAAACTCCTGACTAATAGGGAACCCCAACTCAGGCCCTCAGACCCAAACAAGAATACTTTGGGAAGCCAGGGCTCCATATTCCAACAACTCCCTCTGAGTTTACATCACAGATCTACTCTGGGGACTGGAAAAAGGAGTAAAAAGAAAGGACATGTAGAATGTTAACCTCGATACCCCACCTAGAAGCAAGAAAAACTGAATACTTGAACTTGGGAAGGAATGGCAGAAAACATTTGGGTAGAATGGCTAAGGAGAAAGAAAAAAGTAAATTTTCCTTATTCTTAGGTCTCCTGGCTTTGTGGGAATTGTTGCCCTCAGTGAATTATAGTAAACACTTGAGATAAGCTCATTATTAAATATTATTATTACTACTAAATATTCTGAATGTTTTTCTGAGATACCATCTGGTTTAACTGTAAATGAGACAGCTGCTATGGAATGGGATCTTGGAGCCATACAGGTTTAATTTTTTTAAGAATTGGTGCAGAAATAGCTAGCCAGAGACATAGCTTTAAGGCCTTTTTTGAACTAAATAGCTGGCTTTGGAATTAGTTTCCTTTTTCAGACCCAACGTTGTATAAGAGCCCTGTTATGGTCCCTCTGAGCAGAACATTGAGGATGAAGCTGACAAACAGAAGGATCCGTACAAATCCTGGCTCCCCGACATGGTAGTCCATGCAACTAGGGCCAAGCGGTGTACTGTCTGAGCTATGGATTCCTCAGCATAGTTACACTAGCTGTGTGACTTTGGGCAAAATACTTAACATTTTTTACCCTTAGTTTTCTCATCTTTAAAATTCACCCAGAATTTTATTTCTATTAAAGCTATTTCATATGGTGTTGTTCATATAGAGTTCCTAGTTCATACGACTGATGTGAAAATTAAATGAAGTAATATATGTAAAGCCCATAGTAACTGCTTAGTAAATGGACATAAATACTTGACTCACCCATATAACAGAGTCCGGTAAAAGGCTCAAATGGGATTTGGCATTCATAAATGAGGAAATAATAAGTATTTTCTATCCCATAGTGTGAGACTATAGAAAATAGGTATATTGGTCTCTACCACTAGTTCCTGGCATAGACCTCCTAAAACCCTTGTCATTTCCTAAGGGATAACACTAGGAGCATCTCTTGTTCTAATATTTGGTCTCTGACTTCTGTTCCTGACACACAGCTTCTGAACCCCTTGTAATTTCCTGGGTGACAAGAGTGTCTTTTGTTCTAATGAGGTGATTCCTAGATGGCTCCTAGATGAAGGCCAGTCACCTGAAAGACCAAGGCTTGGAATATTCAGCCCTGTCTTCCATTCTCCTGAAAAGGTGGAAAGGGCTAAAGTGGAGTTAGTGGTAATCATGCCTACAAATGGGGTTCAGAGAGCTTCCACATCCACACCAGGTGGGTGATGTACCCCAACTGCACAGGAACAGAAGCTCCTAAGCTCAAGACCCTCCCAGACCTTACCCTATATATCTCTTCATCTGGCTCTTCATCTGTATTTTTTGTCATATCTTTAATAAACTGAGTTAAATTGTAGGACACCCAGCTGGTATTGCAGAGAATTCTCTGGTTGGAGGAAAACCTCCACACATTTGGTTACCAGAAGTGTCAGGAGTGAAGTGTTTTTTTGTGAGCCATAAAAGGAACGCAAGAGAGATAGACTAAATGGAGGTTTTTCCCTACAACAGGAGGAAAGACTGAGTGTTTCTGTCATAGAGAGGGCTGAGCATGTGGAGCGCACTCAATAAATGGGGCAATGCAAGGTCGGTACAAGGGACAAAGGACACAAAAGATAATGTATAGCTTTAAGCTACCCTGAGTATTCAGAAGAACATACAAAGACCATCTAACTCAACGTAAGTTTTGAGACCCTGGTCAGTTGCCTTATATTCCCATTTCTTTTGAAAGTCTTGTTTGACAACCAGATGTGTTTTACAGGTAGTGTTATCAATGAGGATTTATAGATACAGGTGTTTTTAACTGCATTCAGAGGAACCCCCTCCAGAGCTGCACAGGAGGAGGCTGCAGTAGGGTGTATCAGTTAACCACATCCATAGTAATGGTGCATAACAAACAAGTACACAGGCTTCCTGGCCTCCAATAACAGGCATTCAATTAGCTCACACATGTGTGATCAACTGGAGGTTGGGTAATCTCAGCTGGGCTTGGCTAGTTGGCTCTACTGATCTTGAATGGGGTCACTCATGCTTCTGGAGGCTCCCTGGAGGTCAGATATTCCAAGCTGGGCCTGTCTGGAGCAGTTTGACTAGGGGAACTCTGCTCCATTCATGCCTCATATTTCTTCTGAGCTAGCCTGGGCACATTCTTGTCATGATGATCCAAGACACATAAGTGAGCAAGGTCAATTGTTTAACAGCTTTGTAAGCCTTTAGTCATTTCATGTCCATTAATATTTCATTGGTCAAAGCAGTCACATGAACAAACACACAGTTAAGTTGTAGGAGAATAGGGTCTACCTCCTTAAGAGGGAGAAAACCACCTTTGGAAAACCCCACCTCTGCTCTAACCATTTATACATTGTATTGCTTGACACATTGATAAGATTTAGATTTAGTAAAGGATACACCACTTAAAAAAGGTTTGAACATAGTTCAGAGCAATGTATATCATTACATAAGATGTACTATCTGGACACTGTGGAACTGGTACTGGAGAATACAAGCTTTGATCATGGGACCCTAGCCACATCAGAGGAGATGTCCACCCAGCATTGTCAGGAAGCTAGAAGAAGCTGTAAAGCCCAAGTCGCTGGCCAGCAGGTAGGCAGGACATCAAAGGAGGATGAAGAAATGCCAACAATGAGAGCTGAATGGGAGATAAAGTTCACCTACATCTAAATTTGGGTAGCCCTATAGGCAAAGACCAAAGACAATCCAACAGGAAATCTTCAGTCAAACCTATCTGACCATCTAATGTTACTGAAGTGGAAGCACCTCAAACTAAAAATTTTCCTCCTGAGATGAATATATAGTTAACTCTTCAACAGCTGAATTTTATTAAGTTTCTAGAATGGATGCCTACCTTTAAAAGTTGTCTTGCTCAAGTTTATTTCTTTTCTTTTTGGGGCACTTGTACAAATAAAGGCCAAGAAAGTCAAAATAAATGATAAAATGAGGAATGGGCAAATAGCCTTTTGTTCATTCATATACAGGAAAATCTCTTGAACTGGTTTCTAAATTTTTGATTCAGGAAAACCTAAACCCTGTTTGTCAACTACATTCTTTTTCTTATTAAAAAAATAGAAAGCCTCCTGTGAGTATAATGGTGAAAATTCAATCCTTCTGTTTTCTGATTCACTTACACTTAGCTCATAAAAATATTTTGTATTTGTATGCTCAAAGATGCTCTGTGGTCCTTGTTCTTTGGAACAGAAAAATTGAAGTTTATCATCAGCTCGCACAAACACAAAAGAAAGTTGAAGAACACTCCAAAATTTATTGTCTCATGAGGTTGCAGTGAATTATAAGTTCAGAAACTCTGTCTTCCTAAACTGGCTTCCTCTCTCCTGTAATTTATCATAATATTCTGTTTCTACCTATGTGGTACTGATTTCACTTTCACCATTTACATTAGGACCAATGCTTTCACTGATAAGGACAAACCAAATACAAAAAGGATCAAAGTCTCTGAAACAATCTAGAAGAGTGAAGAGTTGGCTCTGCGTAAAAAGTTCCAAGAAATTTTGGAGGAATATGAATGCTTTGGAGTGGTGTAAAATTCTGTAGCCAAATTTCAAAGGTAAAGTGTACAGTCTTTTATTCATCAAAACTCAAAAGAAATGGTCCAAAACATTCCAGGGTCCAAAACCTAATTCACATTTATCAAAAAAATAAGAGAAGCTTTTCCTTTGTTTTACATAACTAATCTGCAGCCCTGATTGGTAAGGTGAACAGCTTTTACTGACAGCACATCAGTGGCAGATTTCAGGGAAACACAACAGAAATCGCCACACAGATGGAAACACGAAAGAAAACAACAGAACAGAACAATGGCACAACCAGGTAGCAAACTCATGTCAGGAGTGCTAAATACTGACATTCCTGTGCACTATATGCTACTGAAAAGTCAATCAAAATATTTATTATGAATTTATTTATATGATTAGTTTATCTTATGATAGTCTAAAAGTTAGAAAAGATTAATAACAGGTGGATGTAATCAACAGTGATAAACTTTTTGGGTAGGCAAGGCTTGTGGTTCTAACATTCTCAGAACTCAAGTAGTCTGGAATATTCAATTGCTACATTTTGCTATTTGTAGGCCTTATGTTTTATGTCTCTGTCCCACATCTTCAGGTACCTCAGTAACATGGGATCAAATGGTTCTTTTGGCCTTGATGAAAGTGGTCTTTTTCAAAGCTGACAAATGACTTTCTTTGCCATTTTCCCACAAACTGAATTCGTTCATTCCAGCGATGAAAAAACAAAATAGAAAGTTCGGTATCAAGAAAAATATGGGACAGAAGTTTTCCTCTATGGGCTAGAGTAGACCTAATCTAATTTTCTCATCCCAGATGTCTCTTCCCAATTTGGTGAGGAAGGTTGGGCAGGGCTGGTCTACAATCATTTTAAAAATATCATTCACATGGAAACCAGGACTCCAGAGACATGAATCCTCAAAACACAAGCATTGTTTGTTTTGTTCAGTATGATATCTACAGTATTAGAACAGTGCCTACCTCCTGCTAAGTACTCAATTAAAATTCATTACATTAAAGAATTAATCCCAAAGAAATTCCAACGACATCAAAAGGCCAGTCCCCACATGTGTTTAGAGATTAAACAACCTCCTTCATTGCAATTTCTCCCTCCCAGCATTTGGCCATGAGTGTGCTGAAATCGACCTCCTTATCAGTCCCCTTCCTCCTCCTTGGGTGTGAAATAACAATGAGGCAATTGCCACCCCAGACCATTTCAGTCATATTCTTCCAGATCTACATCTTGCATCTTGTCATCACCTGTAATTCTTTCCAAAGGCTTCATTTATAAGCTCCTTGCTTTTTGTCATCATTTGTTTTTTCAGCCACTGCCACTATGAGAGCTTTTCAACTTCATTGGAACCATGAGTACTCCAGACCTGCCTTTTTTTCCAGATTCATCCATTTTTTTTTATTTTGGTATCATCAGTGTTCAGTTACATGAGCAACATTATGGTTACTAGACTCCCCCCATTATCAAGTACCTGCCACATACCCCATTACAGTCACTGTTCATCAGCGTGGTAAGATGCTACAGAGTCACTACTTGTCTCATCTGTGTTATACTGCCCTCCCTGTGCTCCTGTCTCTACAATATGTGTGCTAACCGTAATGCCCCTTTTTCCCCCTTCTTCCTCCCTTCCCACCCATCCTCTCCTGTCCCTTTCCCTTTGGTAACTGTTAGTCCATTCTTGGGTTCTGTGACCCTCTGCTGCTGTTTGATTCCTTCAGTTTCTTCTTTGTTCTTATACTCCACAGAGGAGCGAAATCATTTGATACTTGTCTTTCTCCGCCTGGCTTATTTCACTGAGCATAATACCCTCTAGCTCCATCCATGTTGTTGCAAATGTCTGGATTTGTTTTCTTCTTATGGCTGAATAATATTCCATTGTGTATGTGTACCACAGCTTCTTTATACATTCAACTACTGATGGACACTTAGGTTGCTTCCATTTCTTGGCTATTGTAAATAGTGCTGCGATAAACAATATGGGGGCATCTGTCTTTTTCAAACTGGGCTGCTGCATTCTTAGGGTAAATTCCTAGGAGTGGAATTCCTGGGTCAAATAGTATTTCTATTTTGAATTTTTTGAGGAACCTCCATACTGCTTCCACAATGGTTGAACTAATTTACATTCCCACCAGCAGTGTAGGAGGGCTCCCCTTTCTCCACATCCTCACCAACATTTGTTGTTGTTTGTCTTTTGGATGGCAGTCATCCTAACTGGTGTGAAGTGATATCTCATTGTGGCTTTAATTTGCATTTCTCTGATGATTAGCAATGTGGAGCATCTTTTCACGTGCCTGTTGGCCATCTGAATTTCTTCTTTGGAGAAATGACTGTTCAGATCCTCTGCCCATTTTTTAATTGGATTATTTGCTTTTTGTTTGTTGAGGGGCATAAGCTCTTTATATATTTTGGATGTCAACCCCTTACCAGATACGTCATTTATGAATATATTCTCCCCTACTGTGGGATGTCTTTTTGTTCTACTGATGGTGTCCTTTGCTGTACAGAAGCTTTTTAGTTTGATATAGTCCCACTTGTTCATTTTTGCTTTTGTTTCCCTTGCCTGGGGAGATATGTTCATGAAGAAGTTGCTCATGTTTACATCCAAGAGATTTTGCCTATGTTTTTTTCAAAGAGTTTTATGGTTTCATGACTTACATTCAGGTCTTTGATACATTTTGAGTTTACTTTTGTGTATGGGTTTAGACAATAATCCAGCTTCATTCTCTTACATGTAGCTGTCCAGTTTTGCCAACACCAGCTGTTGAAGAGGCTTTCGTTTCCCCACTGTATATCCATGGCTCCTTTATCGTATATTAATTCACCGCATATGCTTGGGTTAATGTCTGGACTCTCTATTCTGTTCTACTGGTCTGTGGGTCTGTTCTTGTGCCAGTACCAAATTGTCTTGATTATTGTGGCTTTGTTGTAGAGCTTGAAGTTGGGAAGCGAGATTCCCCCTGTTTTATTCTTCCTTCTCAGGATTGCTTTGACTATTCGGGGTCTTTTGTGGTTCCATGAATTTTAGAACTATTTGTTCCAGTTCATTGAAGAATGCTGTTGGTATTTTGATAGGGATTGCATTGAATCTGTAGACTGCTTTAGGCAGAATGACCATTTTGACAATATTAATTCTTCTTAGCCAAGAGCATGGGATGAATTTCCAATTGTTAGTATACTCTTTAATTTCTCTTAAGAGTGTATTGTAGTTTTCAGGGTATAGGTCTTTCACTTTCTTGGTTAGGTTTATTCCTACATATTTTATTTTTTTGGATGCAAATGTGAATGGAATTGTTTTCCTGATTTCTCTTTCTGCTAGTTCATCATTAGTGTATAGGAAAGCAACAGATTTCTGTTTATTAATTTTGTATCCTGCAACTTTGCTCTATTCAGATATTAGTTCTAGTAGTTTTGGAATGGATTCTCTCAGGTTTTTTAATGTACAATATCATGTCATCTGCAAACAGTGACAGTTTGACTTCTTCCTTACCAATCTGGATATCTTTTATTTATTTGTGTTGTCTCATTGCCATGTCTAGGACCTCCAGTACTATGTTGAATAAAAGCTGTGAGAGTAGGCATCCTTGTCTGGTTTCTGATCTTAGGGGAAAAGCTTTCAGCTTGTGGCTGTTAAGTATAATGTTGGCTGTGGGTTTGTCATATATGGCCTTTATTATGTTGAGGTACTTGCCCTCTATACCCATGTTGTTGAGAGTTTTTATAATGAATGGATGTTGAATTTTGTTGAATGCTTTTTCAGCATCTATGGAGATGATCATGTAGTGTTTGTCCTTCTTTTTGTTCATGTGGTGGATGATGTTGATGGATTTCGAATGTTGTACCATCCTTGCATCACTGAGATGAATCCCACTTGATCATGGTGTATGATCCTCTTGATGTATTCTTGAATTCTGTTTGCTAATATTTTGTTGAGTATTTTTGCATCTACGTTCATCAGGGATATTCGTCTGTAGTTTTCTTTTTTTGTGGTGTCTTTGCCTGGTTTTGTTACTAGAGGGATGCTGGCTTCATAGAATGAGTTTGGGAGTATTCCCTCCTCTTCTATTTTTGGAAAAGTTTAAGGAGAATGGGTATCATGTCTTCTCTAAATGTCTGATAATATTCAGCGGTGACAGAATCATACATTTTTTTACTTCAGTTCCTTCTACATCCAACTTAAACTTGTCATTTCTGTTTTCTTCTTGCCTCCTCCTAAGCAACAAAGCAATGCAAGAAAAACCCCATACAACGGGATAAATGTATTCCATTATAGAGAAACAATCATCCACTTTAAGTGGGCCCACAACATGGTCCAGCAATTCCATTACAATCTTGTTACCCAAAATGTGGTCCACAGACCAACAGCATCAGCGACACAGAAATGATGAATCTTGGGTCCCAGTTCAGACCTACTGAATCAGAATTAAATTTTGAAAAAAGATCCTCAGCTGATTCATACACACATAAAAGTTCAAAAGCATTACACTGGATTGCCTATTATCCTTCACTCCTATATGGTCAAAATCTATATCTCAGGTAGATTCTTTCCATAGATCATGTTCAATCACTCTCAATGAACAAACTAAAACAAAACCAAAAAATTCCTGTAACTACACAATTCCCTTGAACCATGGCTGTCTTCTATCATTTGTATACAACTTACTCCATATTTCTTCCCCTAACATTCCTGTGAAGCAAACTTCTGTCTGGCTCCAACTCTCATCACTTCATGGAAATGACTCTGATAAGCTTACTGGTGACACCCATGTCACAAAATCCAATGAATGTTTTACGGTCCTTAACTTAGTTGATATCAGACCAGCATTTTGACACTGTTAACCATTCTTTCCTTCTTTAATAACTGTATTCCCTTGACTTCTATGGCAAAACACCCCCTTGGTTTTCTTTCTACCAACCCAGTCACATACCCTTTCTCTCTCTTTTGCAGGCTTACTGTCCGCCATTGGTGACAGAGTTCCACAAGTCTTAGCCCACATGCTCCTGTCTACATACATGCTATCAAGCCTACAGCTTCACTTATATCTTACATGCAAGTGACTTTCAAATGTACATTTCTAATTCACCTGAGTTCCATATCTTTATGCACAATTGCTTACTGGGCATCTCCATGTGAATGTCTAAAGTATACCTGAAAGTCATCATGTCCAAACCCAAGCTCATATCTGGTTCTTTCTCCATGGTCCCTATTTCATTAAATCATGTCACTACCCATCTAGTTAAACCTGAAACCTAGAAAACACCCTTGACATCACTTCCTTGCTTTTTCTCCATATTAATTCCACCATAAGTCCTAAATATTTTTCAAATCCACTTACTTCTCTCTATATTAACATGGTTACCATCACCATACCCCAATTACCATCATCAGGCATTTGAACTATTAAAAAATCTAAGCCACACTGATCTTTCCAGTTCTTTGAATCCTCTATACCAACACATTTCAGATGTGTTTCTTCACTTGGAAAATTTTCCACCAACATCTCTTTCTTCTCCCCCCACTTCTCTTTACCTAATTAACACTTATCTTCCTAGATCGCAGTCTTCTCATAAAAGTTTTACCTGAAGTCCAAGGCTGTCAAATCTTCCTAATTGTAATCTTCAAGAGTATACACACCTCTCTTTTGTAGGATTTATCATAGTTGCACCTTTACATGTATTCTTGTGATTCTTGGATTAATGTTTATCCCCACCTGCCCACTCCAGATGCTAGGTTACATGTTCCATGACAGCAGGGGACCAGTTTTGTTCAACAAGGCATTCTAGTGGTTAGAATGCCTGGCACAAAATAGTTATACTCAATAAGCAATCATTGAATGAATGAGTGAACAAATGTGCTCTGGGTTAATGGAGTGCCTGGTACTCCTGAGGCCACCCCTCTCTTTGCTGCACACCTGCACCTGTCTCTACCACCTAGTCTGAGATACAGCCCTTTATTGTTATGTTCTCATATTAAATCTGCTATGTTTATTGTCTGCTTCATTACGTATTAAACTTCTTAAAGATGCTGCTGTGAATATTGTGCATCCTCATTATTCACCTTTTTAAGTAAACAGTCTTTCACTGTCATTAATAATGTCCTGTCCTTCAGTGACATTGATGGCACATGGAAAGAAAAGAGAGTCTGAAAAGATGAGAGAAGTGTTTTACTTAACCTAACTAGAAAATCGTTTGAATAATAACAGCTATTTGACCTGTGTTGTTGAAGATTACCACCAGGCTAACTTACAGACTTCAGATCCACAGACATTGCAATTGCAATAGATTTTAGCAATCATGTACCTAACCCCTTCATTTCCAGGCTAGACCCAGGAATCCCAGAGACACAAAGCAATCTGGTGTGTATAGTACATTCCATAAAACAAAGTGTATGTAATGGAAACATGATGTGAGCTTATATTTTATCAAAAGTTTATCTCCAAACACAAAGATGAAATTTTTTTCCTATGAGAAATAATTCTTTCAAATGTGGAAGAAAGTAAAACAAGGCAATCAACCATATTCAGCACATAGACTCACATGGACTTTATAAAACCACATTGGTTTTCCTGAATGCTTTGAGTTTTATACAGAATGTGCTTAATTTGGTAGTTAAGAGGTAGACATAGCCATATTCACATACCTGTTGCTTCAAAGGGTTGTTTTATCATATCGCTAATAATTGATTAAATTTACAAAAGGAGATCCTGTCGAGGTAGTTTTTATCATTTTGCATCACAGTGAATCAGCATGTACCACTGTCCTGAGCTACCTAAGAAGAAATGTTAAGTCATTTGGAAGGCAGTAGAGAGGTCACAGTAAATACTTGGCTATGATATTTTTATGTGATCTCATTTTCTGAAAGTATGGATTCCATATTTAAAGTGATTTCCATCAGTTTTGGAGTTCACATATGAAGGAAGAAAGGGCATTTTAGGTCTGTTCTGTGACAGCCTCACTCCTCCAAAGGTGGTCTCTGCAACCAGCAATATCAGCCTCACTTGGGCATTTGTCATAAAGGGGGTTGGGGATATCGGGTTTTAAGAAGTTCTTCAGGCCCTTCTCATAGACACTCAAGTTTCAGAAATTCTGTGTGACAAAGCAAGTGTTAACAATGTTATTAGCTCATACATGTGGAAGGTTGCTGCTTTATATGCTCTTTTTTCTAGGCTAGCAGAAAAAAATAGGGAAATTCGAATCATATACTTTATTTTAGCAGCAGAAAAAAAAAAGATCCCTCCACTAGTATGTAGAAGTGGAGGTACTTTCAACTCTATTTCTAAAAAAATTAAAAATGAACATTGCACCCAGGGCTCCTTTCTAAAAAATCACATGTACACATGTACTGGCTTTGAATTGCTTTTCACTCTTGGCAGATGCACTTCCTCCTGTTCTCACCTTTAAGAGACCCTCTGATCAGAGCTCCTCTTCCATTTAAACGGTCTCAGTGCCTGCCTGTAAGTCAACATTTCCACTCTACTAATTTCTTCAGCATTTTTAATGTCCTCTGAAGTAGCTCTAGGCAGACCGAGTTGCCTGCCTGCCAGGGGCCAGGTTACCTCCTCAAGCACCAATGGTTATTTTTATTAGTACTTTGGTTATAAAATTGCATAGATTTTGTTGTTCCACCCTATCCCAATTCCCCCCTCCAACAATCCTTGTTATTTTTAGTGTACAGTTTTGAAAGTCAAGTTCTTTCCATTTTTCAGGAGAACATTTATCATGTTACAGTGGAAATTCCTGGGCTTTTATGATGTGAGTAGAATTTTGTCTATAACAATAAACTAACTCTGATTTAAAAAATCAGAAGATCTTATTTTTCAACTTGTTACCTAGAAAGTTCATAGCTGCCATAAATACTAATAATTTGACTAAATTTTACAGTCCAACTATATACATGTATATACACAGCTTATTGATAATAGATTTGTAGTTTTGTCCCAAAACCTGCACATCAAAAATGAGAGGTTTAAAAGTCACCTTGATATTTTAAATTTAGAGACACTTAGAAATACCTAATTTTTTAAATCTAAATGTTTGTAAACATGAGAATACCACTGAAGAAACATTTAGTACCAAACCTAACATAATGAGTGAATGATGCCTGTTACTAAGTAAACCCTGTGAACAATGCAGAATTTACAAACTGAGCACTTCAGGTTGAAAATGAAAATATAATTGAGATCATAAAGGAAATGAAAAGACATATTCACTATTGCGTTTGATTCATCCAAAATCATTCAAAGAAAACAACTAGTCATTTGAGTCTTGCCCATCAGAAAATGAAAGTTAAGTTTCCTCAGGTGTCATTCCTTGTCTTGGGGTAATCTGAACTGATTCTCAACCCAGGCAATGGTGTAAGAGAGTGTTTGCAATTTTATTACTCAAGTCAAATTTCAAAGATTTAATGTAACACATCGTCACATGAGAATATTAAAAGAATATTGAAAAGAACATTAGGGTCTTACACCATATCCAATTCTAATTTGATTCTACCACAGCCTAGCTTTGCTACCATTAGGAGAATAGCATTTCATGACTTGGACGAGCAAATTTAACTTTGAGTCTTCTCAGTGCAAAATCAGTTTGAAGTTTATGGAGTCTTAAGCAATTGGTCAGTGGTCAAGAAAGCTTCCAAGGCTTTACAACTGTAGAAAGTTTATTAACTTATATGAGTTGAATATAGCAGGGCACAGATTATAAATAAAGTATGACTGCATAGTGATGGTTAAGACTTTGTACTATAAAGTCAGAACATCTCAATTGAAATCACAGCCCCACTGCTTAATCTGTGACAATGAACAGGTTAATTAAAGCTCAGTGCCCATACGGGGAAGGCAGTATAACACAGAGAAGACAAGTGGCGACCCTATAGCATCTTACCACACTGATGGACAGTGACTGTAATGGGGTATGTGGTGGAGACTTGATAATAGGGGGAGTCTAGTAACCGTAATATTGCTCATGAAATTATACATTAATAATAGCAAAATAAAAAAATAAAAATAAAAAACTCAGTGCCCCCGTGGTCTCACCTATGAAATGGGATCACGATGATACCCCTCTGTGATGATATTTTAGGAATTGAAATCAATTAATACACATAAAATACTTAAACAGTGCCCAGTATATCATGTGTTCAATAAGTTTAAGCTACATTTATACAATTTTAATCATGTATCTTATGCTTAGAAGAAAGACTGAAAGGAAAGATATCTAAGCCTGTCTATAATGTTCTATAAAGTCTACAGTGATTGCAGTCATTTATACAATGAGCTACAGTTGTTTATTTGATGGCTTTCTACAATTGTTTATACAAGGAGCCCATATTATTTTAATAATTGGGGTGAGGTGGATGGGTGGGTACTTAGGAAAGTATTTCAGTTTTCCTTCTTTACTCCAGAGTTTTGTCTTCTTGGTTGTATATATATATATATATATATATATATATATATATATATATCTTGGGCTGATATTTAATGATCAGCTTTGCCAGTGGTAATCAGGCACAAAGAAAAATAATCCAACTTATGCAACTCAAACTCATGTGAGAATGATTTGTGTCAAAAATCAAGAGAATAATTTATGAGGCTCTGACTTCCAAGCAGACTGATATTCATGTTGGCTGTTCATCACATTCTCTTCTTAGTAGAGAAGTCAGGAAATCAAATGAAGATCAAGCTGCCTAGTAAGTAAGAACTGGGAAGGAGTCTACAGAAATAGCTCTACTCATGCAAACAGCAGTTCTGTTAAAAAGAAGTCTCTTTCCTAGGGCTGTGGAGATGGACACCCCCAGTCCTTTCCAAGTTCTCTTCAGTTTTTGAATAATAATAACATTAAAGTTTCTGCTTGTTTCAGAGAAAAAGTCTCTAATAAGCATTTTTCTTCAGTTGCACTTAACCTGCAATCAAGGAGGCTGTCTCCTAACTCATAACACTATCGTACCGCTTTATTCTCCATGATTCTCCAAAAGTAAAGATCATGTCCCCAAAGAAACCATTTAAATTAAATTAATCCATTTTAACTACTTGCTCTCCTAAGCCATAACATGTATCAACACATTTCTTTACATTCAATCACAAATAAATTACTGGAAAAATCTCTAGCACGGTATATACAAAGGCACATATATGTAAATGATTATAAAGCAATGAGAACTCCACAACAGTCTTCGGTATAATTTTCAGAAGCTCTGTTCATCTTAAAATCTGCAGATGCTTCACTTCACAAACTCATCCTACGTTCATTCCATTACACACCATGCATTCAGCAACTCATTCTTCTAAGAAAGAAGAATCTGGAGGCCCCCATGCTTGATAGAAGGAAACAAATGATATGCATGAAAACTGTTCACAAATTAACCAAAATATAGTGAGAGAAGAGAGGGGTTAATATTGGAACAGTAAAGTTTCCATCTCAACAGATTTAGGTAATGTACTGAAATATTATAAGTAAGGTCCATGCTGAATCATAAGAAAAAGAAAAGACATCTGAATAATTATTTTAAATGTTCCTCCTTTTAAAAAACTTACAGACAGGAATAGGCACAGAAACTCCTGGAAAATCAACAAAATGTTTGGCATGTTTATAAATATTTCCCAGTATATTACCAATCTCCAGAGTGTGTTGTCTCCTCATTTTTAATTCAGTTAAATATGCCAGCCACATTTCAACCAAAGATGTTTGCTTAATACACAAATAAATCTTAATACACGATACACTCTTGCATTTCAGAAAATCTCCAAATGCCAAATGAGGCCAACTGTTAAATAACAAATCATAGTGTTTGTTAACAAACTTTTACACCAAGCTGCTGTTTCCCTCCTCTAAATTCAATAATTTCCCTCTGTCACGGTTTTGCAAATACTTGAGGAATATGTTGTGCAATGGCAAAAAAATGTGGCTGAAGGTTTTAAAGTCCTTTATTTTTAAAAAGAGTGCCACCACTTGAGAAATAAACATGATGTCTAGGAATGGCCTCATTTTTACAAATATGCAGAATTTTCAAGTTGCTGTAAATGATTCAAAAATCTCAACTTCCATAACACCAACCACTTTTAGAATAGTTTAGGAAACATAACACATCCAGCTTTGGACAACTCACAACAAAGGCAAAAAGCCAGATCCCCTCAAACCAAATATGATAAATGCAAGTACTTTATTTTCCATAGATCATAATACAATATAGTTGATGGAGCCAAAAGAGAAATGAGAGGTTCCAGTTCTTTCGTGTGCAATTGGCCAGCTGCTTTTTCTGTGTCCAACTGAGGGGCAACGTTCCCCAGGGATCTTTATGTGATTCCCCAAACTGAGTGGATATTTGCTCCCCAAGGTGCCCCACCAATTTATTTACCTGAAGGTAAAAATATTTTTTGCATGTCTATTCATGTAGATCGAAAACTTTTTGGTGGCAGAAACCCTACCTGTTCACTTCAAACAAGACCTAGTAAAGGTAATTCCACCTGGTAGAGATCACCTGGAACCTCTCTCCATCCCTCCAGGATCACCACACTTCTACCCCCTTCTATTCCTTGTTCATTTTGATATCTTTGTACATCTTGCTCCTTTTCTCTGGAAGAGCCCTCCTTCCCCCACCCCCTGCTTATACACACGTATTCTATTCTAGCACTTCTCGTGTTTATTGTGATTTGTTCATGTATCGGTCTCCTGTCCTCAGTTTATGAACTCATTGATGATTAAAAACTACATCAAATCTTATTCATCTTTACCAATGGCCAGGCACATACTGGGCATTCAGTAAGAAAGGAAGTTATTGTAGTGGTTAAGAAACCAGGCTCTGGAATCAGACTAGACAAGTAAAATTCCAGGCTTTTACTTTTTCTAGTTGTGGCAACTAGGAGCATTTAAAATTTTTCTCTTAAGACTAAGTTTCTTCATTTGTAAAGTGGGGCAAGTAATAGAGTTATTTTATAGAGTTGTGGGAAAATTAAATGAGGATAAAGCAGATAGCAAATATACAATGACTTAGCTTTTCATCCTTTGTGGAATGAAATGTAATTGCATAACCTCTGCCAAATCACCTCTACTCTCTGGAGTTCTAAATCTGCAATAAAAAAAAAAAAGACAATGCTACTAGGTCTATAGAAAAACAGTATTTTCTTCATGTAATTGTAAAAAACGCTATTAGGTATATGAGCGCATCTGCTACTTAACAATTAGCACATATATTTAAAATACTTCCTCTTTTAAGCATTTAATTCAGACAAATTCTTCTATTTTACTTCAAATTTGCCTTAAAAGAAAGAAAAAACTCATTGAGACAAGCCAAAATGTGTAAAAAGGCCATTTTAAAATGCTACGTTAGACTTATTTTCATCCACAATGGAATAACTGGCACTGGACCACCCCTCCATCACAGAAGACTGGAAAGAAGGAAAAACGTATTTGAAAAATGGTTTTCAAGCATCGGGCAACTGGCAAAGAAAGATACAGTCCCAGTGAAAAGAAAAACAAATGAGGTGGTTTCCCTGGTCACCTTGTCTTTCTGTCTGGCGGGGCTTGCTGGACGCCAGCACATGGAGAGGGTATTCAGGAGAGCAGGCATTCTCCCCGAGTTGCAGAGAGAAAGAGGGTGGGTGGGAAAGGAGAGAGAGAAAAAAAAGAGAGGGAAATCAGAGCTCAGGAAAGCCAAGGAAGCTAGAATTTGTGAAGCTGGGTATTCTGAGATTTTGGAGAAATCACGCCAGAAATCTGCATAGGAGTCCCGTTTAGTCTTTTTTTTTTTCCTTGTCCATCTTTTTTTTTTCATTGAACTATTGTTGATATACAATCCCATATTGGTTTCAAATATACAACACAGTAGTTCAACAGTTACCCAAATTATTAAATCCTCACTTGCACTAGCACAGTTACTGTCTATCAACATAGGCATCCCCTTTTAGCCTTTGAGTAACTCTAACCTGCCCATGTGTGGGGAGAGACCCTTTAAGATCAGATAAAGAACAAGCACTTGGAAAAGAAAAGTTACTGTAGCACGCACCCTGTGGGAGATGTTTTAGCTTTGACCATTGTAAAGGAACCTTACTGATCACTTAGGATACTCAAGAAGATGCACAAAAGACTGTGTCTTAGGAGCAGAGCTAAATCAGACCTGCACCAAACTCTGTAAAGTAGTGATAAATGATCTAGTATATAAAGTTATAATGTTAAGACTCCTGGAAAAACACATGGCAGAAAAAATCTTTGCCGCCTTGGGGCAGGCAAAGATTTCTTAAATGGGCCTCAAAGTATATGAACCATAAAAGGAAAAAGGTATGTATCAGTAGGACTTCAACAAAATTTAAAACATTCACTCCTCACTTCTCAAAATACACTGTGAAGAAAATGAAAAGACAAATTAGAGACTGGAAAAATAATATATCAGTTGAGAGAGAGGGCGGGTGGATGGATGGAAGGATAGATGATGGATAGATAATCATCAGAGGATTTGTATCCAGAATGCATATATTAGTACTGTTATAGTAAAGGGTCAATGATCCAATAAAACAATAGGTTGAAGGTCTGAACAGACGACTCACAAAAGAAGATATAGGAAGAGCCAATAAGCACATGTTAAATATCATTAACCATTAGCAAAATACCAATTAAAACAAGAGTGATACTTCATGCACAAAGAATTGCTAAAAGTAGAATGGTGAATGTTGGCAAGGGTGTGGCAATCCAAATTCTCATGTACTGCTGGAGGAATGTAAAATGGTAAACTTACTGTGGAAAATGGTTTAACATGTTCATATAAAGATGTAGATGTGTACATTTACTATATGAACCAGTGATTTCATTCCTAGAAAAATGAAAACATGTCTACACAAAGACTTGTAGATTGATGTTTATGTCAGGTCTAAATATAACAATTAAAAATCAGGAAACAATCCAAATGTCCCTCCACCGGTCAACAGGTGGCAAATGGTGGATACTCATACAATGCAATGCTAGTCAGCAATAAAAAGGAGCAGGCTACTTGCACGTCAAAGTGTCACGCACATGGAATACTCTCGAAAACATGCTAGACGAAAGAAGTCACACACAGCAGAGTATATACTCTACTATGCTATGATCTCATGAGACGTACTACAACAGGCAACACTCATCTACTGATCAAATTGGTGGTTGTCTAGGGTGTAAGTTGGGGGATTGATTACAAAAGGCACAAGGAAACTATTTGGGGTGACAGAAATGTTCTGTATCTTGATGTGGATGGTGGATGGTGGTTACACAGATGTATAGACTTGTCTAGTAGAACTAAACACTTAAAATGGGCACATTTGATTGTGTATGTATTACTCTATATTGTATTTAATTACATATTAGTATTAAATTTTAACTCTGTGAAGATAATCCTCTTATGTGAATAAAGAAACAACATACAATAATGAATAAGATCTTTCTTATGTTTACCTTTTTTTCTATGACAGAGGCATTATACCATAGTGATTAAATGCAAGGCTTTAGGAGTTGGAAAGACTTGAGGTGAAGTCCCAGCCTTGCCTCTTACTAGATATAGGGCTTTGTCCCAATTATTTCACCTCCCTAAGCCTCTGTATGCTCATGTGTAAAATGTGGATAATAGCATCTCCTCAAAAAATTGTTGTGAAAATGCACTGAGATAATGCCTACAAAACACTGAGCACGTGCTTACATAAAACAAGTACTCAATATGAGCTAACCATTACTTTAAATACCAATAATAACTTCACAATGCATTATTTCAGGAGGGGCTTATTTACACATGAGCATATACATCAAGTATATTTATGAAGCCAAAGTAACACAATAAATATGGATTCGAACCTATGACATGGAAGCTTAAGCAATAGTCACAGTATTAATGTCACTTATTTGCCCCGCTGAAATAATACATGCAAGATGAGCACAGATTTTGATTTGTGAACATGTAAGATTTACACAACAGCTCAGTATAATAAAATACAGAGCTCCTGATTGCAGCAACTCCAGCAGCAGTATCTCTGTTGATGACTAGAACATCCACAGCCTTAACAGCCAGCTACAGAGTCCGTCTAGGCTTTCTCAAATCATCCAGTTTTTGACTTAGACTTCAACTAGATAAATGATGTGTAAAAATATTGTCCAAGGCAATGCTTCATAACCATGGGGGTCCAAGGACCTATAGGATCTTCTTGGATCTTGTTAATTCCCTAAAACTGGATGCAAAACTGGGACAAATGTGTTTATAAATATATGATGAGGAAGTGGCAGTAAATTAGAAGAGTCCAACTGAGCAAAGAGAACATAATGTGAAGGTCTGAGAGGAAGCATGTTAGTAGCCCCATAGTAACCCCAACGGCAGGAGAAAATATCTAGCATAACTTTCCAAACATGATTAATTTGTTATATTAAAAAAATCGTAATTCCATTTGCTATGGTAAAGTGTTTTGGAAAGTCCCTTGATGTTTGTGAGACCAGATTAGTCCATGGGACTGAGTGATCACATGAAGGGTAGCCCCAGATGAAAAACATTACATAGGGCATGCTGATAGGAAATGAATTATATTTTTAGTTTTTAGCTTTTATCTTTGTCCTACGTCTTATTTGCCCTATGGTTACAATGGCCCATTGCCAATATCCTCTGGGGATGAATGGGATGAGGAAAATAGAGATTCACTTCCTGATGCCGACCATCAACAAATGCAGGATATATTGGAAGCCCTGACATAAAAATGCTCTTTATTATTTATTATTATCATTTATTATTATTATTATTGTTGTTATTATTATTATTACTGTATTGTATTTTACTTTATTATTTTTAGGTGCTGAAGGGAAAAGTTTATTTCTGAAATGCACAGGAAGGAAAACAGAAATTGTCTACAAGTTTGTGATCCCCGGAACTCGGGCAGCCTGCCTCATGTTGAGCTTCCTCCTTAGTATTGGAGGGACAGGACGTTAGAGGAGCTGTCCAGGCATGCCCCAAGCCCCTGGGCTCCTACAGTGTTTGATGATACAATGATCTTCTGAATCTTCACAAGATTTATCCTACCAAGAGCTCCAATAGATTTTTCCACTTCCTATTCATCCAATCCAAGGTCATGCTATCACTCCTAAAGTAGACCAGTGTGACGTTCTGCAAAATGTCCAGCTCATCCACATCCCTCTGTAATGCTTGGTTTTATGTGTTCACTTGACAGGGCCATGGCATGTCCAGTTATTTGGTTGAACATTATTTCTGGATGTGCCTGTGATGGTGTTTCTGGATAAGATGAGCATTTGAATTGGTAGACCGAGTAAAGCACATTGCCTTCCCCAGTGAGGGCTGGGCCTCACTCGATCCAGGGAGAGCCTGAATAGAACACAAAAGGCAGAGGAGGGAGAATTCCATCTTTCTGCCTGATGGCGGAGCTGGGACATCAGTCTTTTCATGCCCACTGGTTCTCCTGGTCCTCAGGCTTTCAGGTTCCGATGGGAACTTTCACCAGCTTTCCTGGGCCTCCGGCTTGTGGATGGCAGACTGTGGGACTTCTCAGCCTCCACAGTCATGAGAACCAATTCCTAAAAATCTCTCTTTCCATGGCTCTCTCTATTTGCATGTTAATTTGCTCTACCAAAGATGCCCTATCTGACACCACAGCTATAATTGGGGCCACTATTGGATTGAGTTTGTGATACTCCATTGTCATTCTCCAGGATCCCACTCATTTTTGAAGGGCTGGTACCAGCAAATTAAATGAAAATATAATGAAGATCATCATTCCTGCATCTTTTAGGTCTTTAGAAGTGGCATTAATCTCTGCCATTAACCCTGGGATGCAAGAGCATTTTTAAAAATTTATGTACAGTAGTATAGTGGATAGTTCTGAGTTTTAACACACAGATTCTTGGAACCATCACCACAGACAGAATACAGACAATCCCAATACTCCAAAAAATTCCCTGTTCTATCTCCTTGTATCCCAACCTCTACTCAATGCCTAACCCCTAGGAACCACTAATTATTCTCTTTTATGTCTTTCCCAGAATGTCATATAAATATAATCATACACATGTAACTTTTTTGAGACTGGATTCTTTCACTGAATATAATGCATTTGAGATTAATAGAAGTTGTTGTATCCATTATTCATTCAAATACACTCTCTTTCACTGATTTCCTATCACAGTTTGCCACCAGTGAAAGTTTTAACAGTTACCTGCCAATAGGTGATCCAGCTACAAAATCCCATTGTAAAGCCTACTTCCTAGAACTACTGACTTCTGGTACCAGCTGTAGGTCAGGTTCCTTGGGAAGCAGGCATGAGATTTTCAGTTTTGTCCGCACCAGATTCACTGGGAAGTGCTCTCGGCAGTGAGGGAAGCAGGACTGGGGAGAAAGGGGACACCAACTGTGGTGCAGTGAAGGAAGAGGCCCCAGTCAACCCAGTGTGAAGCTGTGAACTTGTAGGCTCTTCAGAATGATCCCCACTGAGCAAGGGACCAGCCCTTTGCAACCCAACCTCAATTAGCCATTGGATATGGGCTAGCCACAGGCAGGGGGTGTACTCTGAGCTTAGGCAGCCTTTTAATGCTGAGGACAGTCCCTGGAGAGGGTCTAAGACAGCAGTCATCCTTGGACAACACTCCCAGCAGCTGGGGGAGTGAATGCCTTGGTCCTGAAGGGAGAATCCAAGCTGCATTCAATACACGGTGTAACTCTCAACGGTGATAAGTACTTAGGTCAAGTACAAATAGGATTAGAGAATGTAATAGAGAGCTTTATTTCTGCTGGAGATTAGGAAGACTTCTTGGCAATGAAGGCATTTAACTAGAGATTCAGATCAGGATTCAGTCTGGAGTATTGGAGGTATTGGGTGTGTCAGATGTAAGGGCACGTGTGAAGGTCCTGGGGCCTTAAGAGCCTGGCAATTTGAAATCTAGGTTTACTGGGCACAGAGATCAATGAGGATAGAATGAGAATAAAACGTAGGAGAATCAAAGTTGGTCAAGTCCAGGTAGAAACTCATAGCCCACATAAAGGATTTTGGATTTTATCAACAGTAATGAAAAATTATCAAAGAGTTTACAGCCAAAAGTCTTATTATTAGTACTGCACTTAGAAAGGTTCACAGAACTAGCTACTGAACACAGAATTCATTAGAGGAGAGCAAAGTAGAAGTTAAGGAATTAGGAGTTTTCAGTAATCCAAGTTAAAGATGGTGAGTTAGTATGACACAAGGTGGGTCAGGAAGACATAGTTGAGAGGCATTTTGGGGGGGGAAGTTGCCAAGACTTGTGGGCAATTAAAAATGGAGAATGAGGAAGTGAGCATGCTAGGGAAGACTGCCGAGTCTCTTCCTCCTCTGTAGCAGGAGAATGAGGGAAAAGTGGCTGAAATATGAGCCAGAAATTAAGAATTTTGGATCATGTATTTCCTCATAAAGATACTGGGTTAGGAACAATAGAGAAGCAGGATCTTGGAAGAGACCAAGTGAATGGTTTCTGGAGTCATATCCTCTGGATAAAGAAGGAAAATAATTTGGCGATAATTTGGCTATAATTTGGCTCGCTGGGCCACAGGCTCAGTTCAATTCTGTGCCCCCCCACACACACACACCCCAGCACACACACACTATTTTTTTACATTTCCCATTTATGAGTCTTTCTTTATTGTTGGTTTATTTAGGACTAGATTTAGGGTCCTTCTATAGGTGGCCTTAAGAGGGACTTAACGACCACACATGATCCCTGCCCTGCAGAAGCTTATCGGGGAAATAAAGGCATCTATCTACACTACCTGGCTAGTGTGGGGAGGAAAGGGAAGGCCTGTGCTCCCCTCCAAGCTATCATCTTCATGTCTGTTTTCTGTGTCTCATTAAAAAAATAAATACACATATTTTTTAATGAAACAAAATTTGCTAGAAGGATACATGAAAAGGTACATAGAAAAAAAAAAGTGGCTTCAAAGGCAACGAAAAATTGGAAGTGCAGGATTAACTCCACACAAGAACTTTAGGTGATGGCCTTTGCCAGACTGTGGCTTACTGCAGGGGTTCCCTGGAAAGCTGAGGTTCCTGTCAGAAAGCCAGACACCAGGAGTCCTTTGACCTTCCATAGTCCTGGCTAGGTGCATTAGAGCAGCCCTGAGAATGCTGTGCACCCAGCTTCTCTCCACAATATCTGCAGACGAATGAGTGATATGAAGAGGAAAGAAATCGAAGGACATGAAGTTGAAAGTCATACAGTCTGTGCCAAGGAGTCTACTGTGGGCAATATGACATAGGGGCTAGTGGTAAAGGCCCTCGATCAAATGTCTGAATCCAGTCCTTGCTCTACTTCTGGCTAGCAGTGTAACCTTTCTGAGAAAATTTCCCTAAGCTCTCAAAGCTTCTGTTTTCTTGTTAAGGAAATGAGGACAATCATGCTGTCCCATTAGGGTCCATGTATAAGGATTAAATAGGATTATCAATATAAAGAAAAGCAGCTTGCCCCATAGAAGCTGTTCAGTACATGTTAGCTATTATTACTAGTGCCACTGGGGAAAGAAGATAAAAGGATAATAAGGTTTATGTTTCATTAAGGACAACAAAACATGTATATAAATAATGACAATACATCATGGTAAATGTCACCCCAGGTCTCAGTGGCTTGAAACCAAAAATATGGAAATTAACAAATCAAGTAGTTAGGATTTCAAAGGAGAAGTGACATTTGATCATATAAACATAAATAAGAAATAGGAGTCACCCAACACACAGCACAAATTATTCCATAAAAAGTCACCCAAGAAGACCATAGATATTCAATAATGTTGGTTATATCTAAATTTATGTTCCAGTTACTGTTCTAAGTAGTTTCACATAATATCTTATAGGGGAACAGAATAGGGTTGAGGATAGAGTGAATTGATAAAAATCAATACTTTCTATAACTATGAACTTGGTAGCTTGAGATTTCTCTGCAACCAATTGCTTACAACGCAGGAGGAGCAGGAAGTTAATCAGTAAATGAGGCAGAGAAAAAGTTATACACTGATTTTCCCCTCCACATACTCAAAGGTTAGTGGAAGGGAAAAAAAATAGAGTGTCTGTCCTCCAGTGGTAAGCCAGACTACTCAAGCTTTACTGTACCAAGCAGCCACCATGGACAGACTCAGAGTGGACAGGCTGCCATCATAAAAGACAAAAAAAAAAAAATCAGTAATTCCCAGGCATGGAAAAAACGTTGTGAAAGTCTCTGAAAGGGAAAACACACACCCACCACTGAAGAAGATGGAAACAAGACATAAACAGATTTAGTAGTATGGTATTTTGATTGCTGAAGTTTAGGAAGTATGGAAAATAAGGAAATGAGATGAACTAGGAACTGAATCTAATTATCTTTTTAAATTTATCCATATAGAGAAATTAGATGTTGGTGGACTCCCAGAGAAAGTTCAGATTCCCACAAATGATTCAGAGCGTGGTTTTAAGTAGCAGCAGATAAAAAGGAGACGTGGGGCTATTTTGGTGTTTGCAGCTGAGGGAAGCTGTAGGACTGTAAAGCAGTCCAGTCCTTGAACTGATTTAAAATAAATTAAATAATAGAAAATGTCTTTACCAATTCTCCCAAACCTCTTGACACTGTTTCAGAATTCCTTAAGGATTCCTGTTTAAAAAAACTCTTGTGAAAGCTTAATGTGGTGCTTTAAATAGTATTCGTTTTTTTCTTTTTCATTAGTGCCCAAGGACCGTGATTGACTGTGAGTTCCAAAGACTTACAATGGGATATACTTTGAATAAACTCAAGGAAATCACTGTTTTCAGAAGAAATTGATTTGTCTTCTCCCCTCCTAAATCTTTATTAAGTTGAATTTATGAAGATTTCAAGAGTGTTGATATACTGCATATGAAGACATGCTTCATTTGAAGATCTTGCTGCCTCAACATCTTGCCATCTCTAAGCAGTTAACAAGGCGATTGACTTGGAATTCATACTTACTCATATGGCAGAACCTGGATGGGGTCCTACTCGAAGACAGCTACTATAAAAAGGCTGGATTTAAACCATGATGTGTAAAAGAAGAAAATAAAGAATGGGGACATTTTGTAAATGTACTAGAAAATTAAAGTGCTGAGTGCACAAAGCTAGCTTCTTAAATTCTTTTGATATAGTTTCAAAAGAGGCGTGAGGAGGTCCCCCCCCATGTCCCCACCTCTAGAATTGTGGGTCCTCCAAAGGCAGCTGGGTCCACTCCCTTGATAAGATGTCTTTGGGCAGACTATACTAGAGCCAGGCTACTGTTCTCCCACTTCAAGGAAAGTGCAGAAAGCAGAAGTTATTCCACAAATCCCTGAAGGAATGTCCAATATCCTTGTGGAAACACTTTTAGGTGCTATGACTCTTCCAAGAGATAAGAAATTCTCATGCTGGTCTCTTCTCCACTCCTTAATCCCACTCTGAATAGGTACCTTCGGACCCATGTTGTTTTTATTGAAGACAGAACATGAACTTGTTTCTGACCTGGGTGTCTAACTGGACATCACAAATGACTAAAAGATGGGTTGGGCAGTGTGGATAAATGGGGCAGTCACTGCCTGTGTATACTACATAACATTCATCTGCGGGAACCAGATGAGAAGGCGGACTGAGGATCGTAGAGAAGGTATTTCTCAGAAATACTGACTTCATAAAGCATATGAGAAAAAAATGTCACAAACAGGACAACGAATTTTTCACTTCAGAAGCCTGATGTCAATCAGCCTTAATTGAATCGAGAATCTCCAGGTTCTCAATGTTTCTATGAATAAGCACATCTCATCATGAACAACAGACGTGTTTTAAACATTGTAAAAAGACCTTCAAACAAAGACTTGAAGGTCAGTTTAAGGCATGAAAAAGCCTCATACTACATCCGATGCCAGTGTTCCCAGTGGAACACGTGACACTCATCCTTCATTGCTCCTTGTCAACCTAGCTCCTTATAAACATTAGTAAATTAATTGGAACTCCAAAGGAAAAGTGGGAGAGGGTATCAAAACATAATATTACTAGCTATACTAACTGTATAAAATAGCTATTGAATGTGAAGTTGTTTTTTCCTGCATCCGTAAACTACCCATTCTTCAACTTACTGTATCTTAGGAAAAACATGTGAAATATGGATTTCAGTTAAATTTGAACATATTTTCCCATTCAAACTTTAGCCCTCTGCCAGACGTAGAAGAAAGTGTGTCTTATTCTTCTGCTGTAGTCTCCAAAGGCAGCCACAAGATTATAGTTCTGATTGTAGCAGAACTGAGTACATTGTGTTCACTTTCCTGTTCTCTTCATAATCACTGCAACATGAATAGTTATCAGTGGGAAGTAGTTGGACAATCAAATGACAGTAATCACAGGAGTATAAACAAATCAAGGAAAACCGGTGGGGAATGGAAAATGAGCTGTGGATGCTTTCCTTCCCTGGGCTCATGTACTCTTTGCCTATCAGTTGACTTGAACGTCAGTGGATTGGCAGGTCATCAAAGGTAAATACCTGAGGCTCACTCAGGTCTCAAAAAAGTCTCAGATAACAGACTGACAGACTCAATGGGGAGAAAAATCTAGCAAAAACAACATATTAACACTAAATTTCCTTAATTTTTCTCTCAGCAAACTTCTTACTAGCTCTCTTCCGAAAGTGCTAAAATGAGTATCAGCTTTCCATCATTGACTAAATTACTTTCTTCCCAAGAAAACTGGTTGCTAGATTTAAAATAATTGGTGGCATACTGGTTCTTTGGGTATCTAGATGCTTTTTGCTACAGTGGAAGAAATCACCTATTGCTATTTTCATGCAGCTAACCAAAGAAACATGTGAATGATTATGAAAGAAGCAGGGTATCCAAGAAAAGTTAAAACCAAACACTTCGCAGGAAAGCTCACAAAAGTTCTGACACATTGGTGAACATAATTTGCAAACTCCATTCCCTACTCTGCCTATCTGCATTGAAAGTGTGCATCATTTTCAAAGACCCCAGGACTTTCCTCTATCCCATAGCCACAGCAACAAAGTTCATTTGCTTCCTAAGGACTTCAAACTTCATTTTATTTCTGTGGAAATGGGATATCGTGGGGTATTGTAGAGCTTGTATCCAAAACCTCGTGCAACTTAATACAATCTACATCCTAAAGAGTTGTTGTAACCTTACTATACAAACTAAGGAAAATGGTACAGAGCAGAAGTTGGTTGAGAATCTAAACGGAGGCCACTCCCTTTAGAGAGAGCGAAACAGGAGAGTTAGATAGTCCAAACATAATCAAAGCCTGATCATTTTAATTGGCTCTTGTGGCTGAGCAAAATGAAGCGAGTCCATGTAACTGTCAGGAATTCATAATCAAATTAGCATCTTTGGACTTGGAGAGCACATTGTCTGACCTTATACTTCTTCATTCCCTAAGTCTGAAGCCATGCCTCTGCTGAGATGAAGCAGAGACTTGGCCCTGATGCATCCTGAAACAGGCTCTGTCTGAACGGGCCCAGGCTCTCAGAGACTCAACCTTAAAGCCACAACGCATCTAGAGTAACCAAACACTTGCACCTGTCTCTAACCCAACAGTTCCCAAATATCTAAGTTTGGTTTTAACTTTCCAGCTTCATCAGGCAAGACCGGTTGGCAGCTACAATTTTTGGTCTCTCTGCAATGGCACAAATGACACAGCGTCAGCCCTTCAGTCGGTTTGTGTGATTCGTCACCTCTTGCTTACGAACGTCTCACATAATACATA
Organism: Smutsia gigantea; assembly: GCA_032199065.1. NCBI lineage: Eukaryota > Metazoa > Chordata > Mammalia > Pholidota > Manidae > Smutsia > Smutsia gigantea. Next base: position 121,264 of record JAVSCE010010613.1, on the reverse strand, counting down.
TTCTCCCCCAAAATCCAGTAGAAGTAAAGAGTGGGGAGAGGTAAGCAGGCTTCACAGGAAAAAAGGCAAACAGAATGTCAGGTTCGAGTGACCAGTGTATTTGATAGGACAGCATAGACATTTATCAGTTGTTATAAAAGGATTCATAGCCATCGTTGGAACTCGTAGGGGCCTTTGGGTTTCTGTAATTATATTCCTCTAAGTCAGTGTTATACTTCTCACTTGTGCAGTCACTCCTTGATGGTTCTTCTAGGAGGAGAGATCTGACTCTTAAAATACACCACCTCACTGGGTCGGTGTTCTTGGTTTCTAACACAAAATAATTGAAAATTACCTATTATCAATAACTGCTCATTTCATTTGTGTCTCTCTGACTCCATTCCTGCCCCCACCCTTTTTTACCAGGTACCAACATACCTTTCTGAAAACATAGCGGAATGTCTTATTAAAGTGACTTTTCCCCCTATTTTAATCTTATTATAGGATATCCATGCACTCTTGTGATTGGCTTACCTTTAAGATCTTTTGTAACATCAGTGTTTTACCTTTATCTAGCCCTTTCACCTGGCCATCACATTCATCCAAATTACATTAATTAAGCCATCATCATATATACAACACTGATGTCCAGTTGCTAGCATGGGACAAGTCACCAGAGAGACAGAAATATAAATAAAACAAAGACATCACTGGCCTCCAGGACATTACAGCAGATGCTCTTTATAAGCACGTCTATTCAAGAGAAACTTCTAAAGAAGGTAACTAGCTTATCTCCATCAGCTTCCACGTATTTCCCAATGTATAAGTGGACACAGAAGGGTTTATTATAGAAGGGTTGATAGAGACAAATGATAACTTATTTGTACCCCACACTCACATCACATGTGTCCCATCTAGCCTCAAAGTGGGGTAAGATGTTCTCAAATTATTATACATTTTACCATGTTAAATATAGTGGCAAAACCCCAAGTTTGAAGTCAAACTGAGTTTGAATGCTGATTTTGTACCTTTTTTTTTTTTTACTTGGCCTAGGTATTCCCTTTAGAAGAAGCCATCTGTACTTCACTGTCTAATTCTAAACTCACAAGCAACCAAAATTCATTTTCTCCCTACTCATTTTTGACATTCAAGCAAACCAAAGTATATTCAGTCTCCAGAAACACACCATGACTTGTAACCAGATAACTGTGCTCACACTTTCTCCCCTGCCCAGCTCATTCATCCCTCCACTCACCCATTCCTGGCTGACTCCTACTCATTGTTTAAGATAATGCCCATGAGCGACCTCCACCGAAAGCTTTTAGTTCTGTACACTGATTTTAGTGCCCTTCCTATGTGCTTTTGTAGTAGCTGCCAATTCTTTATCATTGCCATTTAAATAATGAAATGAGGTTGAAAATTCAGCTTTTTATGGACGGATTTTTATTATCTTTCTGTCTTCTTGGTGACTAGCATTTAAAGAAGTACTCAGAACTCATTAGCTAATTAACTTTCAACCAAGTGTTTACAGCATTAAATAGTTTAATGTCTATCTTATCTCTATACATTGTATTTCTAGTATAAAAATCAAGATCATCAGCCTTGGATCAGCAGACCATATATTTTGTATCATTGTTTCAATAATTGTGACACATTTGCCTGAGCCAATTATATAAGTAATCAGCAAGTCTAATGAGTAAGTATGTCCTCAGAGCAAAGGTAAATATTTCAAAGAGCCCTGCCTAACACCACAGGAAGAAAAATCAATCTCTGAATAGTTAGTAGAGGATATAATTTCACCAAGGATAAATTGTATTACTGTGCTAACCAGAGTCAGGTTAGAAAATAGCAGACCAATTATGCCCATAAACTCATCATGGAGATCCCATCCAAAAATAATTTAGAACTCTGTTTGCATTACAAGTTCATCAATTCTTAGAGACAGTTCAAATGTCTTATTCTGCAAACTAAGAACCCCAGGCTAAGAAAAGACAGGCCTTATTCAAAACTACCTGCTTTTTTCATGCATTCAACTTTGTTTCACAAAACAAATACTCTATCACATCAACCTATGGGCTCAGTCACAAATGATATCAGCTAAAACTGCTCCATATCAGTGATCCTATGTTGGTTTGCACATCAAGATGAAATGGGGAGCTTTTTAAAAAAACATGGATCCCTGGACCTATGAGATCAACATTTCTGGATTTGAATACCAAAGTCAGTCTTTGTTAAAAGATATGGGAGTATGTTATATAAACTTCCCAGCATCAATCAATATCAGGCCCAGCATGGGGGAGCCCTCTTCTATTTGAAACAGATTTTGAGACACAACCCCAGAAAGAAAAAATTCTTTAAAATATGTATTTTTTAATTTTGCCTTTTCACTGAATTTATTTATTCTTTTAATTGAAATGCAGTTGATATACATATTATACTGGTCTCAGGTGTACAACATAGTGATTCAATATCTATCTGTCAATATAGAATGATATTACAGAACTACTGAATATATTCTCTATGTTCTACTTTCATCCCTGTGACTAATTTATACATGATTGAGATTTTGTGCCTCTTTAGCCCCTTCACCTATTTCAGCCACCCACCCCAAACCCTCCCCAGTGGTAACCACCGGTCACTTCTCAGTATCTGTGAGTCCATTTCTGTTTTGTTCATGTGTTTTGTTCTGTTTAGATTCCACATGTAAGTGAATCATTACATTAAAATCACTAAAATATCATAAAATACCATTAAAACAATAAGTATGAAAAATTAGAATATGGATGAGTGTCAAAATCACCAAGATCTATCAAAATGGAAACAATGAAGGGGAAAATATGAGATGAATAAATCAACATCTTGTACATGGTCAAAAAAATAAGCCTTCACACGTTAAGTAAGATCTTTTTAGGAATGCAGTGAAGAAACTCAGGGTAAGCTCTCAACTGCATACACAACTCCAGCATACCAGAAGTTATATGAATATTTGGGTGCTAAATTTGTTTCAATTCACAAATGCAATGGGGTATGAAATAAAACACAGAGCTTATTTTTTTCCTTTGTACAGAAGAGGCAGGATTACTGGCATGCTAAGGTTTGCCTTCCATTCTCAACTAATATTCACCAAAGTTAACTATAAACAGCTCATCTTTCAGAGACGTTTTCAACCAACCAAAAAAAAAAGTGGAAAACTTCACTCATACAGAGTCATTCCTCCAAATTACTAAAATTATATGTATTTCAGCATAAAATGCAAAAGAATCATCTGTCATGCCAGCACATTCTGCTTTTTAGGTTTAATGTGATGGTATTTGTTTACAGTTCTTGTAATTACAATCATTAATGTGATTCAGGCATGTTCTAACATTTGAAGCCATGTCAGAACCTTGCCTCAACAGGCAGACCAGGTACAGTCCCATTCATGTGCTCTGGCAGCAAAGGTCGTCTGTTTTCTGAGCAGTAGTAGTCTACACTGCTTATCTATATTTCCTTGGTGAATTTATTCAGAGATGTCAATTGGTGACCATGGTTCTTCAGCCCAGTGAAGAGAAGATTGGAGATCTACCTGTTCATTTCAGGCAAGAGTAGGTTGATGCTTTACTAAAGACGTCTATGACCTCATTTTATTCAATTCATAATGCCCATGGGTTATGAGGATGAATTAAAAGAAATGAGCTGACAAGATAGTAAGATGATCACCATAAAACAAGCAATCAAATATTTTGAGTACTTACCTTTACTAATCACCTAGATCTGCCACAGTGAAATACCTCAGACTGGATGGCATAAACAACCGAAGTTTTTTCTTACAGTGCTGGAGGCTAGAAATCTGAGATCAGGGTGCCTGCAGGGTCGGGTTCTGGTGAGGGTTCCCTTCCTGGCTTGCAGAGGGCTGCCTTATTGCATCCTTACATGGGGGTGGGGTAGGTAGTGCTCTGGGCCTCTTCTTACAAGGGCACTAATCCCATCATGAGGGCCTCACCTTTATGACCTAATCTAAACCTGATTACCTTCCAAAGAAAGGCCTTATCTCCAAATGCCAATCACACTGGGGATTAGAGCTTCATATAAACTTTGGAGAGAAGCAAATGCTTATCCCAATACACTACTGTTTGTGAACAAGGTGTCTCATTCCTAGGCCGGTTACTGGGCAGGAAGATGCTAGCTACATTACTCAAGGGACAGTGAGGTGACATTCTGTATTTAATGTCTTTAGACAGGTCAAACCATGTTGCTGAGAAATGGGGATTCCATTTGATTGACGGGTGCCAAGCAGAGAGATTTATCTTAAAACACATCTCTCATTGCCTTGGCGGGTTAATTATTCCTACTTCAGAGAAAAGGCAAGCCCAGAGTGATTAGGTTAGAGAAGCAGAAAAACAGTTTTGTCCTGTGATTTTTTTTAAAAATAGGACAAAGAGGTGGCCAGCAGTTAGCAGAGAATATCAGATGAAAGAAAAATCTCCGAAGGAACACAGTTATCAATACTAAGAATTCAAAATAAACTTTGAATAAGTGCATATACAAAGATTAAGAATGCTTCAGTGGCTAATAGTAAGTGCCACTTACGATAATATAAAACAAGAAATGGGTATTGTACAAGACAAAGTGGACTATCACAGTGGATTCCAAAAATCTAGAAGAAAATTTCAGTTCTGACCTAAACTATTTCTATAACTTAAGGAGCTAAAAATCATCACCAAATTTTTAGAGAGAAGGAACTGAAGACCCATACCAGAAACTAATTTAATACCAGAACTTTCTTGAGGAATTTGAGAACATTTCCCAATACAAACTTGTGTATTAAACTATACATAGTTCCCATTACAGACTATTTGGTTACCTAATCTCAACACATTCCTTTTAACATGGATATAAAGTCCAGAGTTAAAATTTCTTACCCATGAATATGTGAGTCAGGTGGACTGTCCCTATGAGATTCAATATTTAAGTGCTCAGTGTGGGTGAAACGAAGCAAACAAACCTCCTTATAAAATTTCGTTAGCCAAGCTAATCTCTAAATACAGTAACAACAACTCAAAATAATAATGCTAATAACAATGATGAAAGAAAGAGGGAATATGAACAAATGCCAACAATTTTAGTAGAAAAAGGCAATTAACAACAATAATGCTGATGAGTCAGATGCAAAATATGTCAGTGCCCAGTGATGGAAAGGTCTGGAACCTGACTACGCACTTAAATTGCCGTGTGGAGACGGACCACCCTGCACCCTCCCACACCTTCTCAGACATGATGCCCTCAGCTCAGGAATATTTTCATGATGTCCCTAGGCCAAAAGAAATACCTACCAGTTTCATTTAGTGAGTAATTAGTTCCAAGTGATTTAGATACAGTAATCTATGTGGTTTATGAGAGATGTTTCCCTAGAAAAATTAAAATATCCCAGGTAACCCCATAAGTTAGTTATAGTACCCCAGAGTGTCTCAGCACATTGGAGGCCAAAAGTATATTGTATTGGTTAATTCAAGTCTCTGAGCTACACGACCGAGATTTTGATCTTGATTCTATTACTTAACAGGTGTAATTTGTGTAATTTTTATTTAACCTTTTCATGCTTAATTAATCAGTTATAAAAGGGATCTGATAATGATGCTTAATAGAATTATCATTATGAGGATTCAATTAAGGTAATCTATGTACATAGAAAGTGCCTGGTACTTAGCTCAATAAATCTTAGATATCATTATCACATATAAAAGACCACATAGAATTCCCTTTCTTATAATTTGGATAAATCTAGACAGCACCAGGGATTCCTAGGGAAAACTATACATAGGAGTAAGTGCTATTTTTCACTTCTCACCCCTTTGTAAGAAGCTGGAGTTGTAAAGTTTTGAAGAGAGGTTTATCGAAGGATTCCCATGGGTACTTCCTCCCAGGACACAGCAGAAGCGGAACCAGGTCCTTGTTTTAATTAAGGCTTAGTCATACAACTGGCTGGACTTTCCAAGAAAGTAATGTCTCTATATCTTTAGTGTCTAATTAAATACAAAAAGAAATGCAAGATGTTAGCCAAGATTTTGATTGTAGACATGAGGAGTTTCCAACTCACTCAATGGACTGGCATGTTACTCCCGTGCATTTATTGACAGGAAAAGGTCGTGCAATTATGAGGATTTTTTTAAAATAAATTGTGAAGAAGGAAAACAGTAAATGTAGTGAGATTTTTTTTCAGATCTACAGCTAGTTTACTACATTGATTTTGCTTTGCTGAACCGCTTAGTCAGTTTCTGTTCGAAAGACATAGTTTTATAAGATGACATTTGCATATAAATGGCAAAGTTTGGTCACTGTCTCTCTCAGATTTAATGTGAACATGATTTCTTGGACAGTTTTATGATTGTATACATTTACGATGGTACACATTGAATGCATAGCTATCCATGTCCAGCTATTACATGAATATCTTTTTAAGCTTTGGCGACTGGTTTGCAATCTTCCTCTTCCAAGTAAGAACTATGACATCTGGAACAACCTCAGTATTCATGTTATTAACTGTGGTAGATTGTATTATTTGTTCGCCATATTTCCCTGTAGGTAAAATGTATTTCTCCTGCACTATGGATTTGGGGATAGGCCCTGCCACTTGCTTTGGCCAATGGATTGTAAGTGAACAGGAAACACAATGTACCTAGGCTGAACCTTTAAGTATGCTTCCACTGTTGGATTCTGCCCCTTTCTTTTTGTCCTCCACTATCAGAACAGCATGTCCCAAATACGGGATGGTTTGGTCGGCTTGGACCTGCAGCCAAGCCCAGCAGAGCCAGGTCACAACCAGCCTCATCCCAACATGAGTGAAAGAGGTTTTTATTTTACACTCCTGAGATAATTAAAGTTGTTTGCTATGACACCAAGAATTAACTAATATCCCAGTCACATTAGTTGTTACACATTAGATGGCAACAGTCTAGTTACAAATTGTCACTCTGATTACAAACTCTAGTTCTGATCTCCCTAATCATGATGTTCACTTCTACTACTCAAGACCATTGCCTACACGTAATCATTATCCCCCATTTCTTTACTTGTGAAATTTTAATTTCCAGAATTTCCCTCCCTTTCTGACTACCACCCCCTGCCTCTTCAGATTCTCCAGGTTTTTTACTTCCTTACTCAAGTAGCACACAGCCTTCAGATTAAGACCCCCAGGTCTTTAACATCTCATTCAATCCTTTCTCTCTCTTTCTGGCCCCACTTTTTTCCCTCCTAAAAGGTTCTGGTCCCTAATTCCAATGTATACTTGTGTGTGTAAGTGGAAGCGGGTGGGGGCAAGTCCCTACACCAATAAGCAACTCTCGAATACTAGCAAGGTGTCCCACAATTTAACTCAATTCTGACACTATCTACCTGGAGATAGCATCAAATCCCACAGGTAAGGGCTCAGTCATGCAAGACTGGCCCCTGCCACTTGACTTCAGATACCAGTCACAAGTCAAAGCTGTCACCTGGAGCTCTGACCTGTAGTCAGAGGTCCCCATGACTATCTCCTTGGGTTCCATTAATTTGCTAAAACACTGCACAGAACTCAGGAAACCCATTTTACTCACTAGATTACTAGTTTTTTTTATAAAAGACATAACTCAGGAACTGCCAATGGAAGAGATGCATGGGCAAGTTATGGGGAAAGGGTGCTCACCCCACATCTCCATGTGTTCAGCAACCCAGAAGCTCTCCAAACCAGTCCTTTGGGTTTTTATGGAGGCCTCACTAGATAGGCATGATGGATTAAATCGTTGCCATTGGCAATTTAGTCAAACTCCAGCCCCTCTCCACTCCCCAGAGGTCAGGGGTAGGACTGAATGTTCAACCCTCTATTCACATTGTTGCCTCTACGGGAAACCAGCCCTCATCTTTTGAGGTCCAAAAATCACCTCATTAACATAAAAAAAGACACTTTTATGGCTTTTATCGCCTAGGAAATTCCAAGGATTTTAAGAGCTCTGTGCCAGAAATGGACAAACATCAAACATATAATCCTTATTATAAGTCACAATATCATCCTCTGGTCTTCAAACACGGAACTCCTGTAGCAAAACAATCTTAAAAGTCGTTAAGACACGGGCACATTCCTAGAATCCCATTTCATCATTATTAATGATCCAGTCCATCACCATATCATATGAAATGGTTCCCAGGGTGAGGCCACTTGGGTTTGCAGGCTTCCACTGATCTAGCCACGTTCTAAAAGCAGGAAGGGCTTCAGCAGTCATAGCTTCACCTTTGGAGGCCTGTGCCATCATCGAGCTAAGAGTCAATATCACCTCTTGCCCTGAGCCTCTTTCAAGGAGTTAATGTAATTAATATTGCATTTCCCTCATTACATAACACAACCCATTTTTTGATTCCCATACCCTCAGCGACTATTCTTCCTTCCCTCCATTTGTACCCAAACTTTTCCACCTTTGGAAGAAACGTTAGGTGTGGCCAGCATGCTGGAGCCCACTGTGATACTCCATGGCAAGTTCCTCCTACTCAGTCCACGCCTGTTCATGTGGGCGCAGCCACTGGGCTATTTTTACCACCAGGCAACACAGATGAACTCACTGTTAATCTCAGTTGGGCAGATGTGGTAAAGGCACATCCTGTCCCATCCTGGACTGTGACATAAAGGCTAAGAACATAGTTACATTTTCCTGTTTAGGAATCTACAAGCCCTGCTCCCAGCCCTTGTAGTTGCAGACCTGGTCCTGTGATTACTGCATCAAGCAAGGGAGAAAAAAAACTGAGGTGACATGGAAACAGAAAGTATGGTGGAACTTCCCCAGATCCACCAGAAGAACAGAAATCTATCCAGTGCAGACACTCCTTTAGCTGTTCTCGTGTTCATGTTGGGTGTGGGCACTCACTCAGGAAGGCATGTAAGCCAGCCCTTCATGGTTTTATCTCCCTCTGTTCAAGACCACCAGTTAATTGCCTGTTCTAATTCTCCACCAAACTAGGACTCTGAGAAGGATACCTCTCTGCCCATTGTTGGAGAGAGTTCTGTGGTCTCCAGAAATGATGTTTAGCCACCCAAATTGGTGCAATATCTTCTGTTCTTTTTACTGCAGAGTATTTACGCCCACACTGGGTAAGAAATTCCAGTCTAGAGCCAGTGTCCACTCCTGTCAAGACCCAATTCTAGCCCCCCAGGGCTACCAGCATCAGTCTGGCTTGTCAGCTACGCCCAGGAAATCTGTCACATAGCCTTCTATACTCTGTCTCTTTTGCTGGCAGACAGAACAATTCTTATTGGTCTTTTGTGGCTCAGAAGGCACATGAGGACTAGGTCTAGATTCAGCCCATCTCTGCACTGCTGCAGACTCCTAGCGCCCGCTTGTTGCATGGACCCTGGTAACCACCTTAAGCAAGCACACAGGAGATCTGCTTGTTGATTCCCATCACATTCCAAACCTGGAAGGGGGTTCTTCTGATGGGTTTCAACATTTTCTAGTTTCTACCTTCTCTGAATCCAGCAGCAACTCAAACAATTCCAGAGTCAGTTCTAGGGGGAAAGAGGCCCCCTGCTCGTGACTATCTCCCTCTTGCACTCCCTCGGCAGCATGATCCTATATAAACCATTTCCATTTTATTATGGAGCTCTTCTGAGCACTGCCATCCCCATTAGAGTGTTACTCAAGACACTGTAGGTAACTGAGATTTCAGATCTTGTTACGTCCTTCAGTCTTAGAGGTGGCTTCAATTAATAATATCAGATAACAAGGCAGTAAATGCTCCTCAAATAGAAATTCTTCAGCCCTAAAGACCAGGGGTCATCACTGGGAGATGCTCACAGGCTCTTGGCATAAGCCCCAGTCTATAGGGCCATCATGCAGAGAAACTACCAGCACACCAAATTTCTATTCTACACTGTGTGGGCTCAGGCAGTCTTACTGGTTCCCCATTAGCATGTGCAATGGATATTGCTTGAAGGGTAGATTTCCATGCCTTCTGTGTTACAGTACTAGGTAGGGGAAATGTTGCCCAGTCAGACACTATGTCCATCTCTATAATACAGTCAGGTAAAAGAGATGCAGCCACCTCACATAAAGCCTGTCCAAACATATCAGTTCTTCTGCCAATTTTTACGTTAATCCCATCAACCCATACATTCCTAACCATAGCCTCCATTAGAACTTCATCAGCAGGTTTTGCTTGTACAATACTAGGTAGGGGAAGTCTTCTCCCTCTGTCTTCCGATGGTCTTCCCTCTGTGTGTGTCTGTGTCCTAATCTCCCCTTCTTATAAAGGACACCAAGCATTGGATTAGGATCCACTCTAATGGCCTCAGTTTAATTATATTATGTCTTTTAAGACCCTGTCTTTAAATACAGTCACAATCTGAGGTCTTGGGCATTAGGACCTCAACATATGAATTTGGTGGGACACAGATCAGCCCAGAGACTCTTTCTTCTCCACATTTCCCATCTAATTCTACAGATTTCATGGCCCATCATTTCTATCATGACTTGGCGAGCAACTTCAGCCCCTTATTTCTTTCTCCCTCTGCCACGTTCAAGCAACACTACTTCTTTATCTGATACCTGTGTCCATGCCACTGCACAGCACTGAAAACAAATATATATAGCCATGCTATCTAATCTTCACTTAAATTAATAACCATAACTCATATGGGCACTAACCACTGACAACCCTACTACACAGGTCTTGTGTCTTCTGTATTGCCTCAACTTCTACCACTTTCTCCTCTCACCATATAATCTTAACCCTCATCTTTCTCCTACTTCACTGAGAAAACAGATAGATTTTGAGGACTGCCTTAGAGAACTGCCACAAGTCTAATGGCCCACCCATGTCTGCATGCACATTGCCCACCATACTTCCTGGCATAGCAGAGATGTCCTATAACCAGTCCAGCTGTTTTCTGGGTCCTAGGTTTATGCCTAAGAGGCTTCCTTGATTTTAACCTACCTCTCCTGTACTATCAATTTCTTTCTTTCTAGAGAGTCATTCCCAACAGAATTTAAACACATTTAGAATATCCCATTTCAAAAAATTTGTCTTAATTTCTACATCCATCCACTGCCACATTTTCTCTCCCCATCAAAGTAAAATTCCTGAAAGAATTGTCCATCCTGCTCTCCACTTCCTCATAACCTATTCTCTCCTTGGTCCACTTTGACCAGGCTTCTGTTCCCACCCCTCTACTCAAACTGCCCTCCTTAAGGTCACCAGTAACACCTGTGTTGCCAAATCCAGTGGTCACCTGCTGCCTTCATTTACTCAGACCGCAGCAGGATTCAACACAGTTTACAGCTGTCTCGTTATTAAACACCATCTCTTGGGATTCTGTGTCTCGCCCTCTCCTACTTCACTGACTGCTACTGTTCAGCCTCCTCTACCACTTGACTGTTCCAGAAATTAGTCCTAAACCCTGTAGTTTTCTCTTTCTATATTTTCTCCTTAAATTATGGCTCCAGTTCCAAACTTTAAACACTACACATATGCTGATGACTCCCAAATTTATCTCTCTAGCACTTACAGCTTTCTTAAGCTCCAAATTCAGGTATCCAACTCCTTAATGTGTATCTACCATTGTGCCTAAGCGGCGCTTCAAGTGTAACATGATTAAAACAGAATTCCTTACCTATAGTCCCCACCCCTGGAAATTCCTTCTTGCCCTGACTTCCCCTTGGATTACTGAAATGCACTCTAATTGACCTCCCTGCTCTCACTCTTGTCCCGATGGTGCCCCACTCCCCACAGAGAAACCAGGGTGATCTTTTTTCAACTCATAATCCTAGCATACCATTTTTTCTTTTCTTTCTTCATAAAATGCTCCAGTGGCTTCCCAACGCAGTAAGACTTTATTCCTAACACCTTACCTTGCCTGTAGCACCTCACAAGAATGGCCCTGAGATGCATCTCAGTCTTAAGCCCCTGCCACTCTCTACATGACCCCACAGAGTTCCACTCTGGCCTTCTTCTTTCCTGAACACACCAAGCAAGATCTTTCCTACCTCAAGAGTCCACACTTGGTTTTCCCTCTGCTTGTAGAGCTCCGCTCCAGACCTTCAGCCAGCAGGACACATTTTGACATTTAGATCTCAGCTCAAATATTCCCTCGTCTTTGGCATTTTCTGCCCACCCCACTTAACCACCAGTCACCTTCTAGAGGATCTTTCTGTATAATTTTTGCAATAGCACTTAGAATCTGAATTGATTTTTTATTCATTTATTTGCTTATTTGGGGTCTGTTTCTTGCTCCTGAACTACAAGAAACAGTTCTTGTCGTTTTTAACCCAGTAATGCCCTGTGCTTGAGCCAATACCTGCCATAATGTAGGCACTTTATAAGTGCTTGTTGAATGAGTGAATGAATTCTGATTCTGGGAATTTAGGCTAATAAGACAATCAAACTAAAAGCATGTCCTTCCTAGTAATATTTAAATAGCAAAGAACTGGAAATAATCTCACATGACCAACAGACTGACTAAGTTGTGTAAACTCCCTGTAACAGGATCACAAAAGAATAAAACCAAAATCTAGTATATATGTATTTATTGACTTGGAAAAATATCAGCTAGATACTGTTAAATGAAAAATGTTGAGTAAACACGCAAAACCCAAAGTGTGCACCCATTCATGTAAAACTATATGTATGCAATATTAAACTAAATACCCATACTTGTATTCAGAGGTCTGGAATTAGATCTGGAAACATTAGCAGTGGTTAGTTATATCTGGGAAGTTTGGGAATAACTTTTGCTTTCCTTCTAGACTTTTCTGAATCATTTAAATTTTTATATGAGCATATATTAGATTCATAATAAAAAAAAAACAAAGACTAAAATTTCTACTCCTGGTCTTTGGCTCATCAGATCGACAATCCTAGGATTTTTCCAAGTGATTTTTTTTGAGAAAAAAAATGGGGGGAGGCAGTTTTTCAGTGCGCTAATTCTGAAGCTCTCTATTTCAATTTCACTTTTGCCCCCTCTCTTGTTTTTCTTATTGTTATTGGGCATGTGGAAACACTGCTAGCATTGCAAAACAATGAAATAAAATTAAGTCCAAAAAACATTATTAGGCTAAGCTTTTCAAAGTGTATTTTAATATAGCTCAAGCATGTTCACATTTTTATTACTGATTATAATGTTCAACAGCCTGCGACACAACAATTCAGACTTTTTGGCAGACGGAACCCAGTTTCCATTTCTTTTAGTACAAGATGTAGGGTGTGGAAACTTTCTACTTCCTTGGAAACTCTTCTGAAAATGGGTTTTCACTCAATTCAGCCTCTAAGTGTTTAAGAGGTGACTGAATTTCAGAAAGTGGTCTGACTGCTTTAGTGCTGCTGGCAACCACTATAACTTTCGCACTGTGTGAAAGGGGGAAAAATCCATATCATTAAAGATTTGCCCTAGATCTCTTTCCCATTTCCTATTTTTTTCATTGATGCCAAAATATCAGGGCAATATTTCCTGTGGAAACACTTAAACTTGGCACCAACAATTATTTATTTAAGTGATTACATCTCTGAATAATAACAATGATAATAATATTATTGAGATGACAGCTCTAAAGATAAGAGATGCCTAAATTCCATGCAGATTTTTCTTTCTTTTACTTTGTGTGTGTGTGTGTGTGTTTTGGACCATTATACTACCAAATAAGATATCTACTTCTATTCAACTGCCTGACTGAAATTCAACAAGACGCCTTATATTGCATATATTTTTTAAGGGAAGAAAACAAAAACACCACTTTTAATGAATTCCTTAACAGGGCAATTAATATATACTGTAATGAATTTTTTGAAATGGATATAGCTTCTGTCTGCTTCAATAATACACCATTAAGTTGGCTTCCTAGAATAAAATCCTAAAAACAGGCAGTTTTTATGTCTGATTTGAATGCAGCTCTTTGCTTTTGTGGACTATCAACTTGCATTCCAACTTCTCAGGGAGTCCTTTTGCATTCTCTGCTAATGATACTCAAGATGCGGCTGGCCATGAATTTTGGGGGGTACTAACTCTGTTTGGAGAGGTGTCTTTTCCACTGCCAGGGTGAGGAGGGGGAATGCAGACTGTGAATGATCCAAATCATGCTATGTACTCTGGTGCATCTTTAGAGATCGAATATGGGCTTCTTAAGCCCCTGTGAGTCACACTGATTTTTTTTTAAAGGCCAGTATCTCATCAGGTCCCATGGAGTCAGTTATCAAATTATCACTGATGCACTGATTCATCTTAAGTCTTCAGCTTCATACCTCGCTGTGTGCCTGAACACCAGGCTCATGCACGTAAATGCCTTCCTGTAAACTCAGCACATCACTGGCCACATCACAAATTGATTCTATCACGTTGTTCACAAATCTGATCCTTCTCTTGAGTTCTCTACGTTGATTGAGATCCACCCAACATCCTGCCATGCTGATGTCTAGAATTGAAACTTAATCATGGTTAAGTACCTCCTTTCCTTCATCTTTACAGACGGTCTTCACGACCTGTACATTGCACCCCAGCAATGTCTCTGGAAGTTTTCCTATCTTTCTAATCTAAGTGTCACTTTCACCGGCAAGTCCCTTTATCTCTTGTGTGTACCATAGATTGGCAAATGAGGGCCCACAGGCCAAATCCTGCCCAACTGTCCATCTTTTTTTTCTTTTTATTTATTTATTTATTTATTTATTTTATTATCATTAATTTACAATTACATGTGCAATATTACGATTATTAAACTACCCCTTCATCAGGTCCCCCCCACCAACCCCATTACAGTCACTGTCCATCAGCGTAGTGAGATGCTATATAATCACTACTTGTCTTCTCTGAGTTGTACTGCCCTCCCCATGCCCCCCCAACATTACATCTGCTAATCGTAATGCCCCTTTTTCCCTCTTATCCCTCCCTTCCCGCCCATTTTCCCCAGTCCCTTTCCCTTTGGTAACTATTAGTCCGTTCTTGGGTTCTGTGAGTCTGCTGCTGTTTTGTTCCTTCAGTTTTTTTCTTTGTTCTTATACTCCACATATGAGTGAAATCATTTGATACTTGTCTTTTTCGGCTTGGCTTATTTCACTGAGCATAATACCCTCTAGCTCCATCCATGTTGTTGCAAATGGTAGGATTTGTTTTCTTCTTATGGCTGAATAATATTCCATTGTGTATATGTACCACTCTTCTTTATCCATTCATCTACTGATGGACACTTAGGTTGCTTCCATTTCTTGGCTATTGTAAATAGTGCTGCAATAAACATAGGGGTGCATCTGTCCTTTTTCAAATTGGGCTGCTGCATTCTTAGGGTAAATTCCTAGGAGTGGAATTCCTGGGTCAAATGGTATTTCTATTTTGAGTTTTTTGAGGAACCTCCATACTGCTTTCCACAATGGTTGAACTAATTTGCATTCCCACCAGCAGTGTAGGAGGGTTCCCTTTTCTCCACATCCTCGCCAACATTTGTTGTTGTTTGTGTTTTGGATGTTGGCCATCCTCACTGGTGTGAGGTGATATCTCATTGTGGTTTTAATCTGCATTTCTCTGATGATTAGCGATGTGGAGCATCTTTTCATGTGCCTGTTGGCCATCTGAATTTCTTCTTTGAGAAGTGTCTATTCATGTCCTCTGCCCATTTCTTAATTGGATTATTTGCTTTCTGTTTGTTAAGGTGCATGAGTTCTTTATATATTTTGGATGTCAACCCTTTATCAGATACGTTTTTTATGAATATATTCTCCCATACTGTAGGATGTCTTTTTGTTCTACTGATGGTGTCCTTTGCTGTACAGAAGCTTTTCAGCTTGATATAGTCCCACTTGTTCATTTTTGCTTTTGTTTCCCTTGCCTGGGGAGATATGTTCATGAAGAAGTTGCTCATGTTTATGTCCAAGAGATTTTTGCCTATGTTTTTTTCTAAGAGTTTTATGGTTTCATGACTTACATTCAGGTCTTTGATCCACCTTGAGTTTACCTTTGTGTATGGGGCTAGACAGTAGTCCAGTTTCATTCTCTTACATGTAGCTGTCCAGTTTTCCAACACCAGCTGCTGAAGAGGCTGTCATCTCCCCATTGTATATCCAAGGCTCCTTTATCAAATATTAATTGACCGTATATGTTTGGGTTAATGTTTGGATTTTCTATTCTGTTCCACTGGTCTGTAGGTCTGTTTTTGTGCCAATACCAAATTGTCTTGATTACTGTGGCTTTATAGTAGAGCTTGAAGTCAGGGAGTGTAATTCCCCCTGTTTTATTCCTCCTTCTCAGGATTGCTTTGGCTATTCGGGGTCTTTGTGGTTCCATATGAATTTTAGAATAATTTGTTCCAGTTCATTGAAGAAAGCTGTTGGTAGTTTGATAGGGATTGCATTGAATCTGTAGATTGCTTTAGGTAGTATAGCCATTTTGACAATATTTATTCTTCCTAGCCAAGAGCATGGGATGCATTTCCATTTGTTAGTGTCCTCTTTAATTCTCTTAGGAGTGTCTTGTAGTTTTCAGAGTACAGGTCTTTCACTTCCTTCGTTAGGTTTATTCCTAGGTATTTTATTCTTTTTGATGCAATTGTGAATGGAATTGCTTTTCTGATTTCTCTTTCTGTTAGTTCATCATTGGTGTATAGGAAAGCAACAGATTTCTGTGTGTTAATTTTGTATCCTGCAACTTTGCTGAATTCAGATATTAGTTCTAGTAGTTTTGGAATGGAATCTTTAGGTTTTTTATGTACAGTATCATGTCATCTGCAAATAGTGACAATTTGACTTCTCTTTACCAATCTGGATGCCTTGTATGTCTTTGTTTTGTCTGATTGCTGTGGCTAGGACCTCCAGTACTATGTTGAATAACAGTGGAGAGAGTGGGCATCCTTGTCTTGTTCCCGATCTTAGATGAAAAGCTTTCAGCGTCTCGCCGTTAAGTATGATGTTAGCTGTGGTTTGTCATATATAGCCTTTATGATGTTGAGGTACTTGCCGTCTATACCTATTTTGTTGAGAGTTTTAATCAGGAATGGATGCTGAATTTTGTCAAATGCTTTTTCAGCATCTATGGAGATGATCATGTGGTTTTTGTTCTTCTTTTTGTTGATGTGGTGGATGATGCTGATGGATTTTCGAATGTTGTACCATCCTTGCATCCCTGGGATGAATCCCACTTGATCATGGTGTATGATCCTCTTGATGTATTTTTGAATTTGATTTGCTAATATTTTGTTGAGTATTTTTGCATCTACGTTCGTCAGGGATATTGGTCTGTAATTTTCTTTTTTGGTGAGGTCTTTGCCCGGTTTTGGTATTAGAGTGATGCTGGCTTCATAGAATGAGTTTGGAAGTATTCCCTCCTCTTCTATTTTTTGGAAAACTTTAAGGAGAATCAGTGTTATTTCTTCTCTATACATCTGGTAGAATTCAGAGGTGAATCCATCAGGCCCAGGGGTTTTGTTCTTGGGTAGTTTTTTGATATCCAATTCGATTTCGTCACTGGTGATTGGTCTGTTTAGTTTTTCTGTTTCTTGCTTGGTCAGTCTTGGAAGGTTGTATTTTTCTAAGAAGTTGTCCATTTCTTCTATGTTTTCCAGCTTGTTAGCATACAGAGTCTCATAATATTCTCTTATGATTCATTGTATTTCTGTGGGGTCCGTCGTGATTTTTCCTTTCTCATTTCTGATTGTGTTTATGTGTGTAGATTCTCTTTTTCTCTTAATGAGTCTGGCTAGGGGTTTATCTATTTGTTTATTTTTTCAAAGAACCAGCTCTTGGTTTTATTGATTTTTTCTATTGTTTTATTCTTCTCAATTTTATTTATTTCTTCTCTAATCTTTATTATGTCCCTCCTTCTGCCGACTTTGGGCCTCATTTGTTCTTCTTTTTCCAATTTCAGTAATTGTGTCTTTAGACTATTCATTTGGGAATGTTCTTCCTTCTTTAAATAGGCCTGGATTGCAATATACTTTCCTCTTAGAACTGCCTTTGCTGCGTCCCACAGAAGCTGTGGCTTTGTTTTGTTGTTGTCATTAGTTTCCATATATTCTTTGGATTTCTATTTTGATTTGGTTGTTAACCCATTGATTAATTAGGAGACTGTTGTTATGTCTCCATGTATTTGTGAGCCTTTTTTTTTTTTTTTCTAAAATTTATTTCTAGTTTTATACCTTGGTGATCTGAGAAGTTGGTTGGTAGGATTTCAATATTTTTGAAATTACTGAGGTTCTTTTTGTGGCCTAGTATGTGGTCTATTCTGGAAAATGTTCCATGTGCACTTGAGAAGAATGTGTATCCTGTTGCTTTTGGGTGTAGAGTTCTGTAGATGTCTGTTAGGTCCATCTGTTCTAGTGTGTTGTTCAGTGCCTCTGTGTCTTTACTTATTTTCAAGTCTCTTATTACCCTGTCCTCTGGAGTGAGTGGTGTGCTGAAGCTCCAAGATGAATGCATTGCTGTCTATTTCCTCCTCCTTTAATTCTGTTAGTATTTGTTTCACATATGCCGGTGCTCCTGTGTTGGGTGCATATATATAGTTATAATGGTTATATCTTCTTGTTCTCCTGACCCCTTTATCATTATGTAATGTCCTTCTTTATCTCTTGCTACTTTCTTCATTTTGAAGTCTATTTTGTCTGATACAAGTACTGCAACACCTGCTTTTTTTTTCTTGTTGTTTGCATGAAATATCTTTTTCCATCCCTTCACTTTTAGTCTGTGTATGTCTTTGGATTTGAGGTGAGTTTCTTGTAGGCAGCATAGATGGGTCTTGCTTTTTTATCCATTCTGTTACTCTGTGTCTTTTGATTGCTGCATTCAGTCCATTTACATTTAGGGTGATTATTGATAGGTATGTACTTATTGCCATTGCTGGCTTTAGATTCGTGGTTACCAAGGGTTCAAGGGTTCCTTCTTTACTATCTAACAATCTAACTTAACTTTCTTGTTAAGTTATTGTAAACACAGTCTATGTTTCTTTATTTCTCTCCCTTCTTATTCCTCCTCCTCCATTCTTTCTATACTAGGTGTTTTATTCTTTGCCTTTAGTTAGTATTTGGATGGTCAGCTTTGTTTGCTATGATTTTTATTTTTCTCTGGTGACATCTTTTTAGCCTTAGGTGGGCTTCCATCTAGAGCAGTCCATTTAAGATATCCTGTAGTGGTGGTTTATGAGAGGCAAACTCTCTCAACTTTCGTTTGTCTGGAAATTGTTTAATCCCTCCATCATATTTAAATGATAATCGTGCTGGATACAATATTCCTGGTTCGAGGCCCTTCTGTTTCATAATGTTAAATATATCATGCCATTCTCTTCTGTCCTGTAAGGTTTCTGTTGAGAAGTCTGATGATAGTCTGGTGGGTTTCCCTTTGTAGGTGATCTTTTTTCTCTCTAGCTGCCTTTAATACTCTGTCCTTATCTTGGATCTTTGCCATCTTAATTATTATGTGTCTTGGTGTTGTCTTCCTTGGGTCCCTTGTGTTGGGAGATCTGTGGGCTTCCATGGACTGCGAGACTATTTCCTTCCACAGCATGGGAAAGTTTTCAGCAAGCATTTCTTCAAAGACACTTTTCTATCCCTTTTTCTCTCTCTTCTTCCTCTGGTACTCCTATAATGCGAATATTGTTCCGTTTGGATTGGTCACACAGTTCTCTTAATATTCTTCATTCCTAGAAATCCTTTTATCTCTCTCTGCCTCAGCTTCTCTGTATTCCTGTTCTCTGATTTCTATTCCATTAACAGTCTCTGGCATCTCATCCAGTCTGCTGTTAAGCCCATCAATCGCTTCTCTGATTTCTGCATTGTCTTTCCTGACTTCCCTCACTTCCTCCCTTAGCTCTTGCATATTTCTCTGTACATCCATCAGCATGGTTATGACTTTATTCTGAATTCTTTTTCAGGGAGGCTGCATTTCATCCCTTCAGACTCTGGGGTTGCTTGTGGTTGATTTGGGTCTGTACCATATTCCTCTGTCTTTCATGGCTGTATAATTCTTGGTCACTGATAGTTGCCACGATATAGCTGGGCTTGGGCACTTAAAAAGAGAAGGAAAAAAAGAGAAAAAAAAAGAGAAAAAAAGAAAGAAAGAAAAGAAAGAAAGAAAAGAAAAAACAAAAACAAAACAAAACAAAAAAAACAAAAAAAAAAGCCCACCGGACATAGATTCTGTGGAAATGCTCTAGGTGGCGCTATTGCCCCACTATTCCACAGCTGTGACTGTGCCGCTCCACAGGGCCCTTTATTGCTCTGGCAGGGGTGGGAACGAATAGGAGGCTGTTGATCTCAGTGAGAAGTGTTAAGTATGGCTACGCTTCCTCAGTCGCCAGCTAAGGCGTCTGAAACTCCCCAGGACTCCCAGCCTGCTGGGCTGAGGGTGCTGGGGCGATCCGGCTCCTCCGCTGGGCTCCTGTCTCTTTAAGACCGCTGAGGAAAGCGCGCACTTTTTTTTTCCTTCCCGAGCCGGCTCTGTGTCCAGCCAACACAACCTGGAGGAGAGCATGGGGCTGAGCGCGGGGAGCCCTCCTGAGTAAGGGCGCCATGAAAACAGGGGAATCAGGCTGTGTGATTCAGCATCTCACCCAGGTGTGGGAACGTAGAGAGCAACTGTTATGGAAACAGCAGCAACAAAAGGCAGAATTTAGCACTTCCGGAATATGTTCTTCACGAGTATTTTACTGTGTGCTCAGAAAAGAGGCGGGGGCTTACTCCCTCCGCATGGGGACCCCCCTTGCAGGCAGCAGTGAGCACTCACCCCCAGCCTCTTCAGGGAGCAGCAGCACAGGACACCCGCGGCACCGCCAGGCCCCACAGGACTGTTGCCCACTCCCTGCCAAGGGCCCCACACAGCCCTCTCGGAGGCCCCTTCCTGCCTGTCCCGTCCGGCACTTTGAGGACGGTGGCTCAGAACAGAACATCCTGGAGCCGTGTATGAACGGCTACATTCAGGTCTTGAAAAATCTATCCTTACATTTTTCTTAGAAAAACAGATCTGGTTGCTTAGGAATAAGTGACTGGCTAAGGGGCCTGGGCTAATCTCCATGGTCAGCTCACAGAAGAGCCAAATGGGGCATTATTTCTCTTCTCTATGAAAACCTGGCAAGGCAACCAGATGTGATCTTCACACAGGAAGAAAACACAGGCACACCTCCTTCGATCGCACTTTGCTTTACTGCACTTCGCAGATACTTTGTTTTTTATACACTGAAGATTTGGGCCTACCCTACATCAAGCAAGTCACTGATCTAACAGCATTTGTTCACTTCATGTCTCTGGGTCACATTTTGGTAATTCTCACAATATTTCAAACTTTTTCGTTATTATATATTTGTGGTGATCTGTGATATTGTGGTGATCATTTAATGTTATTGCTGCAATTGTTCTGTGGTGCCATAAACCAAACCCAGGTAAGACAGTGAACTTAATTGACAAATATGTCTGTTCTGACCTTTCCCCTGTCTCTCTGCCTCCCCCTGGGTATTCCCCCCCAAGACACAACAACACTGAAGTTAGGCCAATTAATAACCTTACCATGGGTCTTCCGGGAAGATGGCGGTGTGAGCAGGACGGCATAAATCTCTTCCCAAAACCATAGGTATTTATGAAAATACAACAAATACAACTATTCCTAAAAAAGAGACAAGAAGATACAGGAGGGCACCCAGCCTGCAGCTACACCTGAGAGGACTCGGCACCCCGCGAGGCAGGTAAGATATGGAGCCGCGTCCCGGCGGGACCAAGCACTCTCCCACCCCACCGGCGGGAGGAGAGGATTCAGAGCCGGGAGGGAGTGGAAGTACAGGCCCACGAAATAACCAGCCCCGGTGATCTGCGCCAGGAGCGCTGACACACATTGCGCGGTGTATCGAAGACTGGAGGGACAAGAGGGTGCAGGAACTGAGCCTGGGAACGCACTGGGTCCTCGCAGCCGACTCCCAGAACAAAAGAAAAGCGCGTGCTTTTTTTTTAGCGGTCTTAAAGAGACAAGGGCCCAAGATCGTCCCAGCACACTCAGCCCAGCAGGCTGGGAGTCCTGGGGAATTTTGGACCCCTTGGCTGGCGACTGGGAAAGAGTAGCCACACTCAGACTTCACACAGAATCAACAGCCTCCCATTCCTTCCTACCCCGGCCAGAGCTACAAAGGGCCCTGCTGAGTGGCACGGCCGCAGCTGCGGAAAAGTGCACCAACAGCGCCACCTACAGCACCCCCACAGAATCGACCCCCAGTGGGCATTTTTTTTTCTTTTTTCTTTTCTTCTTTCTTTTTTTCTCTTTTTTTTTTCTTTTTAACAGTCTTAAAGAGCACAGCTGACATACGTGGCACCTACCAGCGACCACTTCTATCGCCATGAAAAGACAGAGGAATACGGTACAAACAAAACTCACCCAGACCCAGACAACACCAGAGAGGGAACCTGAAGGGATGGAAATGCACAACGTTCCTGAAAAAGAATTCAGAACAAAAGTCATAACCATACTGATGGATCTACAGAGAAATATGGAAGAGCTGAGGGAGGAAGTGAGGGAAGTGAGGAAACACAATGCAGAAATCAGACAAGCGATCAACGGGCTTAGCAGCAGACTGGACGAGAGGCAAGAGACTGTTAATGGAATAGAAATCAGAGAACAGGAATACAGAGCAGCTGAGGCAGAGAGAGATAAAAGGATCTCTAGGAATGAAAAAATGTTAAGAGAACTGTGTGACCAATCCAAACGGAACAATATTCAAATTATAGGAGTACCACAGGAAGAAGAGAGAGAAAATGGGATAGAAAGTGTCTTTGAAGAAATAATTCCTGAAAACCTCCCCATGTTGGGAAAGGAAATAGTCTCGCAGTCCACGGAAGCCCACATATCTCCCAACACAAGGGACCCAAGGAAGACAACACCGAGACACATAATAATTAAAATCGCAAAGATCAAAGATAAAGACAGAGTATTAAAGGCAGCTAGAGAGAGAAAAAAAGATCACCTACAAAGGAAAACCCATCAGACTATCATCAGACTTCTCAACAGAAACCTTACAGGCCAGAAGAGAATGGCATGATATATTTAACGTTATGAAACACAAGGGCCTCGAACCAAGAATATTGTATCCAGCACGATTATCATTTAAACATGACAGAGGGATTAAACAATTTCCAGACAAGCGAAAGTTGAGTTTGCCTCTCATAAACCACCACTACAGGATATCTTAAACGGACTGCACTAGAGGGAAGCACTCCTAAGGCTAAAAAGATGTCACCAGAGAAAATAAAATCATAGCAAAGAAAGCAGACCATCCAAATACTAACTAAAGGCAAAGAATACAACACCTCGTATATAAAGAATGGAGGAGGAAGAATAAGAAGGGAGAGAAATAAAGAATCATCAGACTGTGTTTACAATAACTTAACAAGAAAGTTAAGTTAGATTGTTAGATAGTAAAGAAGCTACCCTTGAACCTTTGGTAACCACGAATCTAAAGCCAGCAATGGCAATAAGTATATATCTATCGATAATCACCCTAAATGTAACTGGACTGAATGCACCAATCAAAAGACACAGAGTAACAGAATGGATAAAAAAGCAAGACCCATCTATATGCTGCTTACAAGAGACTCACCTCAAACCCAAAGATATACACAGACTAAAAGTGAAGGGATGGAAAAAGATATTTCAGGCAAACAACAAGGAGAAAAAAGCAGGTGTTGCAGTACTTGTATCAGACAAAATAGACTTCAAAACGAAGAAAGTAGCAAGAGATAAAGAAGGACATTACATAATGATAAAGGGGTCAGTCCAACAAGAAGATATAACCATTATAAATATATATGCACCCAACACAGGAGCGCCAGCATATGTGAAACAAATACTAACAGAATTAAAGGAGGAAATAGACAGCAATGCATTCATTTTAGGAGACTTCAACACACCACTCACTCCAAAGGACAGATCAACCAGACAGAAAATAAGTAAAGACACAGAGGCACTGAACAACACACTAGAACAGATGGACCTATCAGACATCTACAGAACTCTACACCCAAAAGCAACAGGATACATATTCTTCTCAAGTGCACATGGAACATTTTCCAGAATAGAACACATACTAGGCCACAAAAAGAACCTCAGTAAAGTCAAAAATATTGAAATTCTACCAACCAACTTCTCAGATCACAAAGGTATAAAACTAGAAATAAAATTTAGAAAGAAATCAAAAAGGCTCACAAATACATGGACACTTAACAACATTCTCCTAATTAATCAATGGGTTAATGACCAAATCAAAACAGAAATCAAAGAATATATAGAGACTAATGACAACAACAACACAAAGCCACAACTTCTGTGGGACGCAGCAAAGGCAGTTCTAAGAGGAAAGTATATTGCAATCCAGGTCTATTTAAAGGAAGAATATTCCCAAATGAATAGTCTAAAGACACAATTACTGAAATTGGAAAAAGAAGAACAAATGAGGCCCAAAGTCACCAGAAGGAGGGACATAATAAAGATCAGAGAAGAAATAAATAAAATTGAGAAGAATAAAACAATAGAAAAAATCAATAAAACCAAGAGCTGGTTCTTTGAAAAAATAAACAAAATAGATAAACCCCTAGCCAGACTCATTAAGAGAAAAAGAGAATCTACACACATAAACACAATCAGAAATGAGAAAGGAAAAATCACGACAGACCCCACAGAAATACAAAGAATCATAAGAGAATATTATGAGAATCTATATGCTAACAAGCTGGAAAACATAGAAGAAATGGACAACTTCTTAGAAAAATACAACCTTCCAAGACTGACCAAGCAAGAAACAGAAAAACTAAACAGACCAATCACCAGCAACGAAATTGAATCAGTAATCAAAAAACTACCCAAGAACAAAACCCCCGGGCCTGATGGATTCACCTCTGAATTCTACCAGACATACAGAAAAGAAATAACACCCATTCTCCTTAAAGTTTTCCAAAAAATAGAAGAGGAGGGAATACTTCCAAACTCATTCTATGAAGCCAGCATCACTCTAATACCAAAACCGGGCAAAGACCTCACCAAAAAGAAAATTACAGACCAATATCCCTGATGAACGTAGATGCAAAAATACTCAACAAAATATTAGCAAACCGAATTCAAAAATACATCAAGAGGATCATACACCATGATCAAGTGGGATTCATCCCAGGGATGCAAGGATGGTACAAGATTCGAAAATCCATCAACATCATCCACCACATCAACAAAAAGAAGAACAAAAACCACATGATCATCTCCATAGATGCTGAAAAAGCATTTGACAAAATTCAGCATCCATTCATGATTAAAACTCTCAACAAAATGGGTATGGAGGGCAAGTACCTCAACA
The DNA here is from genome assembly GCA_032199065.1 of Smutsia gigantea. Classification (NCBI taxonomy): domain Eukaryota; kingdom Metazoa; phylum Chordata; class Mammalia; order Pholidota; family Manidae; genus Smutsia; species Smutsia gigantea. The sequence goes on along the minus strand of JAVSCE010010613.1, from coordinate 96,003 downwards.
TCATAAATGCCATATATGACCAACCCACAACTAACATCATACTCAACAGCGAGAAGCTGAAAGCTTTTCATCTAAGATCAGGGACAAGACAGGGATGCCCACTCTCTCCACTGTTATTCAACATAGTACTGGAGCTCCTAGCCACGGCAATCAGACAAAACAAAGAAATACAAGGCATCCAGATTGGTAAAGAAGAAGTCAAATTGTCACTATTTGCAGATGACATGATATTGTACATAAAAAACCCTAAAGACTCCACTCCAAAACTACTAGAACTAATATCTGAATTCAGCAAAGTTGCAGGATACAAAATTAACACACAGAAATCTGTTGCTTTCCTATACACTAATGATGAACTAACAGAAAGAGAAATCAGAAAAACAATTCCATTCACAATTGCATCAAAAAGAATAAAATACCTAGGAATAAACCTAACGAAGGAAGTGAAAGACCTGTACTCTGAAAACTACAAGACACTCCTAAGAGAAATTAAAGAGGACACTAACAAATGGAAATTCATCCCATAACCTTGGCTAGGAAGAATAAATATTGTCAAAATGGCTATACAACCTAAAGCAATCTATAGATTCAACGCAGTCCCTATCAAACTACCAACAGCTTTCTTCAATGAACTGGAACAAATAATTCTAAAATTCATATGGAACCACAAAAGACCCCGAATAGCCAAAGCAATCCTGAGAAGGAGGAATAAAACAGGGGGAATTACACTCCCTGACTTCAAGCTCTACTACAAAGCCACAGTAATCAAGACAATTTGGTATTGGCACAAAAACAGACCCACAGACCAGTGGAACAGAATAGAAAATCCAAACATTAACCCAAACATATACAGTCAATTAATATTTGATAAAGGAGCCTTGGATATACAATGGGGAAATGACCGCCTCTTCAGCAGCTGGTGTTGGAAAAACTGGACAGCTACATGTAAGAGAATGAAACTGGACTACTGCCTAACGCCATACACAAAGGTAAACTCAAGATGGATCAAAGACCTGAATGTAAGTCATGAAACCATAAAACTCTTAGAAAAAAATATAGGCAAAAATCTCTTGGAAATAAACATGAGCGACTTCTTCATGAACATATCTCCCCAGGCAAGGGAAAGAAAAGCCAAAATAAACAAGTGGGACTATATCAAGCTGAAAAGCTTCTGTACAGCAAAGGACACCATCAGTAGAACAAAAAGAGATCCTACAGTATGGGAGAATATATTCATAAATGACGTATCCAATAAGGGGCTGACATCCAAAATATATAAAGAACTCACGCACCTTAACAAACTAAAAGCAAATAATCCAATTAAGAAATGGGCAGAGGACATGAATAGACACTTCTCCAAAGAAGAAACTCAGATTGGCCAACAGGCACATGAAAAGATGCTCCACATCGCTAATCATCAGAGAAATGCAGATTAAAACCACAATGAGATATCACCTCACACCAGTGAGGATGGCCAACATCCAAAACACAAACAACAACAAATGTTGGCGAGGATGTGGAGAAAAGGGAACCCTCCTACACTGCTTGTGGGAATGCAAATTAGTTCAACCATTGTGGAAAGCAGTATGGAGGTTCCTCAAAAAACTCAAAATGGAAATACCATTTGACCCAGGAATTCCACTCCTAGGAATTTACCCTAAGAATGCAGCAGCCCAGTTTGAAAAAGACATATGCACCCCTATGTTTATTGCAGCACTATTTACAATAGCCAAGAAATGGAAGCAACCTACGTGTCCATCAGTAGATGAATGGATAAAGAAGATGTGGTACATATACACAATGGAATATTATTCAGCCATAAGAAGAAAACAAATCCTACCATTTGCAACAACATGGATGGAGCTAGAGGGTATTATGCTCAGTGAAATAAGCCAAGCCGAAAAAGACAAGTATCAAATGATTTCACTCATATGTGGAGCATAAGAACAAAGAAAAAAACTGAAGGAACAAAGCAGCAGCAGACTCACAGAACCGAAGAACAGACTAATAGTTACCAAAGGGAAAGGGACTGGGGAAGATGGGTGGGAAGGGAGGGATAAGGGGGAAAAAGGGGCATTACGATTAGCAGATGTAATGTTGGGGGGGCACGGGGAGGGCTGTACAACTCAGAGAAGACAAGTAGTGATTCTATGGCATCTCACTATGCTGATGGACAGTGACTGTAACGGGGTTTGTGGGGGGGACCTGATGAAGGGGGTAGTGTAATCACCATAATATTGCATATGTAATTGTAGATTAATGATACCAAAATAAATTATAAAAAAATAATAAAGTTAAATTAAATTTAAAAAATAACCTTACCATGGCCTGTAAGTGCTCGAGTGAAAGGCAGAGTCACACGTCTCTCACTTTAAATCAAAAGCTAGAAATGATTAAGCTCAGTGAGGAATGCATGTCGAAAGTCAAGAGACGCTAAAAGCCGGGCCTCTTGCACCAAGCAGTTAGACAAGTTGTGAATGCAAAGGAAAAGTTCTTGGAGGAAATTAAATGTGTTCCTCCAGTGAATACACAAATGATAAGAAAGCAAAACAGCCTTAATGCTGATACAGAGAAAAGTTTTAGTGGTCTGGATAGATCAAACCAGCGACAATATTCTCTTGAAGCAAAGCCTAATCTAGAACAAGGCTCTAACTACCTTCAATTCTGTGAAGGCTGAAAGAGTAAGGAAGCTGCACAAGAAAAGTCTGAGGCCAGCAGAGGTTGTTCATGAGGTTTAGGGAAAGAAGTCATTTCCATAACATAAAAGTACAAGGTGAAGAAGTAACTGATGTAGAAGCTGAAGCAAGTTATCCAGAAGATCTAAGATAATTAATGCAGGTGGCTGCACAAAACAACAGATTTTCAATGTAGATGAAACAGCATTATGCTGGAAGAAGATGCCATCCAGGACTTTCATAGCTACAGAGAGTCAATGCCTGGTTTCAGAGCTTCAAAGGACAGGCTGACTCATTAGGGGCTGTAACTGGTGACTTTAAGTTGAAGCCAATTCACATATCATTTGCCCTTCTGAACACAGCTGCAAAAATCTCAACAAAATATTAGGAAGCTGAACACATTAAAACATAGTTGGCAACGTATTAAAAGGATTATACACAATAACCAAATGAGATTTATTTTTGGAATGCAAGGATGGTTCAGCACATGAAGCTTGATGTTATATGTCACATTAACAGAATGAAGAAAACAAATGATCATTTCAATTGGTGCAGAGAAATTATTTGACAAAATTGAACACCTTTCCATAATAAAAATACTTGACAAACTAGTAATAGAAGGACACTACCACAACATGTAAGAGCCATATATGAAAAACCAACAGCCAAAATCATACTCAGTGATGAAAGACTGAAAGCTTTTCCTCTAAGATCAGGAATAAGGCAAGGATGATGGCTTTCACCAACTCTATTCATCATAGTACTGAAAATGCTAGCCAGAGTAATTAGGCAAGAAAAAGAAATAAAAGACATTCAATTGGGAATGGAAGAAGTAAAATTTTGTTTGCAGATGATACGATCTAACATACAGAAACTCTAAAGACCCCACAAAAAAACTGTTAGAACTAACAAATTCAGCAAGGAAGTGGGATACAAAGTCAACACACAAAAATCAGTTGCCTTTCTATACACTAACAACGAACTATCTGAAAAGGAAATCACAAAAACAATTCCATTCTAGAAGAATAAATACTTAGGGATTGATCAAAGAGATGAGAGATTTGTAAAGTGAAAACTTGTACAATAAAACACTGCTGAGAGAAATTAAAGGAAACATAAGTAAATGGAAACACATCCTGTGTTGAGGGAGTAGGAGACTTACTACTGTTCAGATGCCTGTGCTATGTACATATGCCAAAGCAATGAACAGATTCAATGCAATCCCTATCAATATCCCAATGATGTTTTCTTTTGTGGAAATAGAAAAAAAAATCCTACAATTCATACATAACCTTGAGGGACCCTGAATAGCCAAAACAATCTTGAAGAAGAACAACAAAGCTAAAAGACTCATACTTCCTGATTTCAAAACTCACCACAAAACTACAGTAATGAAAACAGAGTAGTACTGGCATACAGACAAACATAGAAACCAATGGAACTGAATAAAAAGCCCAGAAGTAAAGCCTCACATACATGATCAAATTAACTTTTGACAAGGGTGTCAAGCCATTCAAGGAGGGAAAGGACTGTCTTTTCAATAAGTGGTCCGGGAAAACTGTACATCCATGTGAAAAGGAAAGAAGTTAGACCCTTACCTCACATCATATGCAAAAATTAACTCACAATGGATGAATGTAAGATCTAAAACTATGGAACTCTTAGAAAAAGACATAAGTGCAAAAGTTTCACGACACTGGATTTGGCAATGATGTATTGGGTAAGATGGCAGAGGCAATTAAGAGAAAAACAGCAAACTGGGCTTCATGAAAATTTTAGAAGCATGTGCATCAGACACTGTTATCAGAGTACAGAGGCAGCCCACGGAATGGAAGATAAAAATCTGTGAATCATACATCTGATAAGGGATTAGTATCCACAAGGGAGAACTCCTAAACTCAACAGCAACAAAAAAACCTGGTCAAAAAGGGGCAAAGGGCTTCACAGACATTTCTTCAGAGAAGACAACGATGGCCAAGCCTGTGATGAGATGCTCGACACCAGGGAGCTTCAGGAAAATGAAAAATCAAAGCTACAATGAGACACCACCTCACACCCCGAGAAGAGCTACTACCAAAATAACAGTAAGTGCTGGTGAGTACGTGGAGAAGCCAGCCCCCTTGGGCATTGTTGGTAGGAATGTAAGATGGTGCAGCCGCCATTGAAAACAGTATGGCATTTACTCAATTAAAAACAGTCACCATATGATCCAGCAATCCCACCTCTGGGTATGAACCCCAGAGAACTGAAAGCAGGGTCTCCAGGGGGTGTCTGTGCACCATGCTCATGGCAGCAGTCAGCAGCCAGCAGGCGGGGGCAGCCCAAGTGTCCGCTGACAGATGGACGGATGAGCCAGGTGCGATGCACACACACATGCGGTATTAGCCTCAGAAAGGCAGGGAGCCGCGACACACCCACAACATGGGTGAGCCCTGAGGGTGCTGTGCCCAGTGAACCAAGACATTCCCCACAGGACAAATACTGTGCAATCCCACTTCCCCGAGGTGCCTAGAGTCAAATCCACAGGGACAGAGAGGAGACTGGTGGCGGCCGGGGGCTTGGGGAGGGAGGTAGTGTGCAAGGGGGACAGAGTCCAGTTTGGGAAGATGGAAAGAGGTAGATGGCGGTAGTGGCCGCACAACAGTGTGAATGTATTTGATACCACAGATAGCACACTTACACATGGGTAAGGTGCTGAATTTTGTTATGCATATTTTACCACAATTTTTAAAAATTGAAAAAAAATAATTAGCAAGCAGTACAAAGAAGAAATAAACCATGATGCACAGACCTGAAACACACGGAGCACTAAGCTGACACCGCATCATGCTGGAGGGAAAGCTGTGGTGTCCCCAGTGACGGCGCTGGGGGCTCTGGGGGCCGTTTCTCCATCAGACGGTGCAAAGGAACGCACCACCAACTTCCCAGCTCCTTCCCCCCGCGGAACAGCTGGCTGGGCGAGACAGGCAGCACCGAGCTGTGCAGGGCCATGACTCAGGAAGGGAGGCAGATTGTGAAACACGTAGGGGTTGAGGAAGAACTGACCAGGGAGCTCACAGAGAAAGGACTCCATGAGGCCTGGGCCCTCACCCCCCCGAGAGGTCACGCTCACAGGGCCATCATCACCCCAAGAGGAATTGCAGGTATGGCCTTGTGAGGGTCTAGGCTGCGAGGCAAGCTTCACTCACTGGACACTTGCCCAAACTGCGGCCACAGAATTGGGTGTCCATCCCGAACAAGTGGGAAACAGGGCCCAGTGAGCCGCAGCCCCAAGGCACAGCGCGTGGCACCTGCTGTCCCCGGGCTCACCACCACCGGACCCTCAAGAAAGCGATGCCTCTGCAGGGCTCTCGCCACCCTGCGGCTCTCAAGGTCAAACCCAAACACTTCCAGAAACAGAGAAGAGAACCATAGTGGGCCTGAGACCAGGGACAGCGCCAGCCAAAGCTTCAGCCACAAGCCCACGGAATTCTCCTGGCAGGGATCATGCTGGCCGTACACAGCCACCCGGAAGGAAGCGACAGTAATGCTGAAGTGTTACCAGGGCTTGGGGGCTGCTCCCTGAGATGCCCACCAAGAACGTGAAACAAGTGTCAACTATGAGCATGAAAGCCTCAGAATTTCACACCTAATGGACACCCTTAACTCTCAACAGGAATGAAGGGACAGAAGGAGGGATGGGAGAAATGAACCCAGGCTGCTCGGTGACAGTAACATGTCCCGAGGAGAGCGCCGGCCTTGAGAGGGCAGCTCAGGGGCTCTCTCAACCTGGCCCCTCCTGAGGAAGGCGGAGGTGCCCAGAGCCACTCGGCCTGGGGTCTCACTGAGCTGCACCCCTCTCGCCACAGCAGGGCCCTGAGGGTGCGCAGTGCTTCTCAGCCAAGCGGCCTTGGTGGACGCCAGGTCTTCAGATGCCCACAGGCAACAGCAGCCCCTGTCACCTGGATGCCTGATGGCCCTCCTAGTGAGGCCCTCTATGCCACCATTCCCAGTTTCTTTCCTGCACAAAAAAAACCAAAATCAGTGGGAGCAAAGACTGAGCCTGGACAGGCTCCAGAGCTGCACTGCAGGGCCTCACCGCCTGGGAAATGCTCTGATGTGTTCAGCCAACAGAGCAGCCGCCGGCCACAGTGACTCGGCATTGGAAACGTGCCTGCGGTGGGAAAGGAGGCGAGTGCTTGCCTTTAAGTAATGCTTACTAACTGAATTCGGTCCTTGCGAGCTGCCACGTGTGGCGGTGGTTTCTGGAAGGCTGGGCTGAGACACCACAGGGACTTCCACACTGATGACCCAGTGGCGGTGCCAGGTGGCAGCAGGAACACATCCAGGAGGCAGCGGTGGAGCAGGCAGGGGCTCCTGGCCTCCCTTCCGAGCCCAGGCGCGTGTGGCCTGGGGCAGCAGCCATCCAGAAACCGCGCTGCCGGGCTCACTACCAGCTGTCAGGCCCAGCCTGTCAGTTATCCTTACTCCTCAAACCAACACTCAGACTTCTGCTCATGTGCTCCCTGCAACACGCTCTCTGCTCACTGCTGAGGAAGCATGGAGCCTAGGATGCTTGAAGCGGGACTGCTTTGTGGCAGGACCACCATACAAGCCCAACTCACCCACAACAAACCGCTCAGAAAGTTAGCATGCGGCTGTCTCTGGCTGGCCCCCTGCAGCACCCCCTCACACACTCATGTCTTGGTGACACGGGAAATGGAGAGGGGCCCTTGGACACCGGCTCCCCACGCTTGGGAGGAATGCGCAGAAGCCCGGCTGTCCATGGCTTGGAGGGTGCAGGCCCTGTGCCGTCCTCCATGCAGCTCCCACCATGTCTCACCTGCCCCTCGTCTGTGTGACCTTGCTGAGTTCGGGCTTCATCACAAAATCACCTGCCTGATACTGTACAGAATTTAGAGCTGCTTCACAGACGGCCAATCTCAGCTCTTCATTCTGATAAGTACATTGACCGGACTTAAGATGTCGCGTGACACGCACACCAGCCGAGCACACTCATCAGTCACCACACAGGACTGTGACTTTGCTAGGGGCCAAGATTTCTAGAATTGAGGAAGGTAAATGAACCTATCACACTATATAAACAACCGCATTAATCGCTGGCTGTTCACCACTCCCCAGGCCAACAGGGTGGCCCTGAAAGGCCGGCAGAGGTAAACCAGCCAGGCAGGCCCAGGGAGCAGCCACAGGAGCCACACTTCCTGCAGGGACCTGACACGTGGAAGCCTGGAGCCCACCGGCCACGGGAAAGCCCCTCCAGCCCCTTCCCTCCGCTTCATCAACTACTTAGTATTCAACACACTCTCCAGGGAATATGATCTTATAATTTGACACAAAGTATCTCCAAATACACAGGAGAGGAATGGAAGCCTTTCCTACAAACACTTTTGTTTCAATCAACCTTGTCAAACTGCAATACAGGAAGAAGTGGCTCAAATGCAGCCTAAAACCCAGGAAAGCTCTGCACAGGGAGCCCTGTGCACTGCTGCTGCACAGGGTGGCGGAAATCCCACAGTCAGGAGGGCCACCTGCCAGGTACTTGTCCACCTTGATGAGCAGAAGCAAGGGCCCTGGTCAGCAAGGGGGCAAGGGTGGCAGCTGGAGCAGCGAGTGCTGCCGAGGCCACCGGAGGGAGAGTGCCGCCATCTCCAGGGCCAGCTAGACAGGCTCGCCCCCTTGCCTGCTTCCCTCTCCCACTCGAGGTCCTGCCAGTCATCTCTTGCCTAAGTCCGACCTGTTCAGCCCCTAACTGGTTCCACTGCACTGAGAACTGTACCGCCTCACCATCACCCTGCCCATTCACTCCCACTGCACTTCCTGAGGGGGTAGGTATTCAAACTAAGGTCAGGGAAATCCACAAATTTCTAACTGGCCCCCGCCAAAAGAGAGAAAGCAATGAAAGGGGAAAATTTGCCAAATTCTGTTTGTACTCATTTCGTTTTCCCAGGAAGGTATGACTCAGACTCTTAAGTTACCAAAGGGGTCCGTGAATCACAGCCGGGCTATGACCCCACAGCGGACGCACAGTAGTGCTGGCACGCAGGCCTGCCGCCGCAGACTCGGGGTGCGTGGACACCTCGTGGGCTTCTCTCTGGGAAGCCTGAATCCAAATCTGGAGCTGGGCCTTGAACCTGTACTTTTTACAGAGTTCCCCAAGTTTTTCTCATGAGAAGTCAGGGCTGAAAATCCTTTGACATTAGTTAACCAAGGAGCTTCTACCCTCACAAGCCCCAGCACTCAGCCCAAAGCACACCGTCTGAGACCCGACCCTCGGCCACGCCTGGGGAGTGACAGGGACCCACCCGCTGCCTCCTCGCCCTCAGCACCTGTGCCTCTCTTTCCTGCTATACCGCCCACAGCTACCATTTCTTTGGAACACGGGTGTTCAGGGCCTGACTTACTGAGGCAGGGACAAGAGGGCCTGGTGGTTCCCCACCCTCCCACTGTCTGATCAGGTGACCCCATACCCTGTTTACATCTGTCACTGCTTAGTCCTTAATGGAGCTCCTTTCCACACTCCAAAGGGTCCCGGTTTAGGCAGCAGATCCCACGGTCCCCCTGGTTTAAGATGACAGTGGAGGTCACTTTCCAGCCAGGCACATGGCACAAGGTGCCGGGTCACAACTGACCTTTCTCATGGCTGGCCTTTGATCAGTCTCTCGATTGTTCAGAGAAACACACAGCACTTACTTGGTGTGTCACAGCCATGCCTCCCCCGACAGTTGGATTTGATACAACTTCCCTACAACCATTCTCATGCCACACTCTCCCCCAATCAGCCTGGCATGAGCACCCTGGGCACCTTTTAAGGCTGGTGGTCCTGCCCCTCTGGTAAAGGATGAGCTCAGAGGTCAGACAGGTCTGCCGACCCAAAAGCCACCCAGACTGTGCCCACTGCTGACCACCCGCACCAGCAACAGGGTGGTTTGCCAAGCAGAAGACGAGGCACAGCGGAATGCTGCCTGGGAGATGGTGCTGGGCTCCGCAAGCCTCCACAGGTGTGCAACCTTCTGGCTGCCCCTCATTCCCCAGGCCCCAGGCCATGCAGCCGGGGCAAGCTCAGGGCTGATCCCAGAGTTCATATCTCAAAATAAACCTGCAAGTATTTGACCAACAAAAGGGGAAAACAAGCACAGAGACACATATACATCAGGCAAAAGTCTCTGAACATCCGTGTTCTCAAATACAGCCCTTCCTAAAGTCTTATTCCCAGAGATGACATCTCAGCACAGAGCTGACAGTGTTTGTACCGCCAGAAGACCCAGGGAAAGAATGGTGATGCTCTGAAATTCTGCCGAATGACCCTGTTTTTTCTGAATTTTGAAGAGAAGGAAAGGAGCTCCATAAATGTCACAGGCAGGTCTAAGTGACCATGTAATCACTGGTTTATCAAGGACTGCTGCAGGTATGGCCGGTATGCCACATCACACTTCTAAGGCAGGGCTTGACCCCAACCACCCGAGATTTATGAGCAAGACACTTTGAAAAGGTGAAATTACAGCAGAGACACAAATTAACCACTGTATGTGGAAACTGCCTTTAAAGTGTCAAATTAGAACCTAAAATATTCTGAGGATTTAAGTATATTTTAATAGCCAATTGTATTTAAATAGTAACTTCCTTTCAGTCTCAATAAGCTATAAATCACCCACAAGTACACCATGTTTTGGAATTCAGTCTGAGAATTAGTGCTAAACTAAATCAAATGACAACCTGCCATGGAAAGCAGAGTGACCAGGGATGAGCACAGTGCCCCCGCCATCTACGTGCCATCCAGGGCACTCCTCAGAGTCACAGGGACCATCTTGGGTCCAGGGGTTTTTTTCTAAGTACAACCTAACTTGAACAGTCATAATTTGAAAGTATTACTGGAACTCATTTCAACAGAATGAAAATCTGCCTACCAAAGATCTCCTTGGCTTCACTTCTAAACTGCATCTGTGCATGTCCATGTGTCATTGCTGGGTGGGGCTGGAGCCAGAGGTGTTCTGAGCACCTGTTACAATACCGAACACTCTCTGTTACACTTGCATGTATACTCCTCACAATAAACCATTTTCCTGGCAAAGACCCCAGAGGCAAGAACAGATAAGTAACTTTCCTCCCATCAAAGTTAGAGAGAGTCACCCAGACTGTGCCCTCCCCACTTACTCCAGGCGTCCTTCAGAAAGATTCTTAAACTCTTGAAAGAACAGGTTACCACTGTGGACCATTACCACGGTTTTTGCTCAAAGACATGAGCCCCACATGCCTCACATCCACCACAGCCAAACTCTTAGGAAAACACAGGCCGTGGCTTTCACAAGAATGCCAGAGAACACATTTTCAAGAGACAGCTAACACCCTGCCTCAAAATAGTAGAATACATAAAAAGTTAAAAAAAAATTTTCCCAACAAAAAGAAAAATGCCACCTTTGTAATTAGATGGGTGCAATAAAATGTTAACAGGAGAGCAAGCCTTCAGTTCATCTCTAAGACTCATTTGCTAGCATTTCCTGCAGATGTAGTTAAGAGATGGTAGGATGCAAGTCAAGGGGCACTTTCCAAATATTAAATAACTCTGCTCATCAGGTGTTAGCGTAAGAGTCTGGCCCTCTACACGCACTTGAGTGCAGCAGAGGCTGCCCTGTGTATACACTCCACAGCTAACTGCAGAGAGCTCGCTCAGCACTGAGCCCCAAACTGCCACCTCACACTTTAAATTGTGCCCTCTGGCTTCACCCCTGCTCCTCCAGCTTGCCCTTTTCACACAGTAAACATCAGCCACTTCACTACTAACCCAGGAACTGGGCGGCAGGCAGAGTATTCTGACAAAATCTTGTATAATCAGGTGAAGAACTACTTTATTTTGGAAGAAATAAAATGGTTTTATAAACATTCATGCTCACAGAAAATGAGAATCTATTAGTTATATTTGTTGCAAGAAACACAGCTGGTGCATGGTAATGCTGCACAATTAGAACGTTCTAAGGAAAAACATTAAGAGGACATTGTAAATGAAAACTTTGGTTTTAAGAGGCACTATAGAGGGGTATTTATGAGGGTGAGCTCCAGACCCACACTTACTACTGTGTGATTTAGAGTCAGTTTAGTTAGTCTCTGGTCCTCGGCCTCCTCATGAATAAGGGTGATGCCAGGGTGGGTCTTGTAGGCTGCTGTGAAGACTCCACGAATAAAGCGAAAACACAACGTGCTTACAGCCGACCCGGAACAACTGTTGCATATTATCATCGCTTAGGTAAGAGCTGTTGTTGACAGAAGGAAGTGTGAGGCAAACAGGAAAAGTAAATTCTAAAGTAGATTCAGTCATCCATGTCCCCCTGGTCCTGCTTCAAATGCCAACACCCGTGCCAGGCGCCGTGCTGGACAAGGAGGAGGTGCCACAGCAGGTTCCCGCCCTCCGCCCGACAAGGGAGCCAACGACGACGCGGAGCCCCTGTGTGCCGGGCGCTGGCGGGCCAACGGTGCGCGCTCCCCTCGTCAGTCGGGTCCCCGAGGGAGGGAGGCGGCAGGGAAGGGGACCGTTCTTCGGGCGCCCCAGGCCACCTCCGCCTCTGGCCGCGTTCTCAATGTCGCGAGCAGCCAGGCACACGGGCGCTCCGGAAAGTCTGTTGATCCAAAGTGAATGAGCCCACGTCTCCAGGTGCGCGCGGCCGCCCCAAGGAGGGACTAGGCACGAGCCGCCGGCTCGGCCAGGGCTGGTCCCCGGCCACGTTCAGGACGGGGACCGGGACACGAGCCCCTCCCTGAGAGGTGGCCCTCACCCGGCGGCGCGGGGACGGTAACACCACCAGCTTCCTGCCGCGCCGGGAAGCCGCGTCCGCCCGGGAGTCTGACACCGGCTCCGCGCGGGGAGACACGACCCTCCGTCTCCCAGGCACGGCCGGCGCCGCGGCCGGCTGCGAGCCAGACAAAGCGTCCCGGGCGGACGCCACGCGCAAGAGGCGGCCCCGCGCCCCAGACCCAGGGCCGGCCCGCCCCCGCCCGCTTCCCGGCCGGCCGGCGGCCCGCGCGCAGCTGCACAGGGACGCGGGGTCTTGCCGCCCACCGGGACCCCCGTCCGCGCCGCCAACTTTCCTCCCGAGTTTCCTCGCGGCCGGGCTTGGGCCGGAGCCTGGTAGGCGGGCAGTGAGCGCGAAGCACCGGCGCGCCCCGGGCCCGGCCCGGCCTCCCCGCCGCCGGCCGCCGAGGCCGGGGCCGCTCCCCGCCGACCCGGGGTCAGGGTCTAGGCCAGCGGCCACTCACCTGGACGGTGTCTCTCCAGCACCAGATGAGCCTCGCCGCCCACCCCGCCCCCGCACCGCAGGCGCAGGACCCGCTGACACCAAGGCGGAAATGTGGCCGGCCGCCCAGCCGACTGACAGCCCGCACCTGCCACTCGCGGCTCTCGGCGCCGTCGCGTCGGCCACCGCCCACCCAATCAGCGCCAGGCCCGAGGGCCGCGCCAGGAGGCGGAACTATGCTAATCACTTCGCCGGGGTTACACCTCCCCCCGCCCCCGGGAGTCCCGCCCATACCTAAGAGTGACGACGCGGTCAGCCGATCACAGCATGGGGGCGGGGTTATGCAGATATTAACCCGAAAGGGGCGGGAGACAGGGAGGAAGGGGCGTGGCTGGGCGAGCTGAGTTTACAAACAGCGAGTCAGGTGGCTCCGGCTCTGCGCAGGGCGGGGCAGTGGCTCAGCGCCCGTGGCGCCCAGCCCACCCTCCTCAAGTCATCCTCCCGAAGCCTCCTCCCGAAGCCGCTTCCCTCAGTTCAAGCATCTTGCGGGGCTTCACACCGTCCACCTTCCTTGGCATGCCATTCACCCGCTCACTAAAACCTGGCGCCAATTTACTCTGCGGCTGCATCCCAAACCGCGTTCACTCCCCTGTTTAAAACGCTTGGATTCTCCCACTGACCGTAGTGATCCGTGATTAAGTCCAGAAGCTCTGGAGTCAGATCCAGAGCCTGCAACCCTTCCCGGCTGTGTGGCCTTGGGCAAGTTATCTTACGTCTCTGAGCGTGTGAGCAGCCTGATTTTCCTTTGCAAACCGGGTTTCTCCCATTTGAATCATGTGTCTGGTTTGGGATGGGTGGAGGAACATGAACCAAGCTGGCTGCTAGGGCCACAGCGGTTGGTTCACGGGGGAGCAGACAACTCTGCCTTGGCCAGTGAGGGCCAGCCCTGAGACCTTTGCTGGGGGTCAGAGCGCTCAGGCCATAGGGAAGGCTGAGGGAAATGGCTCTCCCATCTGCCCACAGCCCTGCCACAGTTGGGCTGGGTGATAGAAAGGTGAGTGTCTGGGGCTACTGTTAGGCATCTTGTCACCCTGAGTGGAGGGGGCAGATGTGAGCGAAGCCGACTCAGAGGAAAGCAGGAGCAAACCCCTGTGGGGCACCTGGAACCAGCTGCACCTTAAGCAAGTGCTACCCTAGACTTTTCATTTTATTTTCTGCTTAAGCCAACTGAGGCAGAACCAAAGAGTACTAGGCCCCTGCGGCCCCAAGAGTCCTGGTACATTACCTGGGACCGTGGGACAGGCGGAGGCCAGGCTCGCTGCTACCTCTGCCACAAAGCCAGACCCACTTGGGCCTCTGCATTCCCTCCTCAGAATATGTTTCCCTTTTTCCAGCAAGGGGGCAGAGGGCTGACACCCAGGTCACCCACGGCGGAGCCATGGGTGCCTGGAGGGCGGGTACAGTCCTTGGCTGCCCCTGCAGCCCCCGTAGGCTCTGTACACACTTGTGCCCTGTAAATATGAGGCTGGGAGGACAGGGTCTCTGTGGCAGGGACTGGCCTCAGCTCACTGGTGAGCCCGCTGTTGCCGGGGCTGCAGACGTGCTGGGACTGAGAAGAAGCTCTCCCAGCCTCTGCTGAAGAGGAACCAGGAGGGAGACGGGAGACGGGGCCAGGCCTCAGAAACAAAGGCGTTGCCATGGTAACCTCTAAAGAAACCGACTCCAGCAGGCAAGGGAGGGGTGCAGCGTGCAGGCCCCCAAGCCAGGACAAGGACAAGGCTGGTTGCCACGGAGATGCTCCAAAGCTTCCCTTGTGAACTTGGCCGGAGCCCAGCTCCGGGTCCTGGAAGCCCGCCCCTCCGCCCCATAGGTCTCTAAGACTCTGACCTCTGTGCAGAGTACCTGCCCCTAAGGGGTTCATCCGACCCGCCCGCCCCTTGGCCGTGAACTCTATGGGTAAGCGCAGCTTCAGAAAACCGGAGCCAGGGGAGAAGCCACGTTGGGATAAGCTTCCTGTCTGCCAATAGGCCGCTCATCTCTGAGTGCGGCCTTCTGCGTCCTAGCCTCGGGAGGGCGCAGGTCTAACCCCCAGTGGGCCCTGCAGCTGGGAAATTGGTTTACCCCCTTTTAACAGAGGCAATAAACGGCTCCAAGGGCCAGCTGCTGCTTCCTCCTTCCTGGTCCCTGAGGCTGGGATTGGGCGGGAATCCCTCTCAGTTGGAAGGAGGGTGACTTTGGACCAACTCAGGAGGGCTTTTCATGATTTTCTCTAGGTCAGGAGGCCAATTCCAAAGGCAAAATTCTCCAGGAATGGAATGGAAGAGAAGAGCAGAAAGGGAGACAAAGAGGATTTGGGTCCATGCAGTGACTATGAGGAGGAGCAGGAAGAGGGTGGCGGCCGACATCATCCAGTGCCTGGTGACCTACGTGCTTCATCCAGTTTCACTTTTGCAACAGCCATTGAAGTAGATACTACGTGTCATCGCTCCCATTTTACAGGCGAGCAGACTGAGCCTCAAGAAGGCAGCGACCCGCCCCAGCCTGCAGTGAGGAAGCGGCCCGGTGCAATGCAGCCTTGAGGGCCAGGGTCTGGGCAGGGGCGCTGGTGGGCTGGGGTTTGGAGGTGCCAGCCATGTGGGAACATGTGCCCTGGCTTTATCCTCAGGAAGCACATTCCCATGCACTGACCCCCATCCTTCCATCTCACCAGGAAGCAGAGACGACTCTCCCCCTTCAGATGGGGAAACTGAGGCTCAGAAAGCAGAGTGGCTTGCCCATGGCCTCACTGCCGGGAGGGGCAATGCTCTTTGCCTGACTGCGTTCTCGCCTCTCCCCAGGGTTTCTCTGCCCTGGCTGACCTCTTTATCCAGGTCTGCGGCCAGTCGCCCAGTTAGCTCCAGCAGGACCAGATGTCCAACAGCGCGGATGCCCAGCCTTGCTGACCTGGCCTTTGCCGCTGGGGAGGCCCTGCCTGAGGCTCACTCCTTGCTCTCTGCGCCCCAGGCCTTGCTGGAGGACAGTCCTCCCTCCCTTCCGTGAAAGGTTGGGAATCTTCTATATGGATACAGCCTGGCCACCCAGAGGGTGGCCGGCCCCTGCGGCCTGGCCCTGGCCCTCACGTGGCCTGAACCTGTCCTTCCCCCGCAACTTTCAAGTCTCCTCTGCAACGTGACAGCTTTCGGCTTCCCTATCGTCGGAGGAAAGTATTTTTAGTTTTGAACCCACCACGTGAAGAGACAAGTTATCAATAGCAACCGCAAAAGGGCTTTTTCTTTTTTTCCCCGTGGCTTTGGGACCTGAGCAATCTGCACCCATTAATTCTGCCAAAAGAAAGCCCTGTGTCCCTCATATTAACTTTTCACTCCGCAGCTTTCTCACTGCTGCAGCTTTGCAAACCAACTTTTCCGGCGGGCGTCGACTGTGCCTGATTCAGGCCTGCAGACCCCAGGCTTCTGCGGGAGGAGATGGGCAGGGATGGCTGGCCTGCCCCGTGAGGGACCATGGCAGCAGAGGGCCAGCTCCACACGGCCACGGCAGCTGGGGGGGGCCCCACTCCCACGCTCAGAGTGGACGTGGGCCCACTTCTGGCTTCAGCCCAAGCACTCACTGAGCACTTATGTGTGACCAGCGCTGGGCTGAGCACCTCGGAGCCTCTGTCTCAGCTGCACGCCTCCATCACCCCCTGAAGGAAGGTTTTCCCAAACCAGGTGCCATGGAACCCTGAGGCGGGTCTGGCCTCCACCCTCAGGCAGCCCAGGCTCGAAATAGGGGCAGCTCGTGAAGGGCGGATTTCCCATGACTGCCTGGGAGGAAGGGGCAGCACCAGACGCCAGGAAAGGCTCCCAGGTTATAGCCTCTGACCCCGTGCCGCACACAGCCTGTGCCCCTACTGCGTTCCCCAGCATGGTGCCATTCGGGGAGCCTCAGCCCTGTGCATCCCTCCCAGCTGTACCCCAGCTGCTGGTGCCCCGACTTGCTTCTTTCTGTGCCTTTTGGGCACCTGCTGCTCTGCTGGCCCTGGGCTGGGCACCAGGGTTCTTCCCTGAGTGGGCACGGGCCCAGGGGCCACAGGAACCCCAGGACAAGTGGGGTGGGGTGCTGGTCCATCTCTCTCAGCCTGCTGCAGGGGCTCATGTGCGGTGGGAAGGGTGTGGGCATAGGCACCGCAGTGCAGTATGGGGGCCAGACACGGAGGAAAGACAGCTTGGGCCGGTTAAATTTCAGTGCTGGAGCCACTGGCTAAGTTGTAACGCCAGGGAGACTGCCAGGCACAGGGGAGAAGGGGGGCAAAGTTTAAACATGCCAGGGAGTGGTGACAATGGGCACGGGTGCCGAGCGCAGCAGGGAGGGGCTGGTCTCAGAAGCCGCCAACCTTTCTGTAGGGGCGCTTGCTCCAGCAGGCAGAGTCAGGAGGTCCAGGTAAGACAGGTGGGCATTTGGGTTCTTCTGGAGGAGGCACGCTCCTCCCATTCCATCCCTGGGAGAGGAAGGCAGGGGAGGGGACAACACGCCATCACGAGCCAGGCCTGCCCCGAGGCTCACTATGCAGAGGGCACCAGGTGGCTCCGAGGGCTGCACTGTGCCCAGGCCGGGAGTGTCACACTCATAGGCACAAGCGGGCCACCTGTGAGGCTCGCCCAGTTCACTGCCTTGAAACTCTTAATAACTTCCAGGGAGGGGCCCACCTTCATTTTGTCCCGGCCCACAGATGTCCTGAGTGAGGAGGCCGGTTCGCTCTGGGGAGGATGAGAGGCCTTGTGCGGGGCACAGCTCATGCCACTCCCGCTGAGGGAAGCAGGCTTCTCAGGGTTCTCTGAGGCACCCATCGGAGACAAAGCTACCCTGGCGCCTCCACCCATTCCCTGACTTTGGGAACTATGCCGATTTCTGGGCTCCTAGACAAGCTGCACATAGTAGGTGCTCAATAAATGAAATGCCCCTGGGTGCTGGCAGCAGGTGGGTGCAGGTGGTCTGGGCAGATGGCCCAGAGCCAGGACGGATCCTGGAGCTCCACGTGAGTCCAGGCCCTACCACTTGCAGGTCTCTCCAAGCCTCAAGCCTCAGTTTCCGCAGAGCTGTGTGAGGAGAGAAGGCTTGTGAACACCCTGCAGAGGGAGCTGGGCAGATAGGCTCAGAGGGCAGGCAGCGTGCACGTGGCCCCCTGATGGACCTCTGGTGCTCTGCCCAGCCTCCACCCCTATCTTCTAGAAACAGCTTGAATCCTGCTAAAGGGACCCCCACCCAAGGCTGACCCCAGCCCTGGGCCCAGGACATCACCACATCACTTTGGGATAATCAGTCAGCCCATGGTTAGGCTTGGGCACAAGGCCTTGCATTTACTCCTGGGGCTGTGAGCTGTGGGATGTCTGCCTGGCCATGCTAGGCAGTGGGAGCCTTGAACAGGGATCGTGGCCGAGCCAAGGGCTGGGAGACACAGGCTCTGATGAAAGCATCCGGGCTCCTAGACCCAGCCATGACTGAAGGAGGTGCCACAGCCAGTGGACCCTCAGATGCAGGTCCTGTGAGCCAGGGTTTCCATGCCCACTTATCCATGCACTGGGAGGACAGGACGGGCCTCTAGACCCCTCCGCTCTCCAACAAGGCTGGGACCACCCTTCTGGATGATACACAGGTGGCTCACTTAAGGACAGACTCCAAGGAGGCCCAGGACAGGAGAGTCTCCCAGTGAAACTCACGTCACATGGGGGTTTCCAGCTCTGCCTGAATCAGTGCAAATTTAGATAATGTGAGAGGATTATGCAATGCCCAGGAAAGGGAGGTCCAGACTGAGGCCCAGCAGGAGCTGGGAGAGCATGGGGGGTCACACTGGGATAACAGGCGCCCCTTTCCCCAAAGCCACGGGGAATCCAGGTGGCTGTGCCGTGCCCCTGCAGGAGGCGGGTCTCTAGTCTGGGGCTGGGGGCTGGGACTCCATTGTCTTTAGTCAAAGCCCAGCACTGCCACTCTTGGCTCATGGCCCAGGTCAAGCCACCGGTTCAGCCAGTTTCCCTTGAGGACTGAGGTGATGTCTCCATTAATCAGATCTGGAGGCCCCAGCCCCAAGCCAGCCAGCTCATTTATTAATTTCATGACAGGAATGGGCTCCCCAAGGAGCCACCCCGAGCCTTGGGGACTCAGAATAAACAGAGGTGCTGAGCTGGGGCCACGCTTTGTCCTGTGTGTAGGAAGCAACCCCCTTCACGACCCTGAAGGACACAGGGCCCCACCCACAGGGCACACACTCCTGCTCTCAGACCCAGTGTCAGGGGCTCTGGGAACAGCCCAGGCACACGCAGGGAAGCTTGAACTAACCCCACGGCTTCTTGGGAAGGGAGGGTGGCATGGAGGCCCGTGGGGGAATGTGCCAGGTGGGTTTGATGGGCAAGTGTCTGGGCAGGGGGTGCAGGGCGAGGGGCGTGTGGCCACGGCGCAGGTTCCAAGGCTTTGGGGGCCCTGACGAGGTCCAGGGTGCTGACTATAGGCCTCTCAGCCTGACCTCCAGAGCAGAGTGGGGCAGCAGCCACACAGGGGAACAGCCCGTACAGCAGTCAGACCCCCAGGGCAGCCCCAGCATGGGCCTGTCCCCTGCCCCAGAGAGACTCCCCGCACTGTGCTGACCTCTCTGTGCCGCCTGCTCATGTGTAGGAGCACACTGGCCCCAGCATCGAACTTCCAGCCCTGGGTCTGTAAGACGGGCTGGTGGGCGAGGCCACTGCCCTGGTCACCACAGGAGAGGCCCAGTGGGGGACCAGAACCCCGAAGTGAGGGCGAGGCAGGGGAAGGTCAGGCCAGGAGGACACATTCCAGCTTCAGTGTGCTATGAGGATGACACTGCTAGGTGGAGAGGGCAGAGCAGGGACACACGGGCAGCAGTGGTCCAGCTGCTAGCCGGGAGTCCAGACGAAGGAGTGGCTCAGGCCCCCTCCCAGCCAAGGCCGAAGGCAGGGAGGGCCCAAGCCCACAGCACAGTGCTTCAGGGTCCAGGTGCCCGGCCCACGTTCCCCCAGGACCCTGCCTGGGCCCCTCAGGCACTGCCAACAAGAGCACTGTTGGGAGAAGGGCGGAGGCGCCTCCTGGGACCCCCAGCTGCACTTGCAGGGGACTGCCGTCTTACTGACCCACTAGCCATCCCTTCCATCCTTCCCCCACTCTCCACAGGGCTGGGGCTTAAATGACGTCAACCCATGCTAGTGTGAGCTCGGCCACCAGGACTGAGCCAGGCTGCGGTGCTAATTCTGGGGTCCTGTTGGCCACCCCCTCTTCCTCCTAGGGAGTAGATGAGAGCACAGGAGAACAGCCTGGAGCTGCAGGGGGAGATCTTAAGGAGACATTCCCTGCAGGAATAAAGTGAATGCAGGGAAAAGACAGATGGAAAAAAAAAGCAGCTGTTTTTTGAGCACCTGGATGCAGCTCCGTCTGAAACCCATCCCCTGGACTCTTCAGCCATGGACAACAATAAATAATCTTTTTCCTTATGCCTTCTTGAGTTGGATTTTGTAATCTGCAGCCAACCTACAGCAGCTATATCCCTGGTTCTCCTGTCCCTTCTCCTTCCTGCCACCTGGGTTCTGGACCCAATTTAGCCCTGTCCCTGAAGGCAAGGATATCAGAGTTGGCTTTTATTCCAAATTGGTGGCCTTGGAGCCACTCGGATTATACCCAAGCCCGGAGCTCATCAGGATGCACCCAGAGCTGGCTCAGTGTGTCACCAGGAAAAAAAAGACAAGGAACAAAAAAAGAAAAATCTGCATTCCAATATTCAAATGAGCTCCTGCAGAAAGAGAGAAAGCAAAGAGCGGTTCCTTTGAAGAACTGTCGCAGCGCTGGACCCAGAATCCTGCTAGGTGCCCTAGCAAACACACCGTGGCCGTACCTGGCAGGACAATCACCTTGCAGCCAGCCCTGGGGCCGCTGTCCCTCACTATCATGAGTGGGCCATGTCCCTGTGCAGGCGGGGCTGAGTTCTGCTGGCGACAGCACTGGGCATGAAGTTGGTGGAAGGAGAAAGGTTTTTCTAGCACAGTGAGTAGGGCTGGAGGCAGAGCTTGCCACCCTATCACAGCACAGGTTGGTGTCATGCTGGTCTGAGTCAGGACACACCTAGCTTTGTTTCTTGGGCCCAGAGCTCCCTTGGTCCCAGACCCAGAAGGATGTGGGCAGGCTGCTGCTGGGCCGGGCTGCAGATTCCAGAGCTGGGCTGGGCCCATGGGGCCTGACAACCTTCTCCAGAACATCCATTGGGCAGTTCAATTCCAGCGTGCTCAAATCAGCACCCATCACCCCCAGCACCCATCACCACTCAGCCCACAGACTCCCTGGCTCTCTGTGTCACACCATCCTCTGAGATGTTTGAGACAAAACCCTGGAGTCAGCCTTGACCTGTCTTTCCCACACACCTGGTGCGTCAGCCTTGAGGATGCCCAGAATCCAGCCAGGTCTCATGCCTCCACTGCCATGTCTGGCCCAGCTACCATCATCCTCACCTGGGGCATTGTGACAGCTGCCCCATGGATCTCTCTGCCTCTGCCCTCACCCACCAGAGACTTCTGCCCTGAAGCAGGAGATCCTGCCACTGTGTCTCCCAGAACCCTTTTGGGGTACCCCCTCAGCATCCCTACCTCTCTCTGCACCCTGCCCCCTTCTCTGGTCTCCAGCCACAGGCAAGCTCCCACCTCCTGTCCTTTGCCCCTGCAGTCCCCTCCACCTGGCCCTCTGTTCTTCCAGATATCCACCTGCCTGCATGTCCCCCACCCCCATAGGTCTTTGCTCCAGAAGCCCCTTCTCAGAGGATACTCCTGACCACCCTCAGAAACTCAGAACCTGGCCTGTGTGGACTTAGGTCCTCCAGGGAGCAGAGGCCAACGCAGAGTTCAGAAGTCACTGGGGATGCCTGTGAATGATGAAGGAGCAGGAGAGGAGACTTCACCTGTGCAGAGGCAGCTGGAGGAAGGTGGGGAGGAAGAGCAGGCGCCCTGAAGGAAGGGGCAGCCGGCCACACAGGAGCCTGAGCACGTATTGCCTGCAGAGGGGTCCATATACAGTGACCAGGCCCCGTCCCCACGTGCTCAGCCCCAGGGGAGTTGCCTGGGAAGAATCCACTGTCAGCGGTGGCCCAAGGTGGCAGAGGCCATCACGCTGCCCTTCTCAAGGCAAGTTCTATCTGGAAAGGACATCCACACAGCACTTCCCTCTTCTGAGGAAGCTCCTCTCCCAGCACATGGAGCTCCTCCAGGGTCCCCACCTCCTTTCCTGGGGGGAGACTGACAGGAAGAGGTGGGCGGGTGAGCTCCGCCCCCAGCTGCCACCTCTGCAGGTCTTGGGGGCCTGCCTGACGGTGTGACCCACCCACATTCCTGGGGGTCTGAGCCCCGGGGCTGTTCCCTCTCAGGCTGGGTGGCTGTGCTGTACATTCGCAGTAGCTGTCATACAGGGGGCGCCATGGTGCCAGGAGGGCCCTGCATGCCACGTGTCCCCTGGCCACTCTGTACCAGCAGCCTGCCTCCTGCTGACAGAACGCTGGCCTCTCCACCTGTCAGCTGCTCCCTAGGTCTGAGGGGCTCACAGCGCTGGGAAGGCAGCCACAGCTGACAGGTTCCATGGGACTCTTCCCACGTCCCCTGGTGAGAGCGTGCCCATCGGGGAGGGGACTGTGACCCTGCAGAGCCTGGAGTGTGCCACTGGGTCGACTCCTGTGCTCTTCTTGGTGGAAAGGCAGCACCACGTAAAGGCCTCTGGTCGGTCACACTGCACCCTGCAACATGGCAGCCACCGCGCAGGTGCTGAGGCGCGCCGGTCAGCCTTCGGAAGGGTCCCTTGCCAGGAAGCAGGCCCAAGGCTGGGACTCTGGGCCTGTGGATCTGGCCTCCATGAAGCCCTGGTTGTGGTGCAGCCTCTGTGAGCAGGAAAGCCGGGGCACACCTGGGCAGGTACATGAGGACCACCCAGTGTGGAAGGGCCCCATGTGGTTACCTCACCACCAGGGGGCGATCTGTTCTCCTTGAAGAGGGTGCCGTGCTGGGGGCTCAGGGCTGGTCTCTTTTGCTGGCAGGTCAGACACTGAAATGAGGCCGTAGCCAGATCGGTGTCAGCGGGTGGGGGGCACGCTCCCGGCCCACCTGGCCTCCGGCATGGCCACTCCACCTGTGCTCGCACGGCGGTTCTGGGGTGGCCTATGACAGGGCTTGCTCAGTCACCTCTTCCTGGGGGATGCTTCCCGGCAGGTGTTTGCCGGACATGCGCTGGAGCCCACGCGCACAGCCACATGCCTCCAGCCCCGAGCTCTTGTCTTCACTTCAGTCCCTTTCTTTCCAGGCCCTGGCCAGCCCACCGGGACACTGACCACAGATGTCATACCAAACCCACAAATAGTCTCACCTGGGCCACTTCCCGGCCACACACCAGCATGCCCAGACGCTTGGCACTCCCGCCCCTGGGAAGATGTGTCCATCAGCTCAGCTCTCACTCAGCAGACCCCAGAGATGGTGCCACTGGCTGCGGTCCGCTCACAGCCCCTCGCACAGCAGGTTCTCTCATGCAGGGGAGCTGAGTGGCACCCCACATGCACCCCAGCCCCAGGCCTGGCACTTTGCGTCCCTTCCTTGTGCCATCGCTCTCCCCAAATCACAAACATCTGGCACACGCATCACTGATAGCCTGCACTGCATCTGCCTCCCCACCCTACACCACTTCCCAGAGTACCTGAGGGCTTGTAGGCGCGTGACAGAACCTTGTCGAGTGGATGGCCAGCCGTTTCCTGTGTGAGGGCTCACATGGGCTCTAGTTTGCTGGCCTGGCCAGGGCTCGTGTGAACGGGACACTTGCCCAATGCCCATCTTGTTGGACTAGGCATTTTGCACCCTGAATGCCAGCTTTTCAACAAATGGAGAAACTGGGGCCCTTGGCCACTCTCTGTGGGCTGGGGGTGTCTGCGTGAGTCAAGAGCAGGGGCCTGGCCTTGTCCCCAACCCTCAGCCAGCCTTTCCCAAGGTCCCTGGTTCTCTGGCTTCCCACTCCTTGGGGCAGCGCAGGACAAGATGCCCTGCGGACAGCCACAGGAGGGTCTGCCTCATGTGCCCCGAACTTACCTCTGCCAAGCTGGGTCCTAGAGGACACCAGGCTCCTGTCTGGCAAAGGTCAAGTTCTGGTACTTTTGCAGGCCATTAAGAGAGGGGTCTCTGGCCTTGTGTGACCTTGGGCAGGCGGCTTCCCCCTCTGTAAAGGAGCCACTGGTCCTGTCCACCTTGGGACTAGTGAGTGCTCACCTTGGCCATGGCCACCCTCAAACCTCTGGGCCAACCCTGAGGGCCTTGACTGACAGGAGGACGTCCCCACTCAGGGACATCTGGTAACTCCCCTGAGCATGCGGTTGGCTCCCAAGCCCTGGGTCTGCACTGACTCCATGCCCTCTCCAGCTGCTAAGGGGCAAGTGGCCACCAAGGAAGCTCCAGGGTACTGACAGCCACCAGGATGGCCGTGGCTTGGCCTCGCTGAGACTTCAAAGGGGCCACCCTCTCCAAAGACTTCTCCTTGCCTCAGCCTTCCACCCTGGACAGTAAGCAACATGGGGACACCAAGGCTGGGGTGGGGGGCTCCCAGACAGTAAGTGAGACCTCTCAGCCCCCAACCAGCTCCATCTCCAGAGGCCAGGCAGAGGGTGCACATGTAGCCATGCTTGTTGGGGGCCTGCTTGGTCCACTCAACAGGGAGCTGGTGGCTGAGCATGGGGGACAGTGGGTCCTGACTCAGCACCAAAGGCACAGGATGAGGGGAGCGATGGGGCCCAGTGGCACCTGGCTGCCCCCTCCAGGAACTCTCCATCTCGGGCTGGTCTCACCACCAGCTAGCTGCCCGGCCCTGGCACAGCCTCACCAGCCAGGTGCGTTGGGGTGGGGAGGGGAGGCTTGCTGGTGGAGGAGAAGGGGCACCCAGGCATCAGAACAGCCTGGCCAGCATGTGCTGGAGACACACCCCTTCCCCAGCGCCGGAGCCAGAAACCAGGGAATGATGAGTCTGCTGGGAGGGGCTGGGGTCTCCTCCTGCAACCAGCCCTCGGTAGGTGGTAGAGAGTGCCCAACCCCCACTCCCCAAAGTTCTTAAAGGGCTCTGTGTGTCTAGGGGGAGGGGTGATCAGGGAACCACTGGAAGGATGGGGTGCCTGTTTGTGCCAGGGCCTGGAGTCCCCTCTGCAGCCCCTCCCCACCTAGCCTGGAGGTCCCCACCCCCACACACAGACACGCGCACTTCTGTCCTCTCTGAGCTTCCACAGATGTGCGCCGCTGGCGACTGAGTGGAGAGTCGCTGCTTCCCTCCCCCTCGGGCATGTTCCCTCGCTGTCTGCTGTCTGATGTGTGTGTGTCTGACTGCCGCTCGTGGGTCCCCAGCCTGACGCTGGGTGGCGTTTCCGTGGTCTGTGGGTGTCTGTGTGTGCGTGTGGGCGTGTCTGTCTGTCTGGCTGCGAGTGTCTCTGGCCAAACCTGCCCTTGACCTGCCTATCTGAGCGCGTGTGTTTGGGGGGAAGGGGTGCTCCCTCCTGCCGCCTCTTCTCCCCCATTCCCTCCCGCAAGGCGCTAACGCAGACGCTGCAGCCTTGGCTGCGCCAGGAGCGCAGTGACCTCGTCTGTCCCTGCAGCAGTGACCACCCTACAGCAGCGCCCGCCGGGGATACCCTTGGCCAGGCTGCGAGCCGCTGGCCCTTCGACCCTCAACCTGGGGCCGCCTGAGCCCCGGGTGGGCGCGCTCCCCTTCGGGCTGTGTCCGCTGGCTCCCCATCTTCCCTTATGTAACTCCACAGCCGTCTGCGCCTTGCAGGTCACCCTGGACCCTACGCTGGGCCCTGCCACAGGGAGATGGAGACCCAGAGTCCCATGCATATGGGGGTGGAGTGGACCACGGGCCAGGACACCGCTCTCGCGGACCCCTCCCATCCTTCCTCTTTGGGACATTCCCTCCCGCGAAACCTGCTTGTCCAAGGCATGAAACGAGGAAGGGTCCCGCGGGGCAAGTTCCTCTGAGCGCCGGTGCGGGTGTTTACCCCCACCCCCACTCCAAGTGCCCACAGGCGCCCCCACTGCCCACGAGGGCTGACCAGGGGTCACCGGGGCGGGTCACCGCCCAGAGACCAGCTCCTGTGAGTGCAAGCCGGCAGACAGCGGCGAGCCCCCAGCCCGCCGCGCCCGCCGCGCCCGGCCTGGGCTCCCCGCCAGCCGCCGTGCACACCCGACTGGGGCTCGGCGGCCGGGCGGGCACGCGGCGCTGTCCGTGGTGCTGCTGGCGCCGGGCGGGGGGGGCGGGCGAGGGCGGCAGCCAATGGCGGGGGTGCTGCGCGGGGCGCGGGGGGCGGTGGGCTGCGCGCGGGGCGCACTCGGCTGCGCGCTGCACTCCGAGCGCACAGACGCTCCGGTGGCGGCCCGGGCTCCCGCCGCGCTCCGGGTCCGCTCGGGCTGCCCGTGTTGCGCTGCTGCTCGCGTTCGGCTGGGACTCCGCCGGCCCCCTCGGCGCCGCGCTCCCCGACCCCTGCCTCTGCGCCCGCGGACCATGCGCCGGGCACCCCTGGGAGAACCCAGCCGGGCCGAGAGCCCGCAAAGACCGGGTTCTCGCGCCGGGGCCCCTCCCGGCCGTCCGGCCTGCGGTCCGCGCCCTGGTGCCGCGTGAGCCTGCGGGGCCATGGAGCGCTCACCGCCCGACGGGCCGCTGAACGCGTCGGGGGCGCTGGCAGGCGAGGCGGCGGCAGGAGGGGCGCGCGGCTTCTCTGCCGCCTGGACCGCGGTGCTGGCAGCGCTCATGGCGCTGCTTATCGTGGCCACGGTGCTGGGCAACGCGCTGGTCATGCTCGCCTTCGTGGCCGACTCGAGCCTCCGCACCCAGAACAACTTCTTTCTGCTCAACCTTGCCATCTCCGACTTCCTCGTCGGTAAAGCCCCCAGCCCCGGCCCAAGCCCAGGAGCGCCCGGTCCAGCGTGGCCAGAGGGGATTGGAGGCGGACTTAGGGTGCCTTTTGCTCCGGCACACGCCCCGTTAGGGGCCCGACCTGGGGAGGGGGCGTCCGGGACTCGTGGGGCGGTGGGTGCGGGCGAAGTTCTTTGGCTCCCCGGCTGCGGGACCGGGATGGATGTCCCCGGGGAAGGGGTCGCAGCTGGCGGACACGCTCAGCGAGGCGCGAGGCGCAGCGGCCGCGGGTGCAGCGCTGGCTCCTGCGCCGCCGTAGCCAAACAAAGGCTGCGGCGGACTCAGAACGCGCGGGGTGGGGGTTGCGGGGAGAGCTTGGGGAGGCTTGGGGGAGGGGACACGGAAGGGGGTTTTAGAGCCTTCTTGCAGGAGGGGCCCGCGGGGAAGGCGGGGAGTAGGGGGTAGGGGAGACGCTCGGAGGAGCGCGCTCTCACGTGTCTGTGCGCTGCTGCGGGCAGGGGGGCGGGGCGCGCGGAGGGGGCCGGAGTGCCAGACACCTGTTGGGGCTACGAGGTGCGTCTGCCAGACGCTTAGCGGTGGGAGTGGCTGGCTTGGCGCGGCCAAGGGCCCTCTGAGTAAGGAGAAAGGCTTTCTCAGTTTCTGAGCTGCTGAGGAAGAGCTGTCCAAAGGCCGGGACAGGGGCTGGGGTCTGCGGGGAGCAGGGCATGGGAGAGGAGGAAATCCCCTTTCTTCGTCCCTTTGGGGACTGGGAGTGGCGGGCACCCAGGAGTCTTAAATCAAGGCTGGGGCTCTCCTTGCGGCCCATAGGCCCCAGCCTGGACCTTCCCTCCTGCTCTCAAGTCCAGGGACACCAGTGGGGCTGAAGGCTGGTAAGGGGTTAAAGGCCAGCCACAGGGTAGAGGGTGTGCCTAGGCAATTGAGTGGATTGGGAGGGTGAGGTGAGGTTTGCTGACCCTAGAAAAGTAGCCACTGTGTGATCCCCACTGTGGTGGGTCTGAGCCCAGGCCCCTGTCCAGCTGTGGCCCAGCATGGTCCTCCTCCCCCACAGGGGCCTTCTGCATCCCCCTCTACGTGCCCTATGTGCTGACAGGCCGCTGGCCCTTTGGCCGGGGCCTCTGCAAACTGTGGCTGGTGGCGGATTACCTGCTCTGTACCTCCTCTGTCTTCAACATTGTGCTTATCAGCTATGACCGCTTCCTGTCTGTCACCCGTGCTGTGAGTCTGGGGTGCAGGTGCCCATGGTCACTCTTGGGGGGTGGTCAGGAGTGGCCACAGAAGGCACCAGGCAGGGGACAGCTGCTCAGGCTGTGGCAAGCTACCCACTTAGCAGCCATTTGCTGCCTGTAGAATGGGTCTGGGACAGGCAAGAGGCACAGTCTGGACCTGGCACCAGGTGTTCCTAAGGAAGGGGGGGGTCACTCCAGCCTCCACTCTGAGCAGGCCCACAGCCTGGAGCTCCTGGAGGGACCATCTGGGCCAGAGGGCCTTGGTGGTGTCTGCACAGGTGCATGTGCACATGTGTGTCCCAGGAACACAGGTGCAGCTCCTGGTTCCACAAGCTTCCCTTGGTGTGACTGGTTTGCAGGAGCTGGGCACCCCCCTGGCCCCCCTGGGCTTCCTGTGCTGGTGCCGGACACACAGCCAGCAACTGGAGCAGAGGACCCTCCTCTGGCCTCTTGTCTTCTCCCTGAGGAGCTTTGTCAGGCACACCAGGGCTGTCTGCTGAGGTGGGGGTGGGGGGCACTGTGTCCCAGTCTAGACAGGCCATGGGACTGAGCGCAGAGAGCATCACTTGGGTCCAGCCCAGCTCCGTCCCTTGAACTGATGTACCCGGGCCATCGGGAAAATGGGGGTCGTAAAGGAACTGTGTGTGGGTCACATGAGATGCCCAAAGGCTGTGAGCACGGAGCCTGGCACGTGGCAGGTACTCAGTAGATGGGGACAATGACAAGACACCCAAGGGGAGCTCACGGCTGGAGGGCGTGGTAAACAGGCAGCCTGGCACAGGTTAGCATTCGGATTGAGCTGGGGGACTTTCTGAGGCTGTAGGCAGGGCACCACCAGCCCTGGTTTGTGGGGGAGAGAAGGGACAAGCATTGCCATGAGGGGGCCTGTGCATGGCGGCCTGGAGGCTGCCGGAGCTCCGCGTCCAGTGCTGCTGTGGGCCGGGGCTGGTCTGCCCCCTCCTGACCCGGCTCATCTCACCGCAGGTCTCCTACCGGGCCCAGCAGGGCGACACTCGGAGGGCAGTGCAGAAGATGGTGCTGGTATGGGTGCTGGCCTTCCTGCTCTATGGGCCGGCCATCTTGAGCTGGGAGCACCTGTCCGGCGGCAGCTCCATCCCTGAGGGCCACTGCTACGCGGAGTTCTTCTACAACTGGTACTTCCTCATCACAGCCTCCACGCTGGAGTTCTTCACGCCCTTCCTCAGCGTCACCTTCTTCAACCTCAGCATCTACCTGAACATCCAGAGGCGCACCCGGGTCCGGCTGGACGGGGTGCGAGAAGCAGCTGGCCCCGAGCCTCCACCTGAGGCCCAGGCCTCCCCGCCGGCAGTGCCTGGCTGCTGGGGCTGCTGGCAGAAGGGGCGTGGGGAGGCCATGCCGCTGCACAGGTATGGGGTAGGGGTCGGCGAGGTGGCCCCTGGTGCAGAAGCCGGGGAAGCGGTCCTTGGGGGCGGCAGCGGTGGGGGTGCTGCGGCCTCGCCCACCTCCAGCTCAGGCAGCTCGTC
Organism: Smutsia gigantea; assembly: GCA_032199065.1. Lineage (NCBI taxonomy): Eukaryota > Metazoa > Chordata > Mammalia > Pholidota > Manidae > Smutsia > Smutsia gigantea. The sequence goes on along the minus strand of JAVSCE010010613.1, from coordinate 66,469 downwards.
TCGGGGCGCTGAGCGGTCACGCCCGCTCAAGAGGGGCTCCAAGCCGTCAGCGTCGTCAGCGTCACTGGAGCAGCGCATGAAGATGGTGTCTCAGAGCATCACCCAGCGCTTCCGGCTGTCCCGGGACAAGAAGGTGGCCAAGTCGCTGGCCGTCATCGTGAGCATCTTCGGGCTCTGCTGGGCGCCCTACACGCTCCTTATGATCATCCGGGCCGCCTGCCATGGCCGCTGTGTCCCCGACTACTGGTACGAGACGTCCTTCTGGCTGCTGTGGGCTAACTCGGCTGTCAACCCCGTCCTCTACCCGCTCTGCCACTACAGCTTCCGCCGAGCCTTCACCAAGCTGCTCTGCCCCCAGAAGCTGAAGATCCAGCCCCACAGCTCCCTGGAGCACTGCTGGAAGTGAGCTGGCACCAGCGGTGCCGGGGCAGGGCCTCCCCACTGCACCCCCCTCGAGGCTGTTTCCTGGGCAGCTGGGCCACGCCATCCCACACCTGGCTGCCCATGTGTGAGCCACACCCTGTCTCTGGCCCCCCCTCAATGCCATGGCAGCCTGTCTTAGACCATCCGACAGCAGTGGAAGCAGCTTGGTGGGATGGCCAGAGGGGCCCTCACTGCGGGCACACCACCCAAATCCCAGCTCTGCCCGGGGTCCCAGCCATGCTGTCCACCCATGTGGACAGTACGACGGCCAGTGGTATCCCCCCCCCGTGCAGTTACTGCTTGGTGTTCTTCCCAAAGGAAGCACATGGTGTGTGCTCTGTGCCTCCTGCCCCAGCGGTCAGCCTGCACGTGCATATAGCCACACCCACCTGCCCACCTCCCCTGCCCCTGCTGAGCCCAGGCCACCAGCTTTGCTCCCCTGCTTAAGCCTTGGGCCCAGCTCCTTCATCTCTCCGCCCCCCAATGCTCTCCGTCCCTAAAGTGCCAAGTTCCCTCCGGAGCCTCCGGCCATTCTCTGCTTTTTATTCTGGGTGTTTCAGGAAGACAAAGAAGAAGAAAGCACGTCCGTGAACCCTATGTTCCTTGGATGTTTAATCAAGAGACAAAATTGCTGAGGAGCTCAGGGCTGGATTGGCAGGTGTGGGCTCCCACGCCCTCCCTCTCGGCTGCCGCTTCCGGCTGAGCTGCGCCAGCTGCTTCTGCCCACCCCGCCCCCGGGCTCGGGGTGTTGGGCCCCAGCTGGCGGACTGGCAGCTCTGACTCCGGCCGGCCGGGCTGGACGCCTGCTTTCCAGAAGGCTGCCCCTCCTGCTCCGCTGCTCCACCGGAGAGTCCTGGGGTTGATGGGGAGGAGGGGCACTGGCTGAGCCCTGAGGTCCCGAGGCTGGCGGCCGTCAGAGACCAGGGGTGGGGATGCCCCGAGGAGGGGCTGCTTTGCCACTCCCTGTGCACCCGGTCGGCGCTTTGCATGCTCTCCTCCCCGAGCCCGCTGTGCTGCCCTGCAGACCCTGAGCCCACAGTAAAGCCTATTTTTTTATTAGTGCTGATTCCTGAGGACTTTATGGGGTTGGGCTGGGCTCTGTGGCCTGAGACACACATCGCAGGGTTCACTCCTAACCGGAGATGTGTGCCCAGCACTCCTCAACTCCCATGCACCTGTTCAGATGGGTGGTGTGGCACTGGACTTGCCCGGGGTCATGGGGGCCGGAGCTGAGCTCCAGAATGGAGGGAGGGGATGGGGCGAGGGAGGGGTGGCATCTCAGGTAGAGGGACCATGCTGGACAAAGGCCTGAGATGGACTGAGGGTGACAGATGGGGATGTGGAGAGGCCTGGTGGAGGATGGTGCAGGTGAGCCTGGGCCCAGCAATCAGTCCTGCGGGCCCCACAGATGGGATGGACACGGCCCTCACCCAAGCGCTCAGAGGCCACTCAGAAAGGCTGTAAGACTAGCCCAACTTAGTGGAGATGTAACCTCAGGTGGGTCACGCGAGGCCTCCTCCAGGAAGCCTTCTCTCTAGCACTGCGGCCCTCCCTGCCCTGCCCTGTTCCCTCTGCTTGTGTCGGCCCTGCCCCCACATCCTGCCTTCCCACGCGTGCAGGTATACGCCCACCTGTGCAGAGTCTCGCCTGCTCATGGCATGCACAGCCAGGCGCAGGGGGTCCTGTATGCAGGTGCGCGACTTGGGTCACCTGTGCAGGCAAGGTGCTCACTGTCACACTAACGCCCACAAGCCTCCTGCCTCCAGACATCCCACCCTGTGGCTCGCCAGCACCACAGGTCTCTAGGGCCCCAAGAAACCTCCAGACCCCCAGCTGGTGTCCTTTCCCCTCCGCTCTCACCCTCTGCCATGAGGGACCTCTCCCCCTCTGTAGGGACCTGACATGGCCAGCTGGGGGTCCCCACAGGGGGCTGAGGGCTGTAAAGAGCAGAGTTTGAACCTTGGGGCAGCAGAGCTGGGTGGTGGCAGGAACCACAGGTGCCACTGCCTAGGGGCTCAGAGCTCAAGGAAGCTGGTGTGGCTCTGTGGGCCCTGCGGTGCCGCCGGCAGGATGACCACTGTCACCTGCTGCCCTGCGTGACCCGGCCCGGCCCCACACAGGCGTCAGCTGAGCCCAGAGCTGCTCTGGGAAGGACAAAGGGTCGCGTCCCCACAGCAGCGGGCACTCCCATGCCAAGGTCATAGCCGGAGCCCCGGCAGCCCCTCTGCTTGGCCCTGCTGAGTGGCCACAAACTGGAGGGTAAACACACAGGCTTTCAGACAATTCTGCCTTCAGTCTCGGAACTGCAGCTCACCAGGCTGCTGCATGGGGACGGAGGAGAGGAAGACAGCGTTGACTGGGCCCATCTTTCAGCAAAGAGAATGCCAAGGGGCCTTTCCCCTTGAATCACCACGCTGGGGGAAGACAAAGCCGGCAGGCACAGGGCAGGAGCTGTCTCAGCTGCTGCCACCGAGTGCCCACTGTGTGCCAGGCACTGTGCTGAGCAGCAGACAGCTGAGCAGTGGGCATGGCCATTTCTGCAGGTGTGCAGACTGCAGGGGGGTAATTGGGACGGAGGGGGGTGGCCCGGCTCCTACGTCAGGGATGGGGAGCTTGTCTGAGGAGGTGGTATTTCATTCATTCTTTCCACAGCATTCAGGCCTGAGGGCTGGAGAGAGTGTGCAGGCAAAGGGGGAAGGGGTGGAGGAGCCTCGAGGCAGGAATGGCCAGGGATGGGCAGGAGTGAGGCCGGGGGCCAAGCCAGCCTTGCTTCTGAGGAAACGAGGCCTCCAGGGAGGAAGGCTTAGGCCTGGAGTTGCGTGTCATCTGGTGACCTGCCTGTAAGTGGTGGTCCAGCTGTGCTGTGCTGTCAGCCTGGACCTGCAAGCAGGACCAGCTGAGAAAAGGCGTGGAGACTGGCAGACGCATGAGGTTCAGGAGGTGGTACTGGGGCACCCAGCAACGCCTGGAAGCAGGGTTCTGGCCTGGCCTGGCCCGCAGCAGGGCTCCGTTGGCCCTGCTGGTGCGTGGGAGTCTGCGGCCAGGCTGGCAGCCTGGGGGACCAGCTCTTGAGGATTAGCGGTTCAGGGTCAGCAGAGCCAGTGGGTCCTCGCAACCGGGCGTCTCAGGCTGGCACTGGCCGCATGTGCTCAACCACCTCACCTGCCCTGGCGCTGACTCTGGCGGTGCCCTCGGGAACCTATCCTGGGCGCATCCTGGGTGAGGGTCCCCTCCAGGCTGGAATGGAGGCTGGATTCTCAAGGAGCCTAACAGGCAGCCCCCTATCCATCTGCCAGAGTTATTTGGTGGTCTCCGTGGGGAGCCAAGCCCATGACGGGGTGGCTGGGGGCTCCCAGGTAGGGCTTCTGGGGCCCTGCAATGTGGGGACCCCCCACCTCCCCTCAGCTGCCAGCCAATCCTGGCATTCGTGGCTGGCCTTGGGGGGCAAAGACCCTTCCCACCAACATTTACGGAAGCGCCCTTGGCCTCACAGCCACCCTGGGGGCGCTCACACCCTCCCTGGGCAGGCAGTGGGGCGACTCCGCTTCCCCCTCCACAGATCCTCCCCGGGGCACCACAGGGACCGCAGCATGTGAGCTGCTCCCCACAGCGCTGTGCCTTCTGGGGTGCCGTCTCTGTGCCCCAGGCTGGAGAGCGCAGTGGGGAGACACATCAGGAAGGGCTCCTGTGAGCCTCCGAGCCAGACCTCAGCTCTGCAGATCTTCCAGGAAGCCATGTGGAGTGCCTGCTGTGTGCTCTCTGCCGTGCTGTACCCGAGGAGCTTGGAAAGGTGGCCCCAGCTGAGCCAGGAATGTGAAAGAACAGAAGGGAGAAGAGGTGAGGTGGGACTCAAAAGTCCCACTGCCCAAGTGCCAGGTTGGCAGACTGAGTGGACACCCAGGCATCCGAAGGGGAACCCAGCCCTCTGCCCTTCCTGTTCCAGAGGTCTAAGGGGTCAGGCAGGGTCTCCTAGGCCCACGTTATGGGCTCAACCCAGCTCAGCGGGGGCTGGAGCTGTGTCCCTGAGGCACCGAGAGGCAGGCTCCCTCTGCCTGCAGCACCGAAGCTGCCTGGTGTTGGTGGTGGCACTGCCCCACGCCCAGTGACAACCCTGCCCTAGCCTGTCAGGCAGCGCCTGGGCCTGCTGTGTCCTGGTAGGCAGGGCTGGCAGGAGGGGGCGGAGAAGGTCCCCACCACGCCGGCCCCTAGAGGGCCACCTCTGCCCCCTCCTGTCCTTCCCTCCTCACCAGGTGAGATGAGCACAGACCTGGAGTCAGCTAGATGGGAGGCCAACCGAGCTGTGCCGCTGCCTGGCCTGGCAGGTCCCCCAGCCCCTGCAGGTCCGACAGTCCTTCACCACCAGGGTTGGGGCAGCCAGAGGGACTCTCTCTGATGCCTCAGATGCCTCCTGACACATCAGTGACCAGGACAGGGTGCGGACATTGAGGAGGAGGGATCAGGGTCAAGCCCCAGAGGGGCCTGAGTTTCCCCTGGAGGACACACAGGGGCCAGCTGTGGGGTGGAAGGAGCAGTGACACTGGATCTGGCAGGTCAGGCAGGAGGCAGGGGAGGAGGAGGCTGGAGCTGGGCAGGGCCTGAGGCCCCCAGGGCCACCGAGGGATGCACTCAGACCCTGATTATAATTAACAAAACAGCTCCTGGCTTCAACACTTTCTGTGTTCCAGGCACCACTCCCAGTGCCCTCAGCTCTCAGAGGCCACCTGCTCTTCCCTCTCCGAGCTGGACACCCCGGGCTGCTGGCCAGGAAAGCCTCCATGCTCCTGAGTGGCCCACGGCCTCTCTGCATGCTGCCCCTCTTCTGGTGACGGTGGCCCCTACTCGTTGTTGGGGGAACCATCCCCCCTTCACTCCAGTGGGTCATGCAGGGCCAACCCCACCATCTGGCTCCAAGTCAAGCATGTGTCCCAGGCATGGCCAGTCAGAATCATTGTGATAGGCTGGGGTGGTGCATACTGAGCCCAGCCAGAGAGCAGCAGTCCTGGGGCTTTGTCTGGGACCCTGGGCAGTGGGCACGCTCCTCCAGCAGCAGTTGCTGGCCCAGCAGCCTCTCGTGCTATCCCCACCGAGGCCATCCTGTGCAGGAACACGCCTGCTGCAGCCTAGGCAGGGCAAAGGCACCCGGGAATGGAAGGAGGCCGCTCATGTGCTGTCTGGGCACCTGGATCCAGCTTTGCCTGAAGCTGTCCCCGGATCACTTTGTTTCATGAGTCACCAAATACCCCTTCCTTCCCAAAGCCAGCACAACAGAAGATTTTGTGATGTGATGGGAAATGTCTGGCCCAGAACTGCTTGGCCCAGCCTGGCCCTCTCTTCCGGGGTGGTGAGCGCAGATCATTTTTGCCCACAAGAGGCCTGTGTCTTTGATTAATAAACAATGGGGAGATGAGTTAATTATTCAGTAAATAATAGTTGTAGTGGTTGCTGGTAGGAGAGCAATATTTTAACACACTGGACTCTGAGGGTAGAAAGGTCAGGAAGCCGAGGCCATAGGCCTGTGACATCCTTCCTGACCACAGGGTGCCACCCAGGGCCCTCAGCCAGACACTCTGGTTGGACTTAGACTCTTTACCCATTAGACAGGGCATCCCAGAGGGCACTTGGCACTGGCCCCCCAGGGAGGCAGGCATTGTGTCCAGAGGCAGTGCCTCACACAAGTTAGTGAGACACAAATCTGAGAGAGTCACAAAAACACCAGAGTCCCCTTATCTGCGGGGCATGTGTTCCAAGAACCCAGTGGAAGCCTGAAAGTAACCATGGTTAGTCCTGGCCCCTGTATATACTATGCTTCTTCCAATTCACACATGCCTGTGGTAAAGCTTAATTTATAAATTGGGCACAGGAAGAGTTTCATAACCATAGTAATGATAAAATAGAATAATCATAACCATATCATATAATAACAGTTCCATGAACGCCGTCTCTGCCTCATCCCTCACTGCCCCACACTCACCCCCTCCTGGTGATGTGAGACCATCAAGGGCCTGGAGCGGGGGCGGCCCGCGGTGAGAGGCGAGGCACTGACGCAGCGCCCAGGAGGAGCACCTGCTTCTGGCCGTGGTGACTGAACTGTGGATAAGGGGGCCCGCTGTAGCCTTCGAAAGAGAAATAGAAAAGAGAGAAGGGCGAAAGGAGAAGATGTAAAGAGAGGAGGAGGTGGTGAACATTTTGGAAACGGCTCTGGGCTAAAAGCACATCTGTGACACTACCAAGTCACACCAGTTTCCAAATTCAAACATGACAAATTTGATGATCTTTAAATGCCTCCACTTTAAATGCTGGATGCTCTTTAAGAGTCCAGCAAACCCCCGTTCAGAGCTGAGGCATAGGCGGGGGGGCTGTGCAGTGGATCGGGAAGGTGCCTCCTGCTCCCCTTCCTGGGCTGGACCCCCAGCTGGGTGGGCTGCTTCCTCACTGGCCACTCCCTGGTGTCCCTCAGGGCCCATAGGCTTCCTTTTCCTCAGCTGAGGCTCTACTCTGTCCCCAGGAACCACCTGTCCCAGTCTCTCCAATCCACTAATTCATACCAAAGTGTGATGGAGTGCCTATTACAGGAGAGGTGGAGATTTACATTTTAATAGAGGGAGATCTTTAAGTCCAGATGAGTCAGATTCTAATGCAGGTATTTCAGACAGGAAGACACACTGGGTAGAGAGTGGATGAGGGGACAGTATCAGTAAACTCTTGAGTTCCTGCTTGGCCCAGAGCCAGACATGGCCTTCACCAAGGATTCCAGATCTGTCCTGCTAGGAGGTCAAAGCCCCACAGTCCAAATTCCTGGACGGAACCTCCCTGGTGCGACAGTGGCTCTGTGGGGGCCACTGGGCCATGGGCACCTATGGGGGCAACATAGATGCTTCTTGGGACCAGAATTTCTAGATGCCTCCTTTAATCAGCTGTGGGCCCCAGACATGCTGTGGTGGTCCCTGTGCGCCACTCTGGTCTGGCTCCTGAGTCACTTGGGAAGGTGTCCACTCTCTTGGGGGGGGGGGGTAGCTACTGCTGGGATCACCCCGAAACACCAGTGGGGCAGCTGATTCGAAGCGAGCAGCCTGGGGCTGCTCTGGCATGGCTGGGCAGGTGCAAGCTATTGGGGGTTTTCTGACTATCCCTTCCCCACTTGGGGCCTCCCTTGGCCTTTGTTAGCAAGGGCCTGACCCTTGGGCTGGAAGGGGCCTGCCTGAGGGACATGCAGGCAGAGGTGTGGGAGGGGCCTTCCTGGCCCCACGGCAGAACGATGCGGAGTGTAAACTTGGCAGGTCTGGGCCAGGGTGGTCAGCATGGAGGCCAGCAGTTAGGGAGCGAGGTGGGGTGTCTTGAGCAGGTGAGCGCCACCCTCAGGACACCCAGGAGATGGGCACCTGCCCTGGGCCCACGGCCACCCCACTGCTGCCCCAAGAGCCCCCCTCCAGGCCGGGCATCAGCTTTTGTCTCCTCATCCTCCTCCCTGCTTTACCCCTGTCTTGGGGCTGTCCGATGAAACGCAGGAGCTCTGTGCGATGTGGATTTCCGATCACAGCAAAGTTCCAGCATGAGCAGGGCCCTGTGCTGTGCCCTTTGTCGTGAGTCTGAAATTTGAATCAACGTATCTGGAGACCTTCCCTGTCCTTCTCACAGACAGGGATGCTGTGGGGAGGGCGCTCAGCTCTAAGGAGCCATCCAGCTCTTCATAAAGGACAGGAAGGTACTAGTGCTGGGCAGCTGGGTGGGGGGCCAGAGGATTGGCTGCCTCAAGCACCCTGGGTGGGCTGGAGTGAGCAAGAGTAAGATGCCCGCAGGCCAGGACACTGATGACGCAGCTCTGCTGGGCCTTCCTGTCCCGACTGTGCAGAGGAGGGAATGGGGGAAGGAGTGGTGCCCCCTCCGCCTCCAGAGCTGAGCATACGGGAACAGTGACCGAGGCAGAAATTGGTATGACTTCCTGGCTCTGGGGAAATACTGACCCACTGGGGCCCACTGATTTTTTTTTTACAAAGAAAGGCTTTTTCTCTGAAACCAAACAAGGCAGAAGATTACCCAGGTGCCCCATCCTGGGCTCTCCCAGGCAGCCCTGGCTCAGCCCCATCAGTTTGGACGCCTGTGGGACATGGGGACACCAGGCACAGGTGGTTAAGGTCACCACAACTCCTCCAGACTGTGTGGCACTTGTGTGTGATGGGCCAGGAGACCTGAGGGTCCCCTCTGCCCACTTCGGCCTTTCTCAGTGTGGCCCTTTTGAGAAGAGGCCCCTTGGGTCATACCAACCATCAGCCAGGCCTGGCAAGAATGAGAATGTGAGCGATGTTGGTAGCACAGGACCTGGAGTGCTCTGAGTGTCCTGTGTGGACTGCTGGACCCTCGTGGTGCCGACGGGCATCCACAGATTCCAGGAGGGGCAGGCCCTGCAGAGGCCTGACACTGAGGGCTGTTTGGCAGCAGATGGATATTATGTGTTCATTTAACTTCATGTGTGCATTCTTTCAACAAACATCAAGTGCGGGGACACAGAGAGGACAACGTAGACCTGATCCCTCAGTCTCATCAGAGAACAGTGGTCTCGCCAGTGTCATTTCCGTTTTTCTTTTCCTTTTGAGGTGCTATAGACTCACAGGCAGTGGTAAGAAGTAATATACCAAGACTCCGTGGGCCTCCCCCACTGCGACTGTCCCACAGAACTGGAATCTCCCCAGGATGTTGAGAGACGTGCATTCCACTGGCCTCACTCAGGTTTCCATCTGGCCTGCACTCCAGTTGCGTATGTGTGTGCATATGAGTGTGTGTGAGTTTGGCTAACTATATTGGGTCAAATGTACATAAAATTTAGCCTTCTACCTACTGTAAATGTGCAGCCCGGGGCATTAGCACAACCACGCCACTGAGCAGCCATCACTGCCATGGTCCCCAGAGCTCTCCAGCCTCCCAAACTGAAGGTCATTTCCCATCAAACACGAATTCTGTGAGATTTTATCACATGGGTCTACTCACGTGACACGGGGCAGCTCCATCACAGACCCCTTGTGCCACTCTGGCCACCATGGATCTGTCCTCCATTTCCACACTGCTGTCCCAGCACCATCTGCCAGAGGCCCCGCTCGCGGCCTGAGCAGCCTCCCCACCAGGGGTCTTGGCTGTCCTTTCCATCAGCAAACATGCTGGCGTGCACCCCAGCACATGTGTATACACTTACATGAGCAGATCCATCCCGCACGTATGTCCTCCCACCTCCTGGGACAGCCTACACCCATGAGGTGCCTGTCCTCAGGAGCTCTGTGGGGGCAGAGGTGGTGCACAATGTCCAGTGGCCACGGGAGCTGATGGCGGGCAAGGCCTGGGGCAGGCCTGCATTGGTGCAGATGGCTTTGATTAGGGGTGGGGGGATCTGGGAGGCCTCCCCAGCTGGAGGGCATTTCCCAGGGCATCTGGGGAAGAGTATTTGGGTCCCAGGGATCAGCAGCACGAAGCTGGGTGTCAGGAATGTCCCCAGTATGGTCAAGCATCAGATGAAGCAGAGGAAGGGGCAGGCTGGGCCAGGTGAGGCCTGGGTTTTGCTCCAAGGGACGGCGGCCCAGAAGGGGTGGAAAAAGGATCTGTGACCCAGGCACCAGGCCATGTGAACTGCTGTGTGGGGAGGACAAAGGGGCCTGGGCATATTATAAATGTGCACGTCAGACATAAAAGAGGGTGCCACACTGGTTTGCACAGCGTCTCCCGAAAGCCCCCGTCCCCAGAACCTCAGCATATGGCCTTATTTGGAAATAGGGCCTTTGCAGATGGGATTAAAGTCCTCAGTGGGGTCATCCTGGATTTAAGGTGGCTGTAAATCGAATGACTTGTGTCCTTGCAAGGCAAGAGGACACACAGAAAGGAAGCCCTATGAGTACGGTGGCAGGGCCATCCCCATCCCCTGCAGGGGCGCGGCTACAAGCCCAGGATCTCAGGGGACCACCAGAGCTGGCAGAGGCAGGACGGACCCTTCTCTAGGGCCTCGGAGGGAACATGGCCCTGCCTGTACCTTGATTTTAGACTTCTGGTCTCCAGAGTTGGGAGAGAATACAGTTCTACTGTTTTAAGCCCCCCGTTTGTGGAACTTTGGTATGGCAACCTGAGCAGACTAACACAGATTTGACAAAACTTAATACAGAACAAACACACTGACTCCTCCTGGGGACGCTGGCCCGTCCCTGAGGCAGTGCTGGACCTCTGAAGGCAAAGCCCATCTCCAGGTGGAGCAGCGCTTGGCTCCAGGGCTGCAGGGCCTCAGGGGGCGCCTTCGGGATCCTCCCCTGGGCTGTCCGCCAAGGAGCCCCAGGCCATCAGTCCTAAGATGGCTGAGCTGGGGGTCACGGGGGCCAGACCTGACCAGGCCATCTGTGGGACCACATCATAAAGTGCTAAGGGAGAGCCCCACCTGGGGCTCCTTCTGCCCCTAAGCTAGCAACGTGAACTACAGCCCACAGGCCACTCCACACCTCTGGCTTGAAGCAAACACCGTGGCTCAAATTCTGCAGGCCAGCCATACAGACGGCTTGTTTTCATCTCAGCAGGGCCTACCACAGCCAGCAGGCCAGCCTGGACTTAGTCACATGCTGGGTGCCCACAGGGACCAGGAGGGTAGAGGGAAGCCGAAAGGCCTGGGTACCTTGGTGGAAGCCGGGAAGATCCTTCCCCATGTTACATGTCAGCCCGAGCTGAAGTGGGGCAGACGGCACCTGCTGCGGGCGGGCCCCACAGAGCTGTGGCCCTCTGTGACTGATCACTGGGCTGCCTGCTTGTATTTGCGTAAGTAGTTACACATGGTCTCGAGCTAGGTTTCCACTTCAGATGAGCGTGTCAGCCTTCCACGGCTTTACTAGGCCTTTACCACCCCTGCACACAGGTCTGAGGCCCCACTACAACGACGGGAAAGGAGGAAGGAGGGGATGAGCCTGCAAAGATGGGAGGGCAGACAGCTTTCCCCAGAGGCACAAGGTGGGCCAGGCAGGGACCACGGCTGCACCCTTAAGAGCCCACGGAAGCCTGGAGGGGTACTCCCTGGGCAAGCGCACACCAGAGCTCGGAACCTGGGGTGCTAGTCTCAGGGCTGGAAACGGGAAGCTTGCACCCTGAAGCTTAGGCCTGTGAGCAGCCAGGAGACAGCCCAAGGCAGCCGCTCAGAGGGAGCCACCACCCGCAGGAGAGTGTGAAGGAAGAGGGGAGATGAGGGAGGCAGCTCTTGCTGTACAGTTCCCTGCAGGCTGCGGCAGCCGGCCATGTGGGACAGGAGGCCGTGGGAGAGGCTACTGCCACTGCAGGAAGCTGGCCCCCTGGGGTATCTGGGAGACAGGACCCGTAAGGGACGGCCAGAAACAGACACCCAGAGGTAGAGAGAAAACAAGGCAAGTAACCATGGTGGACATCAGTTCCAGGAAGAGCCAGGGGCTGGATAAACAGCAGTGTGCCTTACCCACAGTGCCCGCCCCATCAGCCAGACATCCAGGCCCTAGGCCTCCCGGAGCTCCAGAAGGCAGGCTCCCTGTCCGTGGCGAGGTGCCAACGGGTGGTGCCCTGGCCTGAGAGTGAAGCGTAGCTGAGTGACCCTCAGAGTGGACAACCTCTCAAGGAGGAGGCTAGAGGCGGTGGCCTGGTGTGCTGCCGGGACCAAGGGGAGGCAGCGCAAGGAGAGCCTTTGGAAAGTGTTTTCAAGCTAAAAGAACCCTGAATCCCTGCACTGGTAGCCGCCCCGCACCTGCTCACTCCACAGTACTTATTGCGAGTCTTCTCTGGGTCAGGTCCTGAGGCTGCTGGCACACGGCCGAGCGCAGACGCAGCCTGCCCTCCAAGGCTCTCTGCCACCCCCCGGTGCTCCATGACGGGGCCAGACACAGGGAGGCATCGAGTGTGCCCCCTCCACAGAATGCTGTATGGCAGGGGCCTAGCGACGAAGATGAAAGGCCATGGATAATTAAGGCTACTCAGACTTGGCTTTGCTCATGAAATCCTTTGTGGTGGCCTGAGAGAGAGCAAACAGATGCAAAACCCATCCCTGGTTTCTAGAACATGAGGCCTTCAGAAATTATAAGACATTAAAATACAACTTCGGGTAAAGGGCTCTTGTTCTACGTGCAGCTCTGATGTCAGATCAGAGCAGAGCGGCTCTCAAAGGCTCAGGCACTGGCTCATTGCTCAGGGGGGCCCAGCCCTCGCGCAGAGGCACGTGGCAGGCAGAGGACCTCCGTGGTTTCCCGATGGCCTTTGTCCCCTCCACTTTATCCCTTTAAGGGCCCTCAGGGACAAGTGTGCATCCAGCTGTGAAGCAAACGGCTCCGTGGGTGCAGGAAGTCTGGGCACAGCGGGAGGCGGCCCCCCGCTCTCCCACGGTGGCCTTGAGCAGCATTGCCTGGGGCAGCGGGACAGAGCCCTGCAGAATGCCCCTCTTTAAGGGTGAGCACGGCCCTGGAGGTCAGAGGTTGGCCTCTGCCAGCTGCACGTACAGGTGAGTGTCCTCAATGCCCAGCGGCACTGGACGCCAGTCTGCAGTGTGGCCCACTGACGAGGGGCACTCACGGCCACAAGCCAGCCTGTCTCACACATGGAAGTGCTGGGAGCAGGCTGTTGGGGCAGAGGGTCAGCTACCAGGTGTCCCGGCGAGGATGCACCCCGCGTGGGCTGAGTGCAGACGCCTGACTCACTGGCTTTGGGAGTGGCCCTCTGGTCTCTGTGCAGAGCTGGTGGTGGCCAAGCTACCACTGCAGCATCTGGCGCTCGGCGGCCGCGTGCTGGTCATGGAGCTCCTTCAGGCGCTGCAGCAGTGCCTCCAGGTTCTCCCCCGTGGCTGCTGACAGGGCGATGGCCTTCCCACCCAGGTGGGCCTGCAGCTGCGGCAGATTGGCTCTGGCCTGAGGGAGATCGATCTTGTTGGCGATGACGGCGTGGGGCCTCTCTGACAGGCCTTCTGAGTACTGCTCCAGCTCGGACTTCAGGTCGTCGACCAGAGTCCAGGGCTCTGGTGCCGCGAGGTCCACCACCAACAGGAGGACACAGCAGCGCTCGATGTGCCTGAGAAAGGACGACCCCAGGCCCCTGTTCTGGTGTGCGCCCCGGATGAGGCCCGGGATATCGGCCACTGTGGGACACAGAGCAGACAGTCTGCAAGGGGACACCCGGGCCACATCTGTAGCCTGGCTCCCCGAGCCCCAAGACTCTCTTTTCAAGGAACACCTGGAAACGGAGGTCCTTTAATTCCCTGCTTCAGGCCACCAGGGCTCTGCCCCTGAGGAATGTCAGCTTCCAGTTTTGCAAAGGGCTTAGAAATACATGGCTGACAGCCATGATGTCAGATCATCTAATAAGGAATATTTAACACACTGTAATCTTTCTGGCTTCAGAAATGATTCAAAAAAGGGGAAGATGGCTTCCTGTAACCTACTAATAATTTGATTACCTATAGAATTTACTACAGAGTACTCTGAAAATTTAAAGGGCCACACAAATGACATTACCAGCAGGCTTACCATTTTAATGGGTACATTATGTTCTGGGAAAAAGTTTTCTCCTCTCAAAATGGCAAAGGGGAAGCTTTTAAAATCACACCTTGTCTACATGACAGATGCTGCTGAGTTTCCCACAGACGGGAACAGAGGTGGCGAGGACCTAACCTCCTCAGGCCTGAAGTTGAAATGCAAATTCCTGAGCTGTGGCTAACAGATGCCTGGGGATAAGGTGGGCAGCAGATCTAAGCCCTGATTTTGATGGAGGACTACAAGGATTTACACCGGGAAGAACAGTGCCACACTGTGGACGGCAGCTGCACCTGAGTGACATCACGGTTCTCAATGACATCCACTGCACCTAACCTCTCGAGACACTTCTGATGTTCTACCTGCTATTTGCTTGTGGTCCTCGTAATGAACGATCCCAACGTGGGGGTTTAAGGTGGTGAACGGGTAGGAAGCCACAGCGGGTTTCGCATTCGAAATGGCCCGGAGCAGTGAGGACTTCCCTGCATTGGGGTGCCCGACCTGGAAGAAACGTGAAGTGGTCTGTCCCCTTGGTGCCTGGAACTGGCCAAGATGGGGAGTTTGGAGCCAAGAGCACAGGACCCCGATCAGATTCACAGCACAGGACAAGGTGAGCTGCTGAGCTGCTGCACTCATCCAGGCCAGGCACGTTCCCTCCCAGGGACTGCAAACCTCCCGCAGCTCAGTGTGCGCAAGACGCCCCTCCTCCCACCCGAAGCCTCAGGTGACACCCACCAGCCCAGCGTGGGCCACTGTCTTGAGCTCCAAGAAGAGGACCCGCTCCTGGCCAGGCCGGCCGGGCGTGCATGTCATGGGGGCGCGGCTGTCGTTGGCCAGGAAAAAGCGGTTGCCCTTGCCCCCGGCCCCGCCCACAGCGGCGACATACTCCTCGCCTGGGTGCGACAGGTCGGCCACAACTTCATTCCCCTCCTTCACCAAAGTGCCCACGGGGACCTGAAAGACAGTGATGTGTGAGCAAGTCTGAAGGGAAACCACAAGGAGGGCAGCCCAAGGCCCCCCAGAGCCACAAAGGGCCAGGACAAGGTCCCTTGTGGGGCTTGGGGCTGGTTGTGTGCCTGCACCCCGTGGGAGTGGCTCTTTCAAACAGAGTTTCTACAGCATCAGGGTGAACCCGAGCACCTGGAAGATGCTGAGATAATCTGAGAGAAGAGCAAATGGCCCACTCACAGAGGAGCCACCCCAGGGGTGAGGACAGGGGCGCTCTCAGCGATGGGGGCTGGGGGAGGAAGATAAGACCCTTTAGATCACCTCTTTTTAAATATAATTAAATATAGATATAAAAAAATGAATAAAATAATTGAATGGCTCAGGTATGCACACAGCATAAAATCAGCAGAGGCCTAGTCCCAGGGTGAGCTTCACGGAAGGCACTGCGTGCTCCGAGCTGGAGGGCCCTGTGGACGCCACTGCAGAAACGGAGTGGGGGGCTTGATGGCCTGGGCACGGGGACAGCGTGGCCCTCGACTTACCCGGATGTAGAGGGGAGTGCCGCTTCGCCCGAAGCAGTTTTTCCTGCCGCCGTCTTCCCCATCAAAACCCTGATACCGGGACAGGACGGAGGACAGTGACTTGACTTGCTGGTCGACTAGAAGTGAGAGCAAGACTGTCATCTCCCTTGTGCTGAGAACAATCACCTGCCCATTGTTAACTTCCTTTTGACTGATTTGAGAGTGTCAGGAGGACACGTGGAAGCAGGCAACAAAGAAGCCACGGCAGATGTCACTAAGCTAGCAACGTGATTATTCAGAAAGCTAGATTCTCATTTTCCTTCAAAAAATACGACGACTTCTGGAGAGTTCACAATTACCCATAATGCCACCAGCTTTACTTCCTGGTGGTGTAACTGTGAGGTTTACCAGTTTACTAAGCTGCGTGCTTGGCATGTGCTGAAGGTAACCAGCATTGTCCCAGCACCTACTGGGACAGTGATCTGGGTTTCACCTCTGATGCATGTGTGACATGAACCAGAATGGGAGATTCCCTGACAGTAACTGGCTGGTTTGGGTGCATGCTGTAAATGTGAACATGCACATAATTTAATGAAAATGACATCCACCCATCAGTTTTTGGATTCAAATACCTGTAAGGATAACAAGGTGGAAACTCCCACCCCAGAGACTTGGGGCCAGGCCATCCCCGCTGAACCCCCAAGGAAACGTGCCTCGCAGGATGATGTGGCCGCCGTTGCCGCCATCGCCACCGTCAGGGCCCCCAAACTCCTTGCGGGGCTCACTGTGGAAGCAGCTCACCCCATTGCCTCCGCGTCCTGCTTGGACAAGCACTCGGCGATGGTCCACAAAATGCCTCCTCTGCAGAGAGCACAGGGGCCCAGGTCAGTACCTGCAATGCCCTCTGGGGCCGTGCAGCCCTGTGGTGCATCTTTTCTACCTGTGACGGGCCTTGGAATGAGAAGCTAGGGATATGAACATCGCGCATCTCTCCTGAAACACGAACCTAAGAACGTTCCCTCATGTCACACTACGTGCAGGCTGTACACCAACAGTGCAGGTGTAAGAAGTGGTCAGTGTGGGACACACACCAGTGACAGCCCCCATCTCCACCCTAAAGAAAATATGGATTGCTTAGCAAATGTTCCTTAACTAAAGGCTCTTTCCAGCTCTTTTCAAGTAGACATACATTATGGAAATAAAGGTTTTTACTGACGGAAAGCTCTCGTTCCTTAAGATGCAGTAATAAAGTGAGAAGAGTCCTTGGTGGCTGTCAGGCTGCCAACTCTTAAGAAAGGACATTTTCTGCAGCCTCCCTGAAGAGGGCTTATTTTCTAAAGGTGGCAATGGGAAGAGAACCCCGTAACAGAGAGTGTTTTTCTCCAGGCCCCTAAAGGGAGACAAACTGTAGCTAAAGAATTGGAACTAACTAACCAACTTAATGCTTAATAAACACCAGCTCATGCTACAAGAAGTTTGGCTTGGAGGTGTCAGGGCGCAGCACGGAGACGCCACCCCTGCCCGAGGAGCTCGCCTGTCCGCAGACGTGGTGCCCCGCGCTGCCCCACCAGGACCCAGGGCGCTGTATGTCCATCCACTGCTCCATTTGCAGATTTTTTAAAGAAATATACACAAATATTTTAAGGTTCTTAGGCACCACCACATGGAGAAACCATGAATTACTATTTGAAAACCTGAATGGTTAATTCTGCTGTGAGGCAACACAGTCAAAACCAACCTGATGGGCGAGCATGGTGTGCAAGGGGAGACAGGCCCCAACCCCACCCTCCGGGGAGACACAGCCACAGGGAAAGTGGCGGTTGTCTGAGCGCACACCCTGGCTGCCACGGCGAGTGCTCCACAGGAAATACCATCTGCCCTGAGGATGCTTACCTGGGACCTGCCCCTGTACTTAGGGAGAAATGAAGTGGGCCATAATCACTATTTTTCTTGAATTCAAAGATCATTCATGTTTTAAATAGGAGGTTTTGGTAAACAAACGAACAAACTTACAGGCTCACAGAACTACAAAACTAAATGTCTAGCGGCCCTCCTCCCAAAATGTTTAAGATAAAGAGGTACTCACGCATGTTCAGAACATCACCCAGATGCCAGACACGCAGGCTAGTGACGGCCCAGCACCCAGCAGCCCTCCCCACGGAAGGGGAGGGAGCCCCGGGCAGGATGCATGGCGCTCAGCATATGGGCCTGTGTCCCTCATTCCCATGATGCCACACGTGTCCCTTTGGTACCATAGTCAGGATGGATGAAGACAGACACAGGGGGTGAAGCACAGCACCCACACCTTCCAAGGGAGCCACGAGTTCAGGAGTCTCACCAGTTTCTTCTCAGAGAGCAGCCTCTTCCTGGGGGGCTCGGGGGGCTTGGCACGGTCCGCACAGCCCACCGAGAGTGGCCTGGGAGATGCACGCTGCGGGAGGAGCCGGCTGGACCCGAAGACCAGGCCGGCAGACAGAGTCCAGCGCCGCACACCCTCCGACATGGTCTGCCCTCCTACTGAGAAAAGCCTCGAAGGCGTCATGGCTCCCTAACAAAGTCAGGTAGGCGACATCAGAGGCCTGGTTTAAACCCCAACATCACCCGAAACTAAAGCAGAGTGCCCGGCCCACAGTCTCGAATTGTGTTCTTGGGCAAATAAATGAACCAGTGCACACAACCTTCTTTCTCACTCTCCACATCCAACCCCAGGCAGGAAGGCTCATCTGCCCCATCGGCCTATATGCTGCTTGGGGGCAAGATCTGTGCACAGATGACATAAGCCACTCCATCTCCCGTGACCCCGGACAAACTCCCTTCACAACATCAGCATCTCCTGAGTGGAAACGTTGGAAAAGAAGCCTGAGCCTCAAATAAAAATGTCTTAAAAATAAAAACATCCGTTTACTCAAATGCTGTGAAGGAGTCAGTTTAAAACCAGCCAGACCCAAGCAGGGAGGCCTTGGCAGAGTGACTGGGACAGCTCCCTCCCTGGGCACGCGGCCCCCCCACCCCTGGCAGCCCTCCTCCCTTGGCTGCGAGCATGACCCCCACCTGCTCCCAGATGCCCCTGCTGTGGACACTTGTGCACCAAATAAAAGAAAACGGAGAGGCTTTCCTCCCATTTCTAAGTATGAAATATGTACACAGAAAGGGATATTAATGTGCACGTACTGTTTAAAAGCTACCACGAGCAGACACAGCAGGCGACGAGGCCAAAGTTGCCATGTCCTGGGAAGCCCCTCTCTGCGCCTCCTGCTCCACACCCCCTGCTCCTCCTGAAAGAAAACACTTTCTTTGTGGGAATTCTTCCTTAGCAAGACAACAGAAGTTTTGCTTTTCATTTGGAAACAAAGTTATGGAAAAGCTGGAGTGCATTATAAAGAACCTCCATCTCCCCGCCCACCCCACCCCTCCCTGTGCGCCGAGGGCCTGAGCAGACTGCACTCGGGGCAGCACCAGGGGCCACAGCCACACCCAGGGCCCTCCCTCCCGAGTCTCGCTGCCCATCCCAATGGTGTCCAGCTCAGCACCCTGTCTGCGACCCTGTCTCCCCAGCCTCTCCCTGACACTGGAGCTGGTTCACAGAGCATCCTCATGTCTGTCCAGCTACCGTCCTTGTACGAGTCAAGCTGTAGTGCACGTCTCAGCAGGAACTTCACCCAAGTCCCAAGGCCCCACTCGCCACCGCCCACAAGGCCTGGTTCTCATCGGTCCCTTAGTGACGTGCACCCTGAGCCCAGCCTGAGGTCCCTGCCCGGCTCCCCCATAGTCAGGGTGCCTTCCCCAGTGTGGTCAGAAGACCTCAGGAGGTACCCTGAAATTGCACACCCCTTCCCTCAAAAACTGTCCACGTATTCATTTTTGTGGGCTCACGGTTCCTTAATTTATCAATGAGCTACTGTTACTATCCTTAAGATGCTCAAATTGTCTCATTTGGCCAGTGGACGCCCAGCAAGCTGGCTCCTGGGCCCTTTGACACGTGCCCACCTGTCTCTGAGTTCTCCCCTGCTTGCTGGCATACAGCGGCTCACCGTGTACTCTCTCCCTGACCCTGAAACCAGCCTTTCTCAGGAAGCCCTAGCTCCCTGCAGTGGGGATGTTGGCGAGCCCAGGGCTGGGTGCGGCTGCTCACCGGCACTCAGCGGACAGAGCTGCAGAACAAATGGGGGCGCACACATGCACATGCACAACATTCACACCACGGCCCTGCTGCACCTTCCCACCCACAGCCCGGCGGCAGATCCACGCCACACAGTTCGCTCCAGCTGTCCTTGCCTTTGGGACTCCACTCTGACGCTGGGGTCCTGGGCTCCCTGTCTACTGCTCCGCCTGCACAGTGACCGAGCCCTCGCCCCTCCACACTGGTGCTCCTCCGCCCCCGCTACTGGCTGCCCCTGCACGGCGACACCCCACTCTTGCTATCTTTCTGTAGATGTATGTTCTTAAATAAACCTTTATTTTGGAATGACTTCAGATTTACAAAAATGTGAAGGATATTCCCATATGCCTCCTATCCAGTGTCCCTAATAATAGCATCTCACGTGACCAGTTCATTTGCCAGTGTGAAGAAACCAACACTGGGACATTATTATTAAGTAAACTCCAGATGGTATTCAGATTTCACCAGCTTTTCCCTAAGACCATTTTTTTCTTCCAGGACCTAATCCAGGCTCAATCTTGGAATATTTCTAAAGTCCTGAAAGAAAGACACTGCCACGCAGGGCTCCACACTCCCAGTGAGCTTCAGAAAGAGTGCTGCAATGGGACACGCTTGGACAGTGGGAAGCCAGGGGACTCTCCACTGAGCCTGCTCTATTAGAAATGCTCAACAAAGTCTTCAGGGTGAAGGAAAACAGTACAAGAGGGAAACCTGATCTTTAGGAGTGGAGGACAGCACCAGAAATGGTAAATATAAGACCATTTTCCTTTAAGGGTTTGTAACATGTGTGACTGCAGAGAAACAACTTATTTATAACTCTGCCCATTGGGTTTTCTGGGCACCCGAAGGCATGAGGTCAGGGGGGCGCTAAAGGGACCCACAGAACTGCAAGGTTTTCAGACTGCTGTGAGTGCATGACCTTAACCCTAAGCAGACTGGGAAAGGTTAGAAACATGTACTGTAACCTCTACAGCAACCAGAACATAACACAGAGACGGAGCCCCAAAGCCAATAAACAGATGATCTAGAAGGCTGAAAAGCACTCCAACCATTCAAAAGAAAAGGAGTAATGGAACGAAGAGTGCAGAACAAAAACCAGAAAACAAACAAAATGGTATATCTGACCCTAACAGTACATGTAATCCAGATAAAACCGACTTCCTTAAGAAGAGTATTACTAAGATGGAGACAAGTATATTTGATAAAGACAAAAGGAGTAATTCAGCAGGAAGCCCTAACAACTGGGGTGCTGGGCCTAGTAAGAGCTTCAAAACACACAAAACAAAATTTGAAGAATAAAGGGAAACAGACCATTCCACAATGATGGGGGCGGGATGGGGGGGGGCGTTAACTCTTTTAGGAAGTGATAAAAAGTCACTGAAAAACAAAATAGTCAAAAACAGTAAAGATATAGAAAATCTGAACAATACTATCAACAATACTGATCCAACTGACAGGACAGTATATGACAGCTGCAGAATATACGTTACGCTCAGGTGTGTGTGCAACATAATCTGGGTCATGAATGAAGTCTCGAGTTTTAAAAGGGCAGAAATCATACAGAGTGTCTTCTCAAACCACAACAGAACTGAAATCAATGAATATAAAACACCTAGGAAAACCCAACTTCCTGGAAATTAAACTCTTCTACATAACCCAACAGGTAAAGAAGAAGTTAGAAGAGGAATCAAGGAATATTTTGAGCTAAATGGTAGACAATTTACCGAAATGTATGGGATGCAGCTAAACAGTGTTTAGAGGGACTCTCCTGGCTCTAAGGGCTTATAGTAGTGAAGAAGAAAGACCTAAAATAAATGACCTAAGGCTCCAAATTAGAAAGAAAGGAGCAAAGTAAGGGGAAGGGAGGAATAAAGAGCAGAAATAAATGAAATGGAGAACCGACAAACCACAGAAAGAAACCACAGCTGGAGAACTGACTCCCTGACAAGAGAAACAGAGCTGACAACCCTCCACTCCAGCCAGGGTGACCCGGAAGGGGACCCAGGTTACTGAGGTCAGGAACTCAAACTGGGTCACCAATACCAATCCTACACACATTAAGAGGCAATGAGAACACGAGGAACAACTTTTTGCCCACAAATTCAACAACTTACGTGAAATGGACACATTTCTTGAAAAATGTAACTTACTGAAGGAACAGAAAACCTAAATAGTCCTTTACCCACCAAAGAAGCTGAATTAGTTATAAAAGAACATTCCCAAAGACAAGACTCCACACTCAAAGTGTTCTACTGGTAGAGTCTATGAAACATTCTCTGAAGACTTAAGAGCAGTCTTTCACAAACTTTCTCAGAAGACAGAAATGAGATCACTACCCTATTCACTGTTTTTTTTTTTAACTAAAACTCATTCTTACCTACTTATTTCTGCATGCATCCTCCTTTTCCTTCCTGTTGCCATGGAGGACTAATTTACTTTTTGTTTTTTATTAAGGTATCAATGATATACACTCTTATGAAAGTTTCACAAGAAAAACAATGTGGTTATTACATTCACCCATATTATCAAGTCCTCCCCATACCCTACTGCAGTCACTGTTCATCAGTGTAGTACGACGCCAGAGTCCCTCCTTGTCTTCTCTGTGCTACACTGTCTTCTCTGTGACCCCACACAAACCTTGTGCACCAATCATGATACCTCTCAATCCCCTTCTCCCTCCCTCCCCAGCTGCCCTCCCCGACCCCTCTCCTTTGGTAACCACTAGTCCCTTCTTGGAGTCTGTGAGTCTGCTGCTATTTTGTTCCTTCAGTTTTGCTTCGTTGTTATACTCCACAAATGAGGGAAATCATTTGATATTTGTCTTTTTTCTGCCTGACTTATTTCATTGAGCATAATACCCTCTAGCTCCATCCATGTTGTTGCAAATGGTAGGATTCGTTTCTTTATGGGTGAATAGTATTCCATTGTGTATATGTACCACCTCTTCTTTATCCATTCATCTACTGATGGACACTTAGGTTGCTTCCAAAACTTGGCTATTGTAAATAGTGCTGTGAAACATAGGGGTGCATATCTTTTTGATTCTGAGAGGTTGTTTTCTTTGGGTAAATTCCTAGGAGTGGAATTCCTGGGTCAAATGGTATTTCTATTTTTAGTTTTTTGAGCAACCTCCATATTGCTTTCCACAGTGGTTGAACTAGTTTACATTCCCACCAGCAGTGTAGGAGGGTTCCCCTTTCTCTACATCCTCGCCAGCATTTGTTGTTCCTAATCTTTTCAATGTTGGCCATCCTAACTGATGTGAGGTGATATCTCATTGTGGTTTTAATTTGCAATTCCCTGATAATTAGTGATGTGAAGCACTACCTTATTCATTTTATGAGGCCAGTGAAACACCAGCACCAAACCTGATCCTCATGAATACAGATGCAAAGAATTCTGAACAGGGGTGTCCCACTGAGTCCACCGATAGAAATGGGCCTGCACCACACCTAGCAGGAGGGCTGCTGGGCACCTGCCCACCTCACACTGCCCCCCATACGCCTGACAAAGTCAGCGCCTATTCAACCGCAGGAAAATACAAGGTCCCAGCAAACCAGGAACAGAAAGGCACATCCCCAGCCTGACAAAGGGAATCTACAAAAGTTGACTGCTGACACACTGACGAGAGATGACCGAACTGTTACCCCTGACAGGGAGCAAAAGGCAGGGCACACACTCGGCATGCAACACAGCCTTCCAGACCCTGCAGTAAAGAACTGAAAAAAAAAATGGAGAGGTAAAACTGTAGGAAGATACAGTTGTTTCCATAGAAAATCTCAGGAAATCTATGAAGACAGAATGAATTAATAATGGATTGAGTGAGGTTGTAGGTTACAAGGTTAATACATATTACATTCTTATTACTAGCAGCAAACAACTGGAAAATGAAGAAGACAAGCCCTTTTACAGCAGTGACAAACACAGCAAATACCTCGAAGTACCCAACAAGGAACTCGGGGTCTCCACCTCTTACCTGCATGGTACTGTTCTAAGTATCTGTCAGGGGTTAGCTCACGCCCTCATAAAGACTCTGTGGAGTACTTTTATTATTCCCACTTTCCAGATGAAGAAACCGAGGGGAAGCAACTTTC
Source organism: Smutsia gigantea (assembly GCA_032199065.1). Lineage (NCBI taxonomy): Eukaryota > Metazoa > Chordata > Mammalia > Pholidota > Manidae > Smutsia > Smutsia gigantea. The sequence continues at coordinate 42,831 of JAVSCE010010613.1, read as the reverse complement.
CTGGGGTCACAATGCTATCAGATGAGGGGCAGGGCTGCAGTGGGACAGCATTTTGCCCTTTTGTTTGGAAGAACAAGATGAACACATGCCTGAATGATGTGGCTTCCCCTTGCTAGTGAACGAATTCAACTTGGTTTCACATCGTTGTCTGCTCTTTATTTTCCTTCTGCTCTACCTGCACTGCCCAACAAGGCAGCCCTTAGCCACATGGGCTAACAAGTCTAAATTAATTTAAAAAATTAAAAATATAAAAATGCAGTCCCTCGGTCCCACAAGCCACATTTCAAATGCCCACAGCTATTCGGCCACTGGGTAGCATATTGGACAGCTCAGACCAGAACATTTCCACCATTACAGAAAGTTCTACTAGACAACAGCACTGGTCTATACTGCCCAGTGGGAACCCTGAAAAGTGAACCTGAATTCCTCCTAGGAGCATCTGTTTCCTGAGCCCCACTCAGCAACTACAAAAGGAAAGACAACGGTGACATGGAATCGGTGGAGTTCATGATTACAGGACGGGCCTTAAAAGTGCTGGAAAGGTGCTTAACACACGGCAAGCCTCCAGCACAGCTGACACTGCTGCTCTACAATGTGTTAAGCTCAGTTCTACTGGCCCACAGAAGTTACTACTTGCCAAGAACCTCTTCTAAACCTTCACCAGAAATTTAAATTTCTCCCTTACAACAACCGTATGAGGGGTAATATTGCATGCTGGGCATCTATGTTCGCTTTTCTATACCCACCTTCCATCAAGCTCTAGTTCAAGAGCCTGCCCTGCATGCCTCTGCCAGAGACTGGGGCACAGGACACTGACTTTCCTGCTCCCCTCAGATCCCGAGACTGAAGACCACACTTTGGCCAAGGAAGCCCTGTCTACCCTGCTTTCTTCCGGTTCCGGCTATTGCCTCTGCTCTGCTTCTTAGGCGCCAAGGGGCAGAAGCCGCACCACTGTGACCAGCTCTAGGATGGAGCTCTAGCACTATAGTCTTCCTACACGCTCTTTCTTAAGCAGTGTCTTTAAAAATTCTCCTTGAAATACCCGAATGTGAAGGTGCCATCTGATTTCTGACCTGACTGGCCTCTCTGGCACGTTGCTGCCCCTGTCATGGCAGGAATATTCAAGCTGAGGTAAGATACAATGACCTTGGAGGGAACCAAGGCAAGGATAATTTTAAAGAAATCAATTTCCTGCTCCTGAACTTTTTGTATGTTCTCTTTGCTAAAACAAGAGGGGCCAAAGAGCCAACCTGCATGTAAAAGAACTGAGTTCTCCATTCTCCTTCCTCTTAAGAAGGGTCCTCCCCTTTCCCAAAAGACATACACTAATGACGTGGCCAAGTAAAACGCCGTCATTCCCAGCCCGTATCTGTGTGAACAAGGTTCCTCAGGGTCTCAGCCACGAAAACAACAGGAATGGAAGCGCTGACCGCCCTCCCACTCAGCAAATCCACCCTAAGACGGCCGGGAGGAAAGCGACCCCTCTCCGGGGCATATTCACACCACACTTCTTTGTTTAATGAAATGTCTATTAAAATGCACGTGCTTATGCTGCTTTGTGCAACTGCGTAACGCTAACAGTTACAAACAAACAGCCAGAGGGAAACGTCCTGACTCCGGACGTTGGGTCGGAGAGGCTCCTCGACGCCTCACAGGGGCGTTCACGCGCGCGCCCGCAACAGCGCACCGGGGGCGCCGCTCCAGACCGGGAGTCGGGCCCAGCAGCCGGGGGCGCCGAGGCAGCCAGAGCCCGGCGGCAGGTACTAGAGCCGCCGCGGCTGCGCCCTCCCTCCCACAGCGACCCCCGCGGCCCCACGCCCGCACTCACCCTCTCAGTCGGGCACGTCACTTCCGGTCCTGGGCTTCAGAGCACTACTTCCGGGTCGGGCCGCCCCACCCCTCCTGACCCCGGCGGCGCTGGGGTCTCCCTGGCGCGCATGTGTGGAAGGCGCGCTCCAGCGCGCCTGCGTCCAGGGTATGCGCTGCGGCCGGGGTCCTCGCTGCCGCTCCGCCCGGGTTGGGGTTGGACCGCGTCCCACCTCCACCGCGCGGGGACAGGACTTAGACCTGCCAGCTCGCCCCTCAGCCGCGTCCGAGGACACAGCACTCACTTCTAGGCTGACTTCTGCAGAATCAGTTTATTGATAGATTACACCAAATCATGAACAATTTATACGCCAAACGCCGACTGAAAAAATTGGACTGATTGGATGTCTTGCAAGAAATGTACTGTGCTCACAAATAAGACGCATATGACCCGCTCAGTAAAGAGAAATTTAGTAATGGCTAAAGACTGTAAATGGTAAGGGAACTGGTCTTCCTCTGTACGATTCTGAATGGATGCCCAAGCTCAAACCTATTTATACAAAAACTGGCAAAATAAGAGGCTCAGACTCCAACCACGTGGGCGCGTTAAGGCAGCCCGGAGGTCCCAGGGCCCGTGCCCACCGAGCACTGTTCACAGGAGCTCTGAGTACTCAGCCGTGGCAGCAGTCCAAACTTAACGCTGGTTCCGCAGCAAACCCTGCGGGCGCGCAGCTCTCCAGTACCAGAAGCAACCTGTCGGCACTCCTCACCGTGGTCCTCGTTTCCCAGACTGGTGACCTGCCAGGTGTCAGGGACACGGAAGGACGCGCATGGAGGTCCACCTTCCTTTGCATCTTCATTGGCCTCCTGTAGAAGTAGTCCTAAGAGAGCAGAGCACTGTCACCACACCGCACAAACATTTTAGCCTAAGCCTTTGCAAACGTTATAGAGAAAATACCATATAGGTAATGAAAAAGAATTGCTGGCATCACTTTTCCCACACAAATACGTAATAACATAAAAATGAGCTACATGTTAAACATTGTTATGAATCATTAAATATATTAACACTGAAAATCATGTATAAATTAGGAAATAAATGTACAAACTATCTCACAAAGTGCTTTTAAAAATATATACACAACATTCAAGAAATTCTTAATGTAAGACATTTCAGATTGAAGTTTTGGGATAGTTAAGTATCCTTTTCTTTCAAAAAGTATTAACAAAGCACTTAAAAAAAAACATACGCACACACAAAAGGTATATTCCCATTCTGGCAAGGAATAAAAATAAACTATTTCACAGTTATCTGAAATGTTTAACATTTTCAATGGGACATTTTAGTCCCCAGTGGAGTTTACAAATTAGTTCTATGAAAACTGTCAGGAAACAGTACAGAACAAAATCAAAGGTGATGACTCTAAATAAAATTACTGTCTGCGTCGTTTAGCAATCAAGAACTCTCACATCAGTAATTCAATATAGATAAGTATTTTTAAGCCCTTACCAGCGTTAAGGGTTTTTTAAACCCATATGCCTACAAAATAAATACTTCTATCCCAATGTATGTGTGATTCTGTCTCCACAGTAGAGGGGAGAGGATCCTAGAATAGAACTGATACTTGACTAGGGCAGTCCTTTGAGCCTTGGTTGCTCATCTGTAGAATGGGAACAGTAACTGCCTCCATGTGAACCCGTGCGGACTGTCAGGATTCATTTAAGCAAAAAAGAAAAAAAATCAGAATATCTTATAAGCTTGGGATAAATAATTACTTAAAAATTTTAAAACATAAAACTTCTCAACTAAAAATGTTACCTTCTACAGACCTGATATGTCAAGAATTGGGTATTTGTGTTGTATCTTCTTGGTTGTTTTCAGAAACATGTCAGCATTTATCCAAAGATGTTTTTAAAGAACTTGTAGTAAATATGAATATTATTTTTCAGAGATAAAGGTTGATAAAATGTATTAGTTGTTAGTGAAGTAGAGGATTTTTCCTTTGACCATACTTTTCCAAAGGAGCTTTCTTTTATGTTTGAAAAGTTTAAATGGAATTTATTATACCGGGTACGTAAAATTTACTCAAATATCTCTATATAAAACCTTCTCTTTCTATTAAGAAAACAGTAAAGTTAGTGGGGTTGTTTTTAAAAACTTTCAGATACCCCTAAAAGAAAAGGAACTCTTTGCTTGGAGATCTGAGTGGGCAGGTCCTGGAGGAAATAATATAAAATAAACAACTTGCCAACTGTTTGAAAATTTGGTATCAATATCTCAGGTTATAAATTTAGAATTGGGCATAGTAAATGTTCAAATCCCAGAAGTGATCATCAGATGAACAAGGGTGAGGCCAAAGGAACCCCAGAGAAGTATCCTCTCTCCCTGGACAGTCTGGTCATACACTGCCTTCAGGGATTCATATATATTTGGAGTATTGATCCCTCTTTACTTCTTAATACAAAAACATAACATGTCAGGCATATGGAATTGGCAAGAGACGCAGGTAACAGGCAAGCTCTGGAAATGGCGCTTCATGGCCTCTCCTCATGAGGCGGGTCTTCTCCTTTCCATCGTGTAACAGAGACGGACCCAAAACACAGATGCTGCCTCTCGCCACCATGTCGAGGCACAGGGACAGGTGCCACCCAGGCGCCGCGTGTGCATCCAGCTGAGCTGTAGCCAGCGAACGACAAGTCACGAACCACATCACAACAGCTGTGTGAGAAGCCAAACCTGAGGCTTGCTTCTATGAACACAGAGACTCTGGCATTTTGTACATACGTCCCAACACAGGGCACAGAATACTCTGGTGATAAAAGGACCCCTAAAGCTAGCTAGAAACATGGGGAAAGGGGGCAATAAAGGGACAATCTCTCCGTTGTATGGAACACAACACTATACACAGCACCAAATAAGTCACACCATCAGAGCGCCATCTGGCGCCAGCGGTGCACGCCTGGCATCATCCCCAGCATGCAATGTGCACGCTTCACATGCAGATGCTGCGTGGGTCAGAGGGCAACCAACAGGTCACAGGTCATCCGAATTGCCACTGCCCGCCCGCCTGGATGGACATGCCACTGGAAGGCTCCACCAAGAAGGCTTGTCCCTTACTGCTGGTAGTTTCCATACTGGCCCTGCAAGAAACCAAGACAAAGGTGACACTGTAGTCCTGAGTAAAAGGGTCCACACCCAGAGGCAGGGCAGACCCCGCCCAGTGCACGTCCAGGATGAGATGGGAAGTCCACACCCAGAGGCAGGGCAGACCCCGCCCAGTGCACGTCCAGGATGAGATGGGAAGAGGCACAAAAAGCCAGCCAGCAGCCTTCTGCCCAACTCCACATGGCAGGGAGGTCGCTGGCTTTCTGAAGGCCACCCTCCAAGCCTGTGGCTAATGATAGAGATCAGAGGGTCAGCAAGGCTCTCTACCAGCTCCCCCACCGCCAGCCCCCCACTCTAACCTGATGAAATCACTCAGCCAACTGTGTCTCACCAAGGTGAGCATGTAGAGGTAACTTTTAAAACCTCACAGGCTCAGAGAATTAACATTCTGGAAGGGGCTGGAAGCCAATTAATTCATCATTATTTCCTTGTGACCACAAGAGAGGCTTTGTTATTATGTTCAGACAGACACGGTCTGGAACCGTCTTGCCTGTTCGTAGCCGTAAGGCCGCTGCTGCTGGGCGGACGGGCCCGTCTGTGACGCTCTGTAGCTCCCATACTGCTGGCCTTGTCCCTGCTGGTAGCTGGAGTACTGCGAGGGGGCTCCCTGGGCAGGCCCTGGGGACACACAGCAGGACCCGTGAGACCACCCCACGTGCTCCAGGCCTCTGGTGGTACCTGTTCTCCCATGGCACAAGTCCCCCACAGCCAGGGTGCTCAACCCGAACCCAAGCTCTCGGGCCCACCTGCTTCCTGGAAGCAGTTTCCGTCAGGTAAGGTGGCGGCTGTAAGTGTGTGAGTTAAATATCACAGCAATTGGTGAAGACGCACATGCAAGAGACAGTGATCGTTCCTGTAGGAACCAGGTGGACGGTTTTGGAAAGAACTGATCAGGGCTGAGTAATTTTTCAAGAAATGCTATTTAATTAGCCCTGGCTGCAAAATGGCTTTCCCTCCTTACCAAGCATCAGAATCACCTGTGAGCTCAATGACACCCTCCACCTGGGCACCTTGTTTTTCTAAAGCTTCCCAGGTGTTTCTAAGGTGAAGCACAGAGGGAGAACCACCAGCCTGGATGTGCGTCTGCAGAAGTCCTAGCCGGCCACCAGGGGTCCTGGGGAGTGTAGTTTTTGGAAGATCAGGGCCGGCTCTGGGTGCTGAGGGAATGCAGGTTTATGTCTAAGTTAAGCCAAGATGCCTCAGGTGTGGATGGCCGGATGCCACGCAAAGACCCACTGAACTCACTCCGTTGATGAGCTAACCACTTACCCATGCAGGTCGCATCAGCAGGACAGCCCTTTCTGTGATTTTAAGGGGGAACAATTTGCAAGGCCATTATATGGTGGCAATACTAGCAAGCTGCCCTCCTGACAGCAGCGTCATGAAAGCCCAAGAGTGGTGCCTGGTTCTGGACAGCAGGGCCCAGGTGCCATCTTGGGAATGGGTTTGGACCTTGGAAGAAGTCTGGTTTGTGCGGTCTTGGGCTCTTAGCAGACATGACCCAGGGGAAGGGGCCAGGGCCACAGTTTCAGGCAGACCTGCGGGGGGCGGGACAAGCCTGTGGGGACTGGGCAGAGGCAAGGAGGGCCGCCATCCTGGGGGGCCTGCTCCGGGAGGCGGCTGGCCGCTGTGAGGCTGTGCCTGCCTTCTGCTACTCTCCTCTGGGGGGCAGGACCTCTCCCTTTGGGGTCCTGCAACTCACAAAGCTCCCTCCCCCCACTTTCCTGTCTCAGGGGTGCCCCTGGATGGTCTGGCAGACCCATGGCCCCTTTACACTTCAGTGGGTCCTCGTGGGGTGAACAAAAGCCTATGAACGGGCAAGCACATCCAGACACTGCTGCCAGCCTGACCCACACATGGACTGTCTCAGGTGAAAACAAAGTGGGAATGGGCTCAGGGAACCCCCATCCACCCCTAGACCTCGGTTTCTAATGCAGCTCTCCTGTGAAGGAACTGGGGCTCCATGGGGAAATGGCTGCTTCTAGAGCCTGAAATAAGGGAATGCTCAAAAACCAAAGGATGGGGCATGTCAACGGGACACAGGGGCCAATGGAAAGCTCCTGGAGGCAAAGCTGGGCTGATTTAACCAGATAGAGAAGTGCTAGGTCAAAGCCCCACATGTAAAACCAGTACCCCTGAGTCTGTGTTAGCATAAATAGTGATTAATTACTAAGAAAACAGGGAGAAGAGACCAGTTGTCCTTACAGAGGAACACCAACCTATGTAGACAGTCCCCTGGCATTAGAGCTGGCTGCTACAACCGGGCCCAGACCTGGACAATGTCCCTGGTCGAGTGACTGAGGTCAACGTCTGATACAGGCCAGTCACCGGGCACTTCACCGTGGTCTCCTTCCCAAACCCATGACCCAGAGCCCCGAGGAAAGCCTGAGGGACGGTCCAGGTTCCCGCCCAGTCCTCTGTGACTTCCGAGGTCGAGGGGGACGGGGATTCCGGAGCAGCTGTCCTGGCCCAGAGGAGCTGAGACCAAATGTCTTCTGGACAGAGGTCACCTGGGGAACTGGTGTCGTGAAGCTGACATGAGATCAGGCCGCAGCCAGGCCCCAGTCCCAGTGTCAGCTCTAGTTGCGACATCACACCCCAGGGGACACTGTGCTACCCCAGCAGCCCTCCCGGGAGTCAGACCACAGCAAACACAGAGGGTGTGGTGTGCCCCCCCCACCCTGCACCGGCAGTGTCACCGTGTGCCGTGCTCCTTACCATAGCCTGGCTGCTGCCCGGCGTAGCTCTGCTGGCTGGGGTACTGCTGCTGGGGGTAGGTCTGCGGTGGGGCTGTGCCTGGCTGGTACCCCGCCTGCTGCTGGCTGTATTGTGAGTTCCCTGTGGAGGGAGGACACGGAGCTCAGGCCCAGAGCCCGGGCGCTCCTGCATGGTGCGGGCACACTGACCATATCCCTGCTGACCACGTCCCTGCACCCGCCTACTGCCTTGGTGCCCGTGCATCCCGAGTCAAACCTTCCATTACACTTCTCCTGAAACACGGGTGCAAGCCTAAAGCAAACAGTCAATGCAACCAAGACAAATACCGGTGTTGTGGGTTGGACTGTGTCCCCCAAAAGATGGTGGCCTGACCCCAGGTGCCTGTGGACATGGCCTCATATGGGAACAGGGTCTTTGCAGATGTGATTATTAAGGTGAGGTCTTATGGATGACGGTGGGCCCTAAATCTGATGCCTGGCATCCTCCCAGCAGGGCGGTCTGGGCGCCAACATGGGGAGACAGCCATGTGACGGCACAGGCGGACTGGAGAGAACAGGTCTGCAAGCCAAGGAGCTGCCGGGAGCCGGGAAAGGCCCCCAGAAGGAACCAGCCCTGGGACACTTTGACCTGGAGCCTCTGGTCCAGGTCAGTTCCTGCTGTTCTCAGGCACCCAGTCACAACAGCCCCCAGAGACTAACAGCCAAGAAGCTGGAGCAGCCAAAGCAGAGACCTGGGTGGGTGGATGTCAGCAGCTGGTCGACAGGGTCCAGTTGTGAAGGAAAAGAACAAAGTAAAGGCACACACCCACAGAGCCAAAGCCCAGCCCAAGGCAGCAATGATGGAGGGCATGGCAAACCCGTGCCATCTGCACTGAGCCTCCATGGGGACAGTGCACGTCAGTGTGGTTTATACACCAACACAAAGAGCGCTGGTGTTTATGCCCACAAATTTATTTCAAGAAAAGCCTAGTAGGTCAATTACTGAGAAATATTTTCTCACTGATCAGGAAATACTTTGCAACAATGTCCGGTGCCCATACTGTCCCAGGCAGGTGACACAAAGTTCCTGCAAGCATTACTGCAGGCCCACTTTACAGACAGGGACACTGAGGCATGCCACTGTGCGTGCAGAAGCCAGCAGCCCGGAGCCGGGGAGACAGGAGCAGAAAGGACATCGGCCCACCGAGGAGGCACTGAGAGCCACAGCAACAAGACGCTGCTCTCTCGGATCACAGCCCCCGAGGAAGTACTCCAAGGTCACATCCAGGAGGACCCTGTAAGTCTCAGGACACCCTTATTTTTTACTGGCAAAGGTGCGGCCAAGGGCATGTGATTCAGCTCAGGCCCATGATGGGCTGTTCTCTGACTTCATGAAACTAGTGCCTCAGAGGATAAAAAAGGCAGGTGTTTACCTATTGCTCTTTATCTGTGTGTTGGGAAGCCCAAGAGATATTGTAGATTTGTTTTTTCTTTTTTTCAGATAATGTCAATTCCTATGTTCAAAAATCTAACTCGCTAAACAACACCCATGCCAAAAGCCTCATTTTGGAAGAAAGCTTGCAGTGGGAAAAGTAATTTAGGAGAGGAATACATGTATTACCAAATAATCACCCAGAGTTAAAAGGGGGATATTAACAAGCATTTAACAATCTTCCTACGAAGTCTTGCCTAATGGTAGCTGCAAGAACTGCCATTTTAGATTCAGCATAGAGACTAAATTCCATTCATGGTTTTAAACACCTTTATAGAAAAGTCTTTAAAGTCTAGTTCCATCTTCTTTTGAACAGAGCTTTGCTCTTCAAAACCATACAAAGTGCATGACCTCTTACTGGCTATGTGCTGGGAGCTGAGTGTGTATAAGACCCAATTCTCCAGCAGGAGAGAAGAGGGGGTGGGTGAGAACAAGAGCGCTTCCCCCTGTGACACAGGACAGTGAATGAAAAGGGTACCAAACCCCTTTCCATGCGGGATGTGATCCACCCCGGGGGATGCCTGAAGTCACAGATGGCAGCAAACCCCATGCATAATGGTTTTCCTTCTACAGACACCAACCATTATAAAGTTTAATTCAAAGTTCAATTTACTATGCTTAAATTTAAATCAGGCAGTGAGGGATTCACAAGTGACTAATGATGAAGTAGGACCGTTACAACAATGTGCTGTCATAGCAGTTCCGTGAATGTGGTCTCTCCCTACTTCCCTCACTGCCCTGCCCTCACCTCCTTGTGATGTGAGATGATAAAGGGCCTGGTGCGGCGCTGACCCGAGGTGAGAGACGCAGGCACTGACGCAGCACCAGCTGCTGTGGCCCTTCTGACGATTCGGCAGGCGGAGTACCTGATCCCAGAGAGGGGTTAACCGAGGGTAACCAGAACCACAGACAGAGACCCCGCGGATGAGGGGGAACCACTGTAGTTATTCTTGTTTTGATCTAAACATGTCCCAGAAATAAGCAAGTGGAGGCCAGATTATGTAAACTGGTAGCAAAAGAATCCATTTTTCTACTTTATTTTTCCAGTTGTAAGTAACTTTCCTTTCTGGGAGCTGTAAAATACAAGTGTTTAAAAACTGGGTCCTGGTTATGGATTTTCTTAAATAACAGCTTTATTGAGATCTAATTCACACTGGAAAAGCTTAAAACCTATTAAGGAAATTCAATTTGCAGTTTGAAAGAACAATGAGTGAACATGTGCTCTGATCAAAAGGTGGCTGCCCGCCTCTCTCTGTGGACCGTTGTGAGCCTGTAGCATCTCCCACCATTCGCCACCTAAGGGAACAACCTTGAGCTCTTGCTACTCCTTCCTCACAACTGACGCCGGGTCCAGCAACAAAGATGGAGGCTCAGCTTCGCCATTTTGGAGACGGGGCGGGTTTTCTCCAGGGCTTCAGGTGCTTTGGTCAGCCTGCCCATTCCCATGTTTCACGGCCCCATTTACTTTCCAAGTGACAACACCTAGAAAGCTAATTCGCATGCGAGTGGCTGGCTGTGGCCGGCACCAGCAGGTGTGCAATAGAACAACGCCTCAGCTCTCAGGCACCCAGAAGAGCCCTCCCTCTGCCCAAGGTCCAATCCTAGTAGAAAAGGGACCTGGGTGAGGCCTGTGGTTGCAAAGCAGCCATGGAACAAATGAGGTATCACCTCGCTGTTGCATTCCACACAAACCAGTGATCAAACTCGGGGACACTGTGGACCGTTTGACCTCAGCTATCCTGAACATCTGCTTACATGGGCGCCAGTCAGTCCCTGTGGGGCAAAACCCAGAGAACTGCCCCAGGCAAGGGCTCTGTGGCCACAGGACTTGGGGCTGGAGGTGGGTCTGGGTGGTCACAGCGTTAGGGTGCTCTTTCAACGACAGCCCATGCTTGGTACCTTTGGGCTAACTTCTGAGTAGCACATACATTCATGTGATTTGGAATCGTGAAAACGAACCAAGCCCACCTTTGAGACGTGCAGGGAGGTGGGCCACCTGCAACCCTGCCTGGTCCCCATAACAGCCATTCCTGTAGTGTCCTGGGTGTTTTTCCAGAGCATTACATGTTGTGCATGGATGTAAGTGTGGCGTCCTGCTTCCTTCTGTTTTTACAGAGGGCAGCACCCAGACACCCTAAGCCTCCAATGACCACCGCAGCCATGGTGCCCACTGGACATGTCACAGTGGACGCTGACTCTGTCTAGTCGGACAGCAAACCTCATGGCAACAAAATGCGACAGGACCTCAAGGCCCCCAGGCCATGCCTGGCAGGAGCCCTGATGGTGACTTGTGCCTCACCTGGCTCTGTGGGCCACATTCCCTCATCCTGCCTGACTCAGTCATCTGTGCTCAGGCCACTTCCCAGCACTGGTTCTCTGTACATTAGTGCGGTCTTGTCCTATGGGACACGGCCTCCACTGAACCCCACGACCCGCCACCGGGGCCCCAAGGGTTCCTCACCCGGCATGGGACAGATCCACTTACTGCAAAGTTTTCTATATTGGTTTTGATCTGTGCTCTTATGGCTTCCACTCAACATCCCCCATCCTCGGGGGCCACAGGCCACTTATCCACACCCCCAGCCTTCTCAAAGCAAACACCCACACCTCACTCCACACGAGACCTCGAGTTTGGAAGGCAAGGCCACACAACCCAACCAGGGCCCAAGTGCACACCTCCAGCAGCAAGTCCTGAGCTGGCTATGGGAGGTCACTTCTGCCCAGACACCCTATCCTCTTAGGATGCTCCCTCGGACACGGGGAGCTGGCGCGAGCAGAGCTCCCAAGGACGAAGCTGAACCCCAGCACCCCAGGAGCGCAGGGGGCAGAGCAGGAGGAGAGTGGTTTCCCGAGAAACAGCCAAGGTGTCAGACACGTGGCACAGAGAGTGCATCGACGCTGATCTCAGCAGCGAGGACAGTGGTGGAAATGAGCCTGGGTTCACCCAGGAAGACAGTGTTTGCAGGGCCCATAAGTGGTTCCCTGCATGCATCAGGGGCGGGGGCGGAGAGGGGTGCTGAGGTCACGGGCAGACCATGGGGGTGGAGCGAGGAGCTCATAGGCAGGTCACAGGGTGGGGGCTGAGGTCATGGGTGGGTCATGGCAGGGGACAAGGAGGTAATGGGCAAGTCACAGAGGAGAGCCCGAGGAGGTCACCAGCAGGTCACATATAAGTTCTTTTGTGTGGAAGGGGGGAGGCTGAGGAGGTCATGGGCACATCATGAGGGGGTTCAGCAGGTCATGGGTAGATCATAGGGCAGCCAAGGAGGTCACGGTGGGTCAAGAGCCCAAGGAGGTCAAGGACAGGTCACAGTAGGGAGGTCAGGTCACACGTAGATGGGGTGGAAGGCTGAGGTCATGGGGGATAAGGAAGTCGTGGGGGTGGGGCCAAGGTCATGGGCAGGTCATAGGGGAGAGGCCAAGGAGGTCACAGGTGGGTCACAGAGGGAGGCCAGTTGGTCAGGGCAGGTCACACATGGGTTCCCTGCATAGACGGGTGGAAGGCCAGGAGGTCAAGGGCAGGTCACACACGTCCATAGTCCTGACAAAGGCAAGACCGGCTGTAGCCTGACAGCTGCCCGAGTAGCGGTGAGGGAAACAACACAGAAGCCACCTGCTCATGAAGGCGCGTGTCACCTGATGGTCAGTTTGTGAATGTGTGGGGAGAACAGCTGCTCTGAGGTGGATGGGAGGCTGCTTCTCGCTGTCCGGTCACCGTCCGTTCTGATCCACCAGGGCCACGGCTGGGGTCCCTGCAGCTGCTCGGGGCTGGCTGCGTGGGCAGGGAACCCCGGGGCCCAGACCCCAGGGCCGTGAGGCTGGGTCTGAGCCCACCTTGGTGAGCCAGTCCCTAAACATGTAAGCAGAGAAGCCACTGGAGGGACACTGGCAGTGACTGCAGCACAGCCTTCTGGGTCACTTCCTGTATTTTCCAAATTGTCTATGAGCTCATATCCTGTGTAACTACAAAGCTTACCTGCACTAAGGAAGCAGGGTGGTGGCTCTTCAAACATTGTAAACAGCAACACGACTTCTCGTGTAAGCCCAGAAGAAACGAAGGAAGGACACAGAGATGGGTACACGGCCTTCACAGCAGCCATGTCCACCGGTGGATGGATATGCAAAACATGGTCTACAAGGCCACGGAGTGTCCTTCAGCCTTAAGGAGGGCAGTGTGATTGCGGTGCTGGTTGATAAACATGCATACCCTCCCCCGGGTCCGCAGCCATCAGCGTGTGTCAGCTCCTGCTGCCCAGGTAGGAGAGGGGCCAGGACTGAGTGGGCCACTTGCAGCCACAGGGCTCAGACACGGCCAGGCCTGCAGACGCGTGCGCGGGAAGGCCGGGCACACAGGACAAGGACCGCGCAGGTCCCCATAGCTCCCTTGAAGCAGATTCATAGACAGCAGAGGGAGCTGGGGGCCGGGGGTGGGGGTGAGCTTTTAATGGGGCCGATCTCAGTCCAGGACCAAAACGCCCTGGGGATGGTGGCGATGCTGCACAGTGTGATGTGGGTCGCCCACCACAGAACCACGTCCTGAGAGATTGTCAGACAGTGGATTTTGTTATGTATTTCTACCAGTTTTTTAAAAATGCTACCAAAAAGCCCTGTGATTACACATCACATGTTCCACATTTATCATTTGCCCCTCCCCCGGGGCTTTCCAGCAGCACCCCACCTTCCCCATGGCTACCTTCCAGACAGGAGCCAGAGTTGGGGTGCCGGCTGGCCTGCAAGTCACGCTTTTACCTCAGGGCCCCCAGGTAGGACCAGGGCCTCCCCCTGCAGCTGGGCAGTGTGCACCCACTCAAGAGCCCACTGCATACTCCTGCCCAATGTGACATTTGGTGGCATCCAACTGTCAGCCAGGTGGGAGAATTTACTGCAGAAAAATGGGTGGGTGCTCCAGACCTGGGCTTTGTTCGGAGGGCCGGCTTCTAGCAGGTCTCAGCTGCAGCCCCAGTCTGCTGGGCAGCCCCAGTGAGGCCCCATGGGGAGCGCTGTGCAGGGGCCCAAAGGTGCACTCTGTCTGGCCAGCTGGTGTTTGAAGAAATGCCCAGGCCATACGCTACAAAGCCATGTGCCCCATGTGCATCATCGGCTGGCTCAGGAGGGCACAGGGTGCCTGGACCCCTGCTGGCCAACCTGGTTTGGATGACTGCCCACTGAGGAGGCTCTGCCACCAGCTCACGGGCCCCAAGCAGGTCAGCTGGACCAGGTGGTGGGGACTGAGGCCAGCCGAACCCTCTCCTGTTCCATGAACCCACACGAGGCAAGTGGGGACCCAGTGGCCAGCCTACACCAAATAAAGCTCCATGAGTACCCAGTGGCGGTCAGACAAGGCGGAAGCAAGGCCGAGGCAGGCTCCTTACCGCCCTCATAGTAGTGCTGTGCGGACTCCTCGAATGACCGGTCGTAGCCCTGCTCTGTGTATGATGGCTGCTGGTATGTGTAATCACCATGTCCTGCAGGCAAACAGAGGCGACTTGCAGTCAGCGGAGGCCTGGCCACCCAGGCCCTGGATACACGGCCATGAATGAATGGGCAACGCTGTCAGGTTGGGGGAGTCCAGACCTGGGTGAGGCTCTGGTTTCCCCAGAATGACCAGCTCCTGCTAGAGCTCTGCAGGCCTCTTGCCTCCACCCCTTCCCTCAAAGCACAGGCTGCTGCCCTGCTCCCAGCAGGGTGAGCAGTGAGTAGATTCCGGCCGAGTGGACAGAGAGGAGGGAATATAGCTGGTGCCCGAACACAAGCACCTGCGGCCATTAGCCACTAACACTGCTGCATGACCGCCATCCTCCATCTGCTCTGGGGCATCTGACCCTGCAGGTCTCGTCAGCAGCATGCAGGGCCCACAGCTTGCCTGCACTTGTCTCGGCCAGCCCACCCCGTGCTTGCTCATGCAGGTTCTCTGCCCAGGGTCATCCTCCTCCCAAAATCCCACCCATCCTCTATGACCATTCTGAGGGCCACTTCCTCAAACCTGGGTCTATTTAAAAATGACTGAAAGGTGGCAATTTAAAGGAAAATCACTGGCAGAAATTATAATGAGCAGCTGGGACATGAGTGTTACACGTAGACTGGCCCTACCCCCGCCCCCAAACAAACGCAGGCAAGGGACCCTGGGTGCCCCGCTGGCGGACAGCAGGCGTGACGGATCTGAACTGGGAATGGCTGGGGCAGTGGTCAGTAGCAGCGGTGACATGCTGGTGCCCCTGGCTGCCACCCTGGCCTCACCGTCGGGGTAGTACTGCTGGCTCATGGGCTCCGAGGCCGCCTGGCTGTGGCCGTACTGATCGCCGCCGTAGTACTCCTCCTGGCCCAGGTACTGCTGGGACGAACCTGGGGGCAGACAGTGCACACAGGCGTTAACTCAGGAGGCTCTCCCCTTATGCGGGAACCCCTCCAGGGCCTCAGATCAGAGGATGCCCCAGGGGATACCAGGGGACTCTCCCCCACATCCAGCCCCCATTACCCTGGACTTTGTACTACAGCACAGCCTCCACCTCCCCCACCACAGACCCTAGGCCTGACCCTGACCCCACACAGTGGGGACAAGGAGGACACTTCTTTGTCCTCCAGGAAGGCACCGGCTTCCAACATCCATGGCTTTGTTGGCCCCACTGGCTCGGCCCCCACACCCCTGCTCGATCCTCACGAGTGTGCACAGCCTCATGCCCTGTTCCAGTGCAGCTGGACGAGACCACCCTTCCGGCCTCAGGTCAGGGGGCAGTGTGGGCCTGGTGTTACCTTGCTGGGAGGGCCGGTAGGGCGCCATGGGCCGCTGCCCCATCATGCTGCTCCCCTGCCCGCTCGGGCCCATCATGGCGATGGATGACTGGCCCTGGTAGTGCTGGCTCCCGCCCTGCGCTGAGGCGTAGTGGGATGAGGCCGCCTGCTGGTGCATCAGGGACACTGGGCGACACGACAAACCCCAAATAACCCCGAGAAGCTCCCAGGGCGGGCCCAGCCCCGCACCACAAGCCCCGCCGCACTCCTCCATTTTCCTGCAGCTCCCCCAACGGATGGCTCCGAGTTACCCCGCCCAGCACTTAAGCTGAGCCACAGCTCTTTAAATATGCACCATGTTCAGGAAACGCCAGCAAGCACGTCGCATGGCTCCCGGCCCCTTCTCGCACAGAAACACGAGTCCTGTCCTCACTGCCCCTAATTCCCCAAGGCTGGTGACAGAAGAGCCTCTGCCTTCCCCACCCGAGACTTGGCCTCTAAGGCTCCTGACGGCCCCCACCCCGACCTCTCCGCTCACGTCAGCCTGCTCAGAGCCCCCTCGAGCAAGCGTGTCCCACAGCTGGGATGTGAGCCACATCAATGAAGTAAAAAGAAACAGGTGGAATCTATTTTAGTAACACATTTTATTTGATGGAATATGTCCAAAATAGATCATTTTCAATACGTGATTAATATCAAAAAAATCAAGGCACTACTTCACATTCTCTTTTTCTGTACTAAGCCTTTCCATTCCAGTGTGTCTGACACTCACGGGACTTCTCAATTTTGGACCTGACGCCGCCCAAGTGCTCACTGGGATGTGAGCCAGCAGGGACCCCTCGGCTCGGCACGTGTGGCCCACATCCCTCCAACTTCTGTGCTCTAGGCTTGCGGCCCCAGCCTCGTCCTGTGAGCCCAGCCTCACCCTCCCAGCTGGGCACAGGCCCGCGACTCCTCAGGTTTCCCTGAAGCCACCTGGGGGCAGCGAAGCCCCTCAAAGCTGGCCCCACTTGGCCTGTGCCATCATGCCCTGCCCCTCTAGTGGCTCTGGGAGGAGGGTGGCCTTCAGACTTACCCTGCCCTCCTGCCAGCAGCAGCCCAGAGCCCAGCAGGAGGAGGGCAGCCCCTTGGGACCAGGTGGCTGGCCTGCACACACTTCAGAGGGTCCCAGGGACAGGCCCAGGGTCAGGTGGGGTGGCCCCAGGTACCTGGGCTGGACTGCATGTTGATGTTGGCCCGAGACACGTAGCTGCCGATGGCGCCTTGTCCCTGCAGGGACACACTCTGCGAGGTGGGTCCTGAGTGGCTGTAGCCGGGCCCCGAGCCGTGGCCGCTGCCCGACATGCTCATGGAAGTGGTGGGCAGTGTGCTCTGAGCCGTCTGCTGCATGGACACGTGGTTCGGACCTGCCAGGAGGGACAAGGAGGGGGGCCTTAAACCCATCTGAAACGTCTGGTGGAAGGGCTGGCCTCATTGCCAGACACCCAGTTTCCTGGTGGCACAGGCCAAGTGACAGTGGGGAGCGACACTAGCCGATGGCCAATAGCAGTTGGGAGTGAAGTGCACAGTTAAGTGTTTAAAAAAGAAATAAACATACATGCCGACCAAGCACACAAGCTGCCTGTTTACTGTCACATTGTTAACTAGTTCCCAATGGCTATTTCCATCCAAAGACCAAGCATTTCGCTCGTTAGAAAATCCACATGGAACCCCCCACTGAACCAGCCCTAATTTGAGTGTCAAAGTAGAACAATGGCTTTATTCCTCCTACATGTTTTGCTCTGAACAGGACCTCTGGGTCTCCTGTGCTCTGCTCCACAGGGTCTGGGCTACACTGCGGTGACAGCCGGCCACCTGGGAGCCTGCCAGGAACCAACCCCCCTCCGGTGCTCAGCCTACTCACCATTGCCGATCTGGCCCTGCATGAGAGCAGACGGGGGCAAGCCCGAGCCGATGGCGTCGCTGAGGCTGCCCTGGGAGTGCAGGCCCTGGCTGGAGCCACTCTGGGACAGTGCTCCGGGGCCCAGGCTCATGTTCTGAGTGGGCGGCTGTAGAGACAGGAAGGTTACAGAGGACGGTCAACCACCGGGAGCCATCCAGGACTCAGCAGTCCATGGGATCTGCAGCTACATTCCATGGTCACCTGGCAAATGTCTGTAATCAGCTGCTGCTCTCACACTCAGCTGGACGCCACGGGTTATCAGGCCTGAGCACCTCAGGCCACAGTGGAGATGAGACACCAAGTTTTCCATGTAAATCCTCAGAACTTAGACAAGTACCGAGTATCTCAACATGCATGTGAAGGTCCGAAGCTGGGTTCCCTGCCCCTGGGGGACAGGGAACCACTTACCAGCCCAGCAGACTACGTCCACCTCGTCTTGCTCCATACCCCTCCCAGCCCTCCCAGCCCCCTCAGGCTCAGAAGGCCAGGCATCTCTGCTCCTTCTCCACACCCCTGTAGGGTCCCCCATGCCCCAGGGCCTTTGCACAGGCTGTTCTGGGCCTCAGCAGCTGCATTCCCAGGATACTCCACCTGTGCAGATGCTCTGCCCCCTCCCCACCCCTGCAGGCCCGCCTCTGATCACAGGACGCAGAAGGGAGACGGGGACTACAAGGGACCCTTCTCTCCCTCACCTCCCAGATCTACAGCAAATGGCAGCTCCAAGGCTTGGACACAGACGCCTCTACACCTAACCAAGAAAATGAAGTTTCTAGCAAGATCTGCTGGGATCTCCAAGGTTATAAGCTGTTCCTGGTGACACGCTTGTCCTGGCACCGCCCTGCTCACCACAGTCAACAAAGGCCAATCCTCCAGGCTCACCATGAAAGAGGCCTGAGGCAGCGGCTGCTGGACCCTGCCTTTGGACCCATAATTAAATTTTGGGAAAACATGTTTGCAGAAAATGAAACATTAGCATTTGAATTGGGTAGAGGGGTCAGATGCACTGCTTGACCCATCAGTGCAGGCTCGTGTCTCACTCTACAGGTTACTCAGAGGCTCAGGAGAAGTGACAGCCCCAGGCCACCCACTATTCTCCCCAGGACCTGCCTCACATTGTTTCCAGGTTAGGTTCCTTGGGGGTCACCTCCCTTTGCTAAAGAAGCTGAGGCCACGGTTCCGACCAATCCATGCCTGACACCACCTGGCCGACTGCCCCTGTGACGAGGGCGCTCCCTCCTTCTCCTACTTCTGTCACCTTGGATACTCCAGGGGAGACTCAGACCTCTGCTCCCCCTGGCACTTGGAGGCGGTGCCTGACTGTCCCGGGTGGGGGTGTGGAGCCCTCCCGCACCGAGGCACTCACTGCAGGGAGCAGGGACTGCATGTTCTGGTTGGAGTCCGCGATCGTGGCCAGGTAGACGAGGTTCCGGTGCAGAATCTGCTGGTACCTGCAGGCAAGGGGTGCACAGTGAGACTGCAGCCGGCCCAGAGCCGAAGGAAGGTTTACTCAACAGCCTTGCCCTGCAGCCAAGCCCCAGGGGGAAGGTGACCCCAGGTGACGCCCAGGGACAAGGCAGGCCTCACAGTGGTCAGTGGCGCAGGCTGAGGCCAGGCAGGGAGCAGGATCCTGTGTGATGACAAATGCCATAAAGACCCCATGGTGGTGGCTAAGGGTGAGGTGACACAGGGTCTACTCAGACAATGGAGGTGGAGGGTGGGTCATGAGGCGGTAGGGCCAAGGGAGATACCAGAGGGGAGGCCAGAGGACAAGCCCTCTTCCAGCTGGCCCTGGCACCAGGCTGCCTCCATGTCTCCAGCCCCCCGAAGGGGCCTGGAAGGAAACGGGGAAGCTGAGCCCCACGTGGGAAAGCCTCCGGGCGGTGGGGGGTGGCCCCTCACCCCTCTCTAGCGGGTGTGACATCCGTGCCTCTGGTGCCAGCTTGTGCACCTACTCTGTGTCCGGCCCCGGAGGTCACTCCAAGCCCTGCCCAGAGGAGCTCACTGCTGCACCCGTCCGCCTGCTGCCCAGGGCTGCCAGCTGAGCCCTCACCTCCCACACTTCCCTTTCCTGCTGAGCCTCTCTCCACTGCCTCCCTGGGGAACACCTTGGTGGGGGTAGCTGGCCCTCAGTGGCTCAGGTGGCCTCGTGACACTTACTGGGCACACTCTGCTGTCTTGCCCTTGCTCTGGTGGTCCAGGATGCACTGTATCAGGTGGTGGTTCTCGTCCAGCATCTGAAGGAGAAGCAGAGTGAATGAGGGAGTGGGAACCGTCTGCTGGTCCCCTGCGCAGGGTTCCGGGGAGCCAGCTGGAGTTGCACATCAGATGTGCAACGGTAGCTGTCATCAGTGTGCAGGTTTCTGTGTACACACTGCCATCTTTACATACGGCCTCAGTCCCTGTGCAGAGCGCATGGCCCTCCACATGCCAGGTCGATCCCCTGCAGCCCCAGGGCAGGCCCCAGCTTCCCCTCTTCTAGGGCCCTTGACCACAGTGCATCTGTCCAGCTTGCGTGGCTGATGGTCTACAGCAGGGTCCTGGGGCCCTAAGCCCCTGTCTGGGGGGATGTGAGACCCCCAGGTCATGGCCACACAGGTGAGCACTCCTGAGGGAAGCAGCTCACATCCCTTCAGGGCATCAGAAGACCTTCAAGGGCCAGCTCTTGAGGATGGCCACTTGGGCACCTGGGATGGCTGCGAGACCCAGAAGGTGATGGAAGATGCGGGAGAGGGAGGAAACCTAGTGAGGACGCCGAGGGGCGGTGTGAAAGCACGCACACACAGCAGAGGGCAAGAGCCTCAGCTGGCCCACCCGGCAGCCTGTCCACATGGAGGCCAGCCCGCTGGGCCCAGTGTGAACCATTCTCCACCTGGAGGTAAAGAGGAAGAGGATGCCGGCTTATTCACCACCTGTCCGTACAACTGGCCTGCCCACTCTGGATCGAGGGGCAGAACCGAGCCCCAGCAAATGCTGCTTTCCATAGAAAGGCCTTTGCCTGGTGACTCACTGAAGTAACATCTATGCCTTTTGTCTGCCAGCCACCTCTGCCCAGGAGGCTAATGAGTGGGCTCAGGCCGCAGGCCCGAGCAGGCAGAGGGGCCCATCGACCTGCCACTCACTGTCCCAGTCCGAGGGCCACCCACCTTCCCCTCCCTGTGCAACACGGGCCCAGAGCTGTGCTCTGACCCCGGGATCCTGAGGAGGGAACAACAGGACGCAGAGGGCCTGGCCCCGACACACTGCAGGGCCTGGGCCACCAGAGGCCCCGCAGATCAACCACCCTAGCTCAGCTTCTCCCTCTGCCACCTCAGGGTTGGTTTCTCTTGCTCCGTTTTTTTTAAGTTACAGCTTCCTCCTCTCTACACTGTTTTCTCCTCGCTATGGAGGTGATGCCCCAAACTGAGCAACTCTGTTGAGCTGAGGAGCCGGCCCAAGGCAGGGGACCACCAGGGGGCGCTGTGGGCCAGGAGCTGCCTGCGAGCACGTGGGAAGGTGTGGGGGGCGGGGGGGATTAATCACTAGGAAAGGGTGAATCCCACCATCCCCACATTAGGGCTCTTTCTCCAGATAAATTAAGGAAGCATCTGAAAGCTGTCTTTTCCCTGTGAATGCTGTCCTTCAAAGGCTTCAGAGCTTCAACTTCCCTGACCCATAATTTCTAGCAGGAATTCTCTCCCAAGGACACACACTACATACATTTTATGCACAGGATGCTCATTTCAGGACCATTCTTAATACTCAGAAAAGACAAGAAAATTAATGGTCAATAACGGAATCACTGGAGCCTGTGATGGTACAGCCATCCACCGTTAACCAGCACCAGACATGTTTCCATAGCTTTGAAAGTGTGAGAAAATGTTACACTGTTAGGATGTTAAAAGAAAAAACCATGGTACAGAGCGCTATCTCAGCTGAGTCAAAACAGGCCAGAAAAGAGTCCAGGGCACATCAGGTGGATGCGCAGAGGCGATGTGCGCAGGGCCCCAAGCCCTGCAGATGTGCACACACGTTAAGGACGAAAAAGGTAAAAACACACAAGAACAAGAGAACTGGGCTGGGAGGGCAGCGCCAGCAGGGGGAGCTATGGGACATGAGTGGTCAGGGTGTGGGTGTGACACTGGGCCACCTGTGGACCCACGGGCTCTGCAAGGCTGAGATTCCTGGACCTTCCACCCTGCTAACCTGGCAGGACCATGATGGGGGATGTGGGGGCACGGGGGTGGTGACCAGCTCGGGCGGAAGGCGCCAGGATATGGAAGGCTGGCCAGCACCTCCAGTGAAGCCACAGGCCAACCAGCCTGAGCACCCAGTGTCCTCCTGCCCCCGGGTCCCAAGCCACCCCAGTGCTCACAGGAGCCTGTGACTTAGACAAACGGATAAACCAAAGCCAGCCACTGAGGCCAACCTGGGGGGGATGAAGAAATAAAGAGGGAAACGTGAAAAACAAGCCACCAGCATCACCGAGATCTCCAGGAGGCAAGAGAGGCTGTTACACCCATAGAGATCCTGTGACGCGGCGGAGAACCGAGGACAGCTTTGGGGCCTCAGAGCACTGACCGAGGCAGAAGGCGAACAGACGAGCTGGGATGTAAAGCCGAGGACAATTCCTAGAAAGCAGATCAGAAAATCAACAGAGAAAATAGGAAAGATGATGAAAACAGAACAATCCAAGAGGCCAAAACCAATTCTTTCAGGACAAGGAGGTGTGCAAGTCGATAAGGGAGGCCCCCTGACATGGAGTGGGGAGGCCTACCAGGAGAGAGGGTGGGAGACTCCAGGGAGAGGCGACCTGGCCCGAAAGGGGACATCCTGGTCTTCCACAGGGAAAGACCCAACCCTGAGGGAGACCCGAATTCTAGTCTGCCAGACACGGTCCTGGTGTGAGGGCAGAATGATGTACCTTCTGAAACACAACTTAGGAAAATGCTCTTCCACCTAAACTGACCCAGTGACTGACTCATACTCTTCAAAAGGCCAACATCTTAAAGACAAAGAAGACAGAAGTAACCCTTCCTTACCATGTGGCCCGGGACACTAGTGGGACACACGGGGAATCGCCATCAGGTGTGCAGATCAGCTAGCAGTGCTGTATCAACGTTGGCCCCCGATGGTGGTTCCTGCGCTGTGGTTACAACGATGTCACGCTTGAGGGTCTGTGAGTAAAAGGGCATTGCATCTGCAACTCCCTCTCAATGGCTCAGGCAACAGTAATCTGCTCTCACAGGGCAGGGGGTGGGGGCAGGTGAGTGGTGGGCAGCTAACGCTTGGGGGCCTGGGGGACGGAGTGTGGGGATTCTTTTTCAAGGTCCGTGTCCCATACCCCTTCCCTCAGGAAGCTATGAAGGGATGCAGCTCACCACAAAGGAGCAAATGTCTAAGTGGGGACACCTGAGACCCCACACAGGAGAAGAAAGAGACTCTGGGGTGATGGTGGAGGGAGACCCAGGGAGGCCCACAAGAGTGGTCCAGAGACAAAGAACCTGATAAATACCTGAGCTAAGGAGGCTTCCGTGGCTGGAAGGGTCTGGGATAAACTGGCAAGAAGGGACTAGAGGTAGATTACCGCCTCCAGGGAAAACAAAAGGCTAGGCAGGAAGGCCGATGAGGTGAGCCTGCCCTGTCACCGCTTCTTCACCCAGCAGCCCGGCAGACCTCATCCCATCCTGACCAAGCCCTCTGGGCGGGGGAGCCGGAGTGCAGCGTGTGGCTGGGGAGGGGTGTGTGAGTGAAATCCCTGCTTTCCATCATCAGTGAAAAATGAACAGGTGTTACAGACTGAACATTTGTATGTCCCCCCAACTCCTATGAAGCCCTAACCCCAATGGACGGTTCAGGAAGAGGGGGCTTTGAGAAGTGGTTAGGGCTAGCTGAGGTCATGAGGGTGCCCCAGGGTGGGATCAGTGCCCTGGCAGAAACACCGGTTCGTTCTCCCGCATGCAGGACACAGCGGCAAGGTGGCTGTCTGTGAACCCGGAAGTGGGCCCTCACCAGGAACCACGCCTGCCGGTGCCCCACCTCGGACATCCAGCCTCCAGAACAGCGAAAAATAAGTGTTTGCTGCTTTTTGCTGCTGGAGCTAAGGCAACTGACAATGCCTAAAACTAAAAACATTTAAGAAGGAGTCACTTGGAGTAGCAATGAGGACAGCAAGAGAGTGCTGCTGGGAGGCAGGAAACAGAGTGGGGCTGGAAGAATTCATCCTGGTCAACACACACCCGACAGTGTGGTGTGACTCATCCAGGGCATGTGTGCTGATGAGCATAAACTCCAACCTACAAACCAGAAGGTAAGTGAGAGGAGAAACCCTGGCTCTCTACAGGTCGGAGATTACCGATATATATTTTATTTCGTTTATGCATGTGTGTTGATGCACATTTCTAGGACAGGCATTTGTTAATGTCATCATTTGAAGACTGACTTTTAAGAAGCCTGGGTTGGCTGAGTGAGGCAGGCCCAGGGCCTCATGTGACTCTGCTACACAGTACGTGGCTCCAAAAATGTGTGTCCATGACACACAGCTGAAAACCAGAGCCACTTATACCAACTGGAGGGTCAAAGACCCACTTTGGTGCTCATCACCGTCTCACGGGCAGTTCTGTTTCCCATCGAAGTCACACCCTCACACTTTGCTCTCTTGGGAAGACTGATTTTCTGCAGTTTTGGGATGCCCTGGGCGGGTGCCATCTGAGAAAGGGGTCAGAGGCTCCTGAAGCATGTGGCCTGCGCCTCCTGAGGAAGGGGTGCTGGGGCAGAGAGCCGAGAAGCTGGTGGTGCCGCCTACAGGAGCTGCGGTCGTTGTCGAGGGCCACAGCCGGCAGGTGGTGGGGAGACCCCATGGCCCGAGGCCCATCCTAGCCTGAGGTGGGTACACAGGGAGGAGGACGGGCCCAGCTCCTGCTCATGATGGAGCAGGCGGCAGGTGGCTGGGGTCTGGCAGAGACAAGGCAGCAGAGTGCGGAATGTGATCTTGGCGGCAGGGGCCCTGGGAGGTGCCCAGGAATGACAGCTCAGCTGGAGCTGGAAGGCAGAGGCCAGGAGCGTACGGGAGAGGATGAGAGAAAGGGTGGCCCGGGCAAAGCGAGCAGTATGGGAAAGGCACGGCAGAGCAGGACACAGCCAGGAGTGGAGACAAGTCCCAGGAAGCTGGATACAAGGTGCAGGGTGTCGGAGCGGCAGGACCTTGGGGTGAGGGATAGGGTCTCTGTGCCCAGCAGCATGACGGTGACTTTCTCAACTGCAGCCTGGTCTGACTGCAGAGACCAATGGGACCAAGGTCATAACATGGGCGGGGGCATCTGTTACCCCTGCTGCGTAGCAAATATCCTAACACACTGTGGTTAAGGCAAAAGCTGTAGTTGTCAGGATGCTGGGCTGCCTGGGCAGACCTGTTGCTGGTGTCCTGTGGCTCAGCACTGAGGCCCACCGGGACGCCGATGCCTCCTTCTCCAGGTGGCCATCCTGGTGGCTTCAGGGCTCCAAGAGGGCGGCCCCAGCACGCGAACACATGCCGAGCCTCTGCTGTGTCACGCTGGCTGGCGTCCCAGCAGTCAGAGTGCCATGGCCCAAGCCCCACATCCACGTGGGAGCAGAAACATTGGCCTAGAAGCTGGGGAATGCCACTCCTTTGTTGCTGCTTCTGTAACAGTCTACCACACAGGCTTACAAGGAACTGGAGTTGGCTCAGAGACCTGCTGGCCAGTGCAGGGCTTGGAAGGCCCAGAGCTGCCCTTCTCACCAGCACCACTGGCAGTGAGGACACAGGTGCGTGGGGCGGGCCCGGGCTCTGGGAGCCGCACGTGGGTCCTGACGGGGTGAGTGTGGGGGCGAGGATGACGAGGAATGGGGAAGGGGAGGATATGCGTCCCATAGCCACAGAGAGTGGGCGCCAGGATCTCTGTGTGAGGATCTCTGAAGGGGGAGTGCCCCCACCCCCGACAGCCTGGTGGCCCTGGAAGGCCTGGGACCCCTGAGGCTGACTGCCGAGGGTTCTCAGGTCACCCTGTGATGGACAGAAGACCGTGCACATCGTCCTGGCAGCCACTCTTCTAATTAGTACGTTTGTGGCTTTTTGTTTAATGGGAAGAGGTTCACAGGTGTGCTAAGGTGCAGACAGCTCCAACTGCAGGGCAGGCCCGCGCCTCCCACCCAAGGTCGCCAGGCCAGCCAGCTCTGCTCCTTCTGGAGGCACCACACACCCAGAAAGCTCCCCCAACAAGTGCACGTCCATCCCTTCCCTGTCTGATGTCTCAGAGGTTGTCCTGTGTTAGCACATGAAGATGCCACCTCATTGTCTCCTAAACTCCAGAGAACTCTGTGTGGTATTGTCAGCCTGCTGTCTTCTAGGCTACAAACAGGGCCGCAACGCATGCCCCACACTTGGAGGGATGTGCCCTGCTGGCTCACCAGCTGCTGCTTAAGCCCTGCCAGGCAGCTGAGCTAGTGCTTGGCACTCTGACCACCTCTGCCCACTCCATCCTCAGGGCAGACACTGCTAATCTATCAGGGCTCCCCCCCAAGCCCCCAGGGGCAGCCACTGGGGGACAGGAGGCCTGCAAGCGTACCACAGACTCTACTGACGCAAGCTGGCAGGGCCCAAGAATTAGGAGCCTCCAGTCCCATGAAGTGTCCTGGGGAGGGGCTGGGCCCTGCCTTGTGGTCCTATCTCTGCATCTGACATACCTGTCCGATTTCCAAAGACTCTAAGGACATGGTAACATGCTTCCTCTTCCTTAGGCCACATGGGGGTCAATTCCTGTCTTCGGTGCACGGGGGCACCTACAAAGACCAGTTACCACGTGCAGCACAAGTGTCTGCCTCCATGGTGCTTAAGAAAGAGGTGCTCGTGTATTCAGCACCCGTCAGCTGGCCGTGCCTCACCCACGCCCCAGCAGCTACCTTTCCTCCTCCACACAACCGGGGACTTGGGCCGGTTTCCCGCTGTCACCTCGCTGCCTGTCCCGATGCCACTGGCAATTCCGGCCAAGCATCTGATGAAAGGTAGCAGACCTTTGGTCCCTCGACTCGGCACCGTCCTATGCAAGGCAGACTCATTTAACCGTGAGCATGGCCTGGGAGGAGCCCACAGCACCCTCCTCATCGCAAACAGGAAACTGAGGCACAGAGCAGCTTCTACCAGTTGAGCCCCGGCAGCCACCCTGCCCTCCTGCAGCTGTGAGGTCCCGTCTGCGCCCTTCACCCCAGCCCCGCCCCAGCAATCTCCAAGTGAAAAGGAACGGAGACAGCCCACTGCCCTTGGCAAGTGGATGGGCGGCCCCACAGGGGCCCACGTGGCAGACACCCAGCCCTTCTCCCTGGAGCCTGCCGCCTCCAGAGCCACACACAGGGCAGGGCGGGCAGGCGAGTGTCTGCTGGGAATCAGGCAGAGAAGAGTGGCCGACCACCTCCCAGGCCCCCTGGCACTTTGGGGCCCTAGTGCTGGTGGGCGGGGCAGCTCCCCACCCAGAGCGGGCACCTGAGTGAGCTGTCCTCTGGCTCCAAGCACACAGAGGCAGGTGCCCAGGGCCGGGCCCACTGGCCCGTGGGGACACCTGTGAGCAAGCCACGGCTAGACCCCATTGCTGTCCGTCCCTTGGCCTCTAGGCTGCACCCCCAGCTACCGAGAGGACAGATACATGGGGGAGGCGGCGGGAAACAGCTTTAGAAAGGAGAAGGGTAAGGGGGAGGTGGGGTGGGTGCTGCCCTGTATCCAAATGCTTCCCTGTCCTCCAGGCCGGAGGGGTTCCGAGGGCCCGGGGGTCAGGCTGGGAGGACATCTTCTTTGGAGGAGTACCCAGCAGGGGGGTTACTGCCAGGTTTTACTGGGCCATTAACTGCCAGGCCTGGCCATGGCTGTTCTCTGCTGGAGAACAGAAGACATGCTACCTCAAGCTTCCCACCCACAGGGGCTCAGGGCCCACTGCCCAGGTTAAGTGCATTCAGTGCCTCGCAGGGCAGCACGTTCACCCGGGTAGCTGCAAAACATGGAGAACCCAGCCAACAGCCGCCAGCCTGCAGTGCCCCAGGCCCGGACCCAGGACCAAAGTGAAGGAACACTGCCCCTCCCGTCCCTGGGGATGGGAAGACAGGCACTGAGCACCCCTTCCCTGAGGCCCCACTCACTGGAGGCAAGAGCTTTCGGCAACAACTGCCTGAAGTTGTCAATTAGCCAAGCTAAGGGGAAGCGCGGTGTCCCCATGCCATTTACAGATGTGAGGACAACTCTAACTTTAAAAATGGCCTCTGCCTTCCTTGCCATGTCGGCCCTCGTCCTTTAAGACCACAGGATCCAGGTCTGCAAGGACATGTGGCACTGTCCACCCCAAGACCACCCCAAGCTGTGTGAGTCCACCCCCTTGGGTGTGCAGGATCACAGCCCCCCAGCTCTCAGACCCTGGGCATGGCGGTTACCCACACTGGCCTCGCCTTCCTGTTTCAGACCTGAACCGGCGACCACGCCCACCTGGCTATCAGCTCTGTCCCCTTCCTGTGGGGCTGCGTCTCCCCCACACGAGGCAGTGGGGGAACAGACAGACAAGACACTATCCCCGCCCTCTGGCCAATGAAACAAATCAAGAAAACTGATACAAACAGTAACAACAGAACTTACTTTTCTTAGGCAAGCTCTGTGTGCGAAGCACTTGTACACCCGCTGAGGCCTGGGCCCCTCCTGTATGCCCAAGCCGGCCACAGCCACGAGGCCCACAGAAATGGCTGCAACCCCATCCCGCCAGCGGCACTGGGGGCACAGCACCAGACAGTGGGGACGCCCCGGCCCCAAACCAGGGGAAAGCAGTGTGGGGCAGGTCACAGCCTTTGGGCCAACTAGCCAGGCCTGGGGGTCACTGTGGTTTG
Source organism: Smutsia gigantea (assembly GCA_032199065.1). Taxonomy (NCBI): domain Eukaryota; kingdom Metazoa; phylum Chordata; class Mammalia; order Pholidota; family Manidae; genus Smutsia; species Smutsia gigantea. The sequence goes on along the minus strand of JAVSCE010010613.1, from coordinate 14,149 downwards.
CTGGGACACTGCCCATCACCACCTCAGGTCCCTAGCAACGTCGTGTCCTGTGCGGTTCCACCTGTCTCCCCTGCTCTGAAGGGGCTTAGGGTCCCACGTGCCAAGGCTCCTCAGCAGCGGCCCAGGCTCCCCAGAGCGGGGTGGCTCTCCCTGCCCCTCTGGTAACGGCCGCCTTGCCTCTCCACGCGGACCACGGGCAGGGCCCCCGGGGCTCCTTCAGTCTTCCACACCCCTTTATGCAGACCATGCATGGACCGCCTGTGACTCCCTGGATCTCCCAGGCTCTTCCTACATCTGCTCCTTGTTTCTCCTTGTCTGGAATACCCACCCCACACGTTCACGTCCTGTTAACAGGTTGAAACACATCCCTGAAAATGACACGTTAAGAGTCCTAATCCCTGGTGCCTGTGAATGTGCCCTGATTTGGAAACAGGGTCACTGTAGACGCAATCAAGCTAAGATGAGGTCACGCTTTAATATGGGGCCCAATCTAGTGACTGGTGTCCTAATGAGGAGGGAAATGTGGACCCAGACACACATGCAGAGAAGCTACACCAGACAGAGGCAGAGATGGGGTGACGTGTCTACAGGTCGGCAACAGCAAAGCTTGGACAAAAACCTGGAACAAATCCTCCCCCGGAGCCCCAGAAAGTAACAACCCCGCCAACACCTTGTCTTCTGGCTTCCAGAACGATGAGAAAATAAAATTGCTGCTGTTTTCAACCACCAATTTTGCAGTAACCTCTTACAGCAGCCCCAGGAAAGGAGCCCATCTACCTACCCTAAACACTTCCATGGAAGAACTGGTGCCCCACGTGCCCCAGAGTGCATGGGCGCTGACCGTGCCAGGCACTGGGCCACAGCAAAGAATAGGTCAGCAACACACTGACTGGGACCCAAGTAACGTGTCCAAGTGCTATGCTCATCACATGACTGCCAAGGGAGCACAGGGTGGGGACATCTGAGTGGGGCCTTGAAGGCCGAGTAGGACTCTGCAGGGCAGACCCCCGCCCAATACTCTGAGGGCATATGTGTACTCCTGCTCTCTTGCTTCTGAGGATCCTTTTCTCAACACTGTGAATATGACTGACATGCACCTCATGCCCTTCTCAGACTGCCAGTGAAACAGCCCCAAACATAGGTTCACTGTCAAAACACAAGGTGAGTACACAGACTGCTGGCCCTACCAGGTCAGACAGAGGACTGCTTCCACCGAAGACCGGCTTTCAATGGTCAGCAGGCTGATTTTCTGCGCTGGCATGCAGCCAGCAGGCGTCCCTTTCTGATCTGATGTTTGGGAGTGTGCCTCTAACACATGCCATTGCCTGGAGAATTGGGGAGCTTTAACAGGGAGTGGGTGCAGAGTGCAAATAACCGGATGAATGTCGAAGCCAAAGGTGCCTTTCAGAACAGCAAGTGTGCTCGTCACACTTAAGCTTCAAAAATGTCAGGAGACCCTTTGGATGGCCAATGTGTGCCTCTGCGGCAAACACCTGACCCTCTGCCTAGACAAGTGCTCCCAGATCAAGTGTCATGGTTACCGCAGACCCTTGAGGTCCACTCCTGCCTCCACCACTCCCGCAAGGCACTTAGCCTCCACATACATGCCTGTTTGCTTATCAATAAAATGGAATGACAGTAACTACCTGAGGAATTAAATGAGTTAAGATCTGCAAAGTCCTTAGAACAGTATTTGGCATGTGGTAAACACCACATAAATATTTAATAAATAAATAAAAAGGCCACAATATTAAGTTTGTATTTAATTCTGTTTCTCAAATTGTCTCTTCCCCGTTGTTTGCTGGGGCTCCTCATTGGTCAAAGCCAGTGATGACGGCGGTCTGGAAAGAGGCACGAAGCCGAGGACAATGTCCACAGGGTCCTGGGGCATGAACACGGTAAACCCCGCGGAGAATGGGGCTCGTGGGAGCCGAGCAGGACTGCTGCTGAGCCCAGGAGCCTAAGGTCAGAAGAGAAATCACGCAGCCACCAGATATCCAGAAAATTCAAGCGGGAGTGGCTAAAACCGATTTTCTTCTGGACTTCTAAAGAGAAACAGCGCAAAGCCTCCTATCTCAATCCCGAAACTCAAGCTTTTGTCAACGGTGCCCCAACCCGTACAAACGTTATCTCGAGAAAAGCATGAGGCCAAACCTGCAGGGCGCTGGGGAGAGGCTGCCAAGCGGGTCCGTGAAGTTGGTCAGGTGAGGCGCTGGCCGGTGTCACCTCAAAGACGCCCGGGCACTAGGGGCGGCGGAGCGTGCTCGGCAGGCGGCCCCGAGGAGCCGCGCGCCCGCTCCAGGGCTCTGGGCCGCCGGGACCCGCACGGCGGGACGCGCCCCTTGGATCGGGCGCGGGCCTGTGCGGCGGGAGTGTTGGCGGGACCGGCGCCCGGGGCTCGCTCCCGGGCCTCCCTCGCCGCACCACCCGGGACAGCCGCTGCCCCTTCCCCCGCCGCCGAGTGCGCGCGGGGCCCGGCGGGTGGCGGCCGCCCAGCGCCCGGCTTTGTTCGCGCCCCGCGCCCGGCCGCCCACCCTGCCGCGCGCCCGCCGGCCCACCTTCTGGATGGTTTGCTGCGTGACCTCCCCTTGCCGCGTGGCTGGCGCGGACGCGAATCACCGACATGGTCGCGGCACGGGCTCAGCCTGGGATCATCGGGGCCTTGCCCGCGGCGCGCGGCAGCTCGAGGCGCTCATTCTCCGCAGTCGCCGGGGCGGCGGCGCGGGGGCGCTGGGTGCCGTGCGCTCGTCCGCCCTGTTGCCGCCGCCGCGCCACTCTGCGCCTGCCGCGCCCGCCCCGCGCGCCGCCAGGGCCCCGAAGGCGAGCCCCGCGCGCCGCCCTGGCGGCAGCCCGCGCCCCGCGCCCAGCCCCGCGCCGCCGCGTCCCCCGCGCCCGGGCTGCCGGTGGTTCGGCCCGGCCCCGCCCCTGCGCGCGCGCACGTCCTCCCGGCGCTGCCCGACGCCGCCGCCGACGCCGCCTTACGGGGCGGGCGGGCGCGCGGCGCTGGCGCAGCGGCGTCGTGAGTCGCCAGCCGACCCTGCCGTGAGTGTGCGCTTTTCCCGGCCTGGCCGCGCCGCTCCGCCGGCATGAGCTACGACCGCGCCATCACCGTCTTCTCGCCCGACGGCCACCTCTTCCAGGTGGAGTACGCGCAGGAGGCCGTGAAGAAGGGCTCCACCGCGGTGAGCGGCGGCCGCGGGGCTCGGCAGGGAGGGCGGGGGAGCGAGCAGCGGGCCGCCCGGGGCCCACGGGCCCCACCCGAGCAGCTGCGCGCTCCGCCCCGGCCGAGGGACGCCTTTGTCGCGTGAGCTGAGCGCGGAAGTCGCGGCGGAGGGCTGATAGGTTTGCTCTCCCGCAGCTGGGTTTTGCTCCAGGGCAGCGGCGCCAGGGCTGCCCGGGATTTCCGGCAAATGACCTGAGCCGGAGCGTGAGAGGGGAGCCCCCGAGGCCCAGCGCCGGCGGAGCGCCCGCTGCTCCAAGCGGCGGCCATGTTGGCGGGCCACCCGCGCGGGCCCCGGGTTGTGGGGCTGGCTGGGGACTGGCTGGGTGAATGTGCTTTGAGGAAGTGCCGTGGGGGCACTGCGCCCGGTTAGGGGGCCTCGAGGACCAGGTGGGCCTGGGGAACAAAGGGCAGCATGTTCGGCGCACCAGCCAAGTAGCTCCTGGGCGCAGGTCGCGCCTGCTGGTCTCTGAGCACCTCTCTCTGCCTTTGACCACCATTGGAAATTTAAGCTCGTGACCTCTTTGAGGCACCTATTAGCTTATCAAACTTATGTGATGGCTTGATCACTTGGTATTTCAGAGGTTTGAGTGGGCAGACCACACACAGACTCTGTGAATTCTTAAGTTTTCATTTACTGAATTTCTTCTGAAATTAAGGTCTAAAGTCCATCTTGTGACCTACCTGAGCACAGCATTGGAAGAGGACTTGGCTGTCACACGCACCTGTACTTCCTACCTCAGGCCAGCCACAGTAGCTGACTTTGCTTAACCCACCTGGTGTCTCTGGCCTGGCCTTCTTTCCCTCAGGGAGAACTTTGAAGGTCAAGTTAAGGCAATACCTGAAAAAGCCCCTTGAAATCTGAAACACTGCAGACCAGTGCTTTTCAACCAGGGGGCATTTGGCAACGTGTGGGGACATCTTTCCTTGTTGGAGACCATAGAGAGTGCTGCTGGCATCTAGGGGTAGACAGGCCAGGGGAGCTGTAAACACCCTACAGTGCATGGGGGCAGCCTCCAGTCAAAAAGTTAGCAGCTCAAATGCCCATCGTGCTGAGAATAGGTTTTTCGAGTTGTGGTTGAGCCATTTGCCCCTGCATTGATTGGGGCGGGAGGTGGGTACCCGGCTATAGGTGATCTCCCATGGTTTTACCTCTCCCCTCTCCACAATCAACCCTAACGGAGCAGTTGGCCTGGTGTTAGTTGATACAGTTGTCCTCCCCACACTGCTTTTTCTGGGTGCAGGACAGAACAGGTGGGTTTTAGGGTAGTTTCACAACTGCACGAACGCTGCTCTCATAACAGAGCTTGGATGTTAAAGGCCTTGGGTGTGACCCTTAGAATCACTGGTTTGAAGTGAGGGCACATGCACACCTGCTACACAAGTCAGTACTTAGTTGGGTTGTAATTGAAACTGTATGTCACTACTTTAAAAGCATTGCAGTGGGTACCCAGGACATGACACCTGGACCAGCTCTGCCAGCAGCCAATCCTATTGTTTGTGGGGGGTTGTGCCCACAGCAGTGGAGGGGAGAGGTGTGCCTGGGCTGCTACCCCAGGGCGTTTGCAAGGTGTTAACAGTTGCTCCTAGTGCTCTGCCTGGTGACAGAACCCCTCTCTCTCTGAATACTGTTAATGAAGGTTGGTGTTCGAGGAAAAGACATCGTTGTTCTTGGTGTGGAGAAGAAGTCAGTTGCCAAACTGCAAGATGAAAGAACGGTGCGGAAGATATGTGCGCTGGATGACAACGTCTGCATGGCGTTCGCAGGTCAGTCTGCAGGGACTCGGCAGAGACCACCACTTCGGAGATTAACCCGGTGGGCTGCAGGGAAGCCGAAACTGGGTCAACTAGTCCTTTAAAAGCAAAAGCTTTGGGCTTTTAAGAAAAGGATGGGTCGCTGATTCTTGGTGGGGGGCTCTCTGCTCTGGGTGGCTGAAGCAGAGAGGCTAAGTGAGTGAACACCCCAGGACTAGGGGATTGTACTGTCGTACAGGCCAGAGAGGCTGGGCTTTCCGCGGCTCACCATGCCAGTGGGGCCACCCTGCTGTCAGGAGTGCTGTGTACTTCTGCACTCTGGTGGCTTCAGCACTCCCTTGGGGTCCGGTTTAAGAAGATCCAATTCACCTGAGCTAAACTTGGGGTTGATGGGCCCCATCATGAGATTAGTGTGCTAGGCGTGGTCTGGGATGCATTTGTAGCGTGCCAGCTTTCTAGGGAGCTCAGAACGATCTTGGGGCTGGGTGTAGGGGGACGGATTTTGGAGTCCGCCAAAGGCTAACTGCCCTCTGCTGGTGTGATGTGTGCTATCAGTTGGAGCAGGCAAGGTGTGGCTCAGGTGAAACTTTCGCTTTACTCTCTTTGCAGGCCTTACTGCCGACGCTAGAATAGTCATCAACAGGGCCCGGGTAGAGTGCCAGAGCCACCGGCTGACCGTGGAGGACCCAGTCACTGTGGAGTATATCACTCGCTACATTGCCAGTCTGAAGCAGGTGGGTACCCACCTGCCTGTGGCTCAGCTCTGATTGTGGAGCAGTCCTGCTTCCATTGTGGGAGGTGCCCTGCTGCGGGGCTTCATGTAGGTGTTTGTGTGTCACTTCAAGAAAATCAACCACAGGCTTACTGCATATGTGACTCACTATAGTATATCTGTTTCTGTGGCATTGTTCTCATAGTGGCCTGGGGCAGTCCCAATTCCGATTTCTGGAGGGAAGTGATCTCTTTTTGTTGTCCTGCCATTCTGAATACTGCTCACTAAGCACATGAGAGGGAGCTGAAAACCAGCCCCATTCCATGGTGGAATCTTAGAAACCAGTGGTGTAGCCAGAGTGCATGTCTGCTGCCAGAGAAATCCCAGTGGGCTCAGTTCTGCTCTGTGATGCAACTCTGGCCATAGGCACCTCTTCCAGGAGTGAGAAAGCAAAAAGGGAAGGGGGTGCTGAAAACTGTTGGCTGAGGTTGTTTATCGTTTGACTTGCAAATAACCTCAAAGTGGGCTGAGTGAGAGATTTTCATCCCATCACTGAACGCGCAGCGGTTTGGATTGTTGTGCATTTCGCTCGGGGTGGGCTCTGGGGAGCTGCTCATGCTGACGGCATTCATATTCCTTTTCTCGGCAGCGCTACACGCAGAGCAATGGGCGCAGACCGTTCGGCATCTCCGCCCTTATTGTGGGTTTTGACTTTGATGGCACCCCCAGGCTCTATCAGACTGACCCCTCAGGCACCTACCATGCCTGGAAGGTGAGTCGCTGCTAGTCCTGTGGAACCTTAAGTGTGTTCCATGATGCTTCTGGTGTGGGAGCACAGTTGTTTACTTTGCCATTTAGAAAAAGGCCACACACAGCAAAAAGTAAAATAGCCCATGTGGTTTTCTATGAAACAGAAGTAGAATCCCATTCTTGTTAAGAATCATTGACTCCAAATTCCCTTTGCAAAAGGAAGCCATAAGGCAAGGCCTGGGTGCCAGGCTACCTCGTACTACAGCACAGGGAGGGGGAGCAGGGAATGGCTGGCCCACATACGAAGGCTATGTCCTTGGGAAGGCTCTGGGTTGTTATACCCTGTCCTGTAAACACACATCTGTTTTAGGCCAATGCCATAGGGCGGGGTGCCAAGTCAGTGCGCGAATTTCTAGAGAAGAACTATACTGATGAAGCCATCGAGACGGATGACCTGACCATTAAACTGGTTATCAAGGCTCTTCTGGAAGTAAGTCTGCATCTGAAATCGGGATGGTGGTGTGGTGCGGGGCTCAGGCCGGGTGGGATGGGCAGTGCAGCCAGCGACTGCTGTACAGGCAGAAGGCCGCCGCACGGGGCTGGTGCTGTACAGGCACACCATCCGCTCCTTTATACGGGGAGCCCCGCTGGGGTGCAGAGTCTCACATTGCTTGCCCGAGAGCACCCAGGTGAGCAGCAGAGGCAGGACAGGAATGGCCAGGCATGGGATCTGTTCCACTCACAGCCATCACTTTTCTGAGGCTTCAGCTGCTGGTAAAGTCAGGGAATTAAAAGAACTGGCAATGGTGGTCACGTGGCATGAGGTCTCGGGCTTTGTCAGGACTGTGGAGGCACTGGGGTTGAAGGCCATCCTGGAGTCCAGCTTTTGAGGCAGAGCAGTGGGGGAGGCTGTGAGCAGAGCTGCCGTGCGGGAGGGACAAATGGCCAGCCGCCCAGCCCAGGCGCGAGTGCCAGAACACAGGAGGGAACCCATGTGTCCACAGAGACCTCACGGGTTGCCAGGCTGTTAGGACACAGCTGCAGGTGCTGGGACTTCGCTGTGTCCTGCCCTCCCCCCAAGTGGCAGTACTGGGTTTGGGTGGCACTGGGTCTCCAGGTGGGAGTGGTGTCTGATGTCGTTCCCTTCCCTTCTAGGTGGTTCAGTCGGGCGGCAAGAACATTGAGCTTGCGGTCATGCGACGAGATCAGCCCCTCAAGGTAGTGGCTGGGTTTGCTGGCTCTGACATGGAGCCCGGGCAGGCAGGGGTTGAGGACCACCCAGCTGTGGCTCTGTTAGCACTAGGAAAGGGGTCCTCTTGTAGCTCCCCAAAAACGAGCCCCTGGTGAAAGGTGGAGTCCTTTGGCTGAAAAGCCCTCAACAACTACGCAGATTTGCTTGTTGCTTAATCACCACCTGCAGGAAGGCTCCCGTTGTCACCTGATGAGGCACATGAGGCCTTGTTTTCCTGTAAAACAGCCACGACAGGCAGTCTGGCTGGAGTCCCAGAGCTGCCCTTCCCAGATGGGGACCAGCGCTCAGTCGCTCCTCGGGTGGATTGGGGGCTGACCATAACTCTCTCTCTTTGGTAGATTTTAAATCCTGAAGAAATTGAGAAATATGTTGCCGAAATTGAAAAAGAAAAGGAAGAAAACGAAAAGAAGAAACAAAAGAAAGCATCATGATGGATAAAATCTTGGCTTGTAATGGTTTTTTAAATTCAAATCATGGTTGAGTCTCATATCTGTCCAGGATTCCTACAGTAAACTTCCCCATTTTTTAAGCTTCTTTTAGAGAATATGCATTTTGGATGTCGTCATGAGTACACTTCAGAAAGAGTCCTTCCCCCATCTCTGGTCTCTCATGTCCTTTGTGTGATCTTTGCTTTCCATTATGGGTTGCCAGGCCCTAAGACAGCAAGCCCGACGTGCTGAGGGGTTCCTTCTTGGGGTGTGGAAGGGCTTAAGGATTCCAGCAGCTGAAGCAGCACACAGTACCAGGTAGATGTGGAGACTTTCTTTAGCCTCCGTTCAAGTTCCTAGTTAACGTGACACCAAGGACACAAACGGTTTAAAAATTTTGCAGGGCAGCAGCTGTGTTCAGAACTAATCTTATAGTTCTGATTTTAGTACATCAAGTCATACCGTTTTCCGTATTTCTACCTGAAGACTTCTGGTACTGGCTCCCCCTGACCTCTCAGTTTTCAGCCGCAAAGATTGCCCTTAGGTTCCAGTCCAGCATGGTCCTAAGTTTTTGCCTAAACAGAAAAATCATTAATAACCACTCCCTATGCCTGCACAGCTTTGCTGTGTCCCATAAGGTCCTGCCACCAGTGCAAGGGATGGAACACATCCCAAAGGCTTTTGGGTCCATGGCAAGTTGCCCTTTCCAACCAACTGCGTGGTCACAATTTCCAGGGCTCTGCTCTCCACCTTCTTTTGCTGAGTCTACAGCTCTGACTCAAGAGTTCTCATTTAGTGGTACAAGTGTGTGGCCTCTAGAGATGCACAGTGAGGCCAATACATTTTCAGCTCAGCATAAAATGTGTGACTGTCAAAATGTTAATAGCATGGCTGGCCACAGGTGGTTAAGCTGTGACCTGACTAACGTGGATTCTCCAGCAGAAACACCTGTTTGGTTCAACTGCTGAGTCACTTACCTGGCTTTTAGTGCCCTGGCTAGTGGCTACCTACATTTCCCATTTACACTATGTAAGTTTTTCTTAATGGTCAAGGATGTTGGCCACCAAAAAGAATTTTTCTAAGAAAAAAAAAATGCCAAGAATTTCTTCAAATTCTGAAACTCAGTAGGGTCCAGGCATACAGGCTGGCTCTGCCTGGTCCTGCCCAAGTCATGGGGGACATTAAAGGGGGAGTGATGGCAGACAGTGCAGCCTTTGTCCTCAGGAGGCTGCTTTTAAATAAGTCATCCAGACGTGCATCACAGTGAAAGGGAATGCACAAGGCCTGAAATCAGCCAAGTGCTTTCCTGCAGTCCTGGGGCCCAGCCCTGTCACAGATCCTTCGGCACCAAGAACGCAGAAGCTCGAGGGAACTTGGAGGCTATGGTAAGGTGGCGATGGGGCCACTTCTGAAGCAGGTTTATCTGTGAAGTGAGTGTTTACAACTATAGTGTGTCCAAGGTCTGGAACGCAGAGCCCCTCATTCCAGGAGGGTGACCCAGGGCAGGCTCACTGCAGACTCGGGCCTGGCTCGGTGCCCTTTAAACCCAGACTAACCACATCTCACTCCAGAGCACCACATGACCCCCACCTCCATCCTACCAGTTCGAGGCCTGAACAGCTCCCACCCTAAATGGGCAAGGACTGGTTCAGGCTACAGACAACAGAACTACTTTCAGAGCAAGAAGTTTTAAAGGTTTGAAAGTTTATTTATAATTACAATCTACATGACTCCAACAGAGCAGCCCCGTTGCTGTGCTGATTCTGAGCCATGAAGTTCTACAAAAATAAACCCAAGCTTTTACAGAAAGGTAATCGACACAGAACTAAAACCTTTGTTGCTACTTAGAGGGGTTTAGTTACCAAGGTGCTTAGGTTCAACACAATGCCCTGTCAACCAGAGGGACGCATGCTTATACTAAAGGTCTGACCCACTTACTCATGCAATGAATTTAATATTCCCCACCCACCCTCTACCCACCTGTAAAACAAAACACAGAACTATTTACAGTTGAGAGGAAATATGCTCTCGGTCAACCGACCTTGCAAAAAAAAGGCTGGCTCATTTCCAAGTGGATGAGACACCGAACAGTGTTCGGCCAGAGACCAACACTGACTTGTCACTAGTTGGGCTGGCAGGGACAAGGCAAGGACAGGAGAACGCCACGGGGCTTGTCCTGAGCTTCAACTCCCTCCCAATCCCAATTCCTATGGAAACCAGGCTCTTAGCGACAGCCCCTAGCTCACTTTCAGGGCCCATTCCTGTATCTCCCAGGAGTCCCCCCACCCCCAACCTTGACATCACCACTCTGGACATCAGGGTTGTCTGGTTTGCCTATACATGATCCGTGGGGCACCCCACTTGACCTGCCCTAGGCCCGGTCCTACAGGCCCCCCATGCTGGCCCTGCCCGGCTCCTGAGGCCCCCCACCTGGCAGCAGGGGTGCCAGGCCAGTGGCAATTGGGCCAGCTGGGTTACAGAGATGCGTATGACTGCAGCATTTGCCAAATGAGGTCTGGTTCCCTTTAAGTCAAAGCTGTCAAAAAAAAAGTCATCAAGTGAGGAATAAGCTTTCCTTCTAGAAACTTCTTTGAAAAATACCAAAACCTTAGAATTAGGCTGTGTGCAGCAAAGGAAAGATTGGCCCAGATGTCTCCAAGAAGTTACCCGTGAATATTTCCCCATAACAAGTGGCTCTAACTCAGACCTCGTCCAAGCTCATCAAGTCCAAAGCCTAAGCAGTAGTGTGGATTCGCAAATGCAGTCAACAGCGGCTGGCGTCTCCTTGAGGAAGTGCAGGGCCCTCTGACACCCTCAGACACAGGTCCATTTCTATGCCGCTCTAGCAAGGGCTGCAAGGAATGGACATGAACTGGTGAACATACTTGGCCCACCTGGGCTGGCAACTCCCCGAAGCCAGCCAGGCACTGCAGCCTCCCTCCCACCCCATGTTCAGGCCAGGGCTCCCCAGAATCCCCATGACAACCCACCAAGAAAACTACACATACAGACAGGGACAGGGAGGCAGCACTACCCCGCCCCCAACACACTGAACTGGGTAAACACCTGGCACGCCAGTAACCAACGCAGTACCCAGATCTGAGGGCACACAAGGCAGGGGACGTGTCAGAAACACAGACCCATGGTCAGGGCAGGCCGGGCTGCTAACGAACTGTTTGCTGACTGCACTCAGGTAGCAAGCACATAGCACTCCTGCACCTGGTGCCTTGCGGTGACAGCACTGGGGCCGAGGCCCCTCCCCAGAGACTCGAGTTTAGGGGCCTGGGTCCCACCACTGTCCCTAAGCAGCCCCTGAGCTATTCAGAGGGCCTAGGCCCACAGTTTGGCCAACTGTCTTGGTACCTGGAGGTCTGGTTTTTTTCCTGGAAGCCAGAGCCAGCCGCCCTGGCTCTTGAGCGCTTCCTGAAAGGGCCTCCCGGAAATGCTCCCATCCAGTGCCCTCCCACCAAAGGATCCAGAAGCTTCCCTCACTCACCTCTGGCCGCACCCTCACACCCTTCCAGTCCCAGCTCTGTGGGAAGTCGGGTTGCGACGGGTTGTACTGTTGCCCCTGCCCCCTCGAAATCCACCCCGGAAACTACGGCCCCGAAGAAACCTTCCTGACACCCCGAAGGTCTCTGTGTTGAGCTTCCGCTCTTCAGCCCACGTGGTCCGCCTGGAACTGAACCAGACAGGTGAGTGAGCCAAGCTGCAGCAGGCACCCATGGCCAGCTTCCTGAGCCAGGCGTCAGCCCCACACAGCCGGGGACGGAGGGAGGGGGCGTGACTGTGTTACCAGGGCCAGCAGAAGGCACGAACGACCCAGGGCTCTGCAGCCTGAGACCCGACTCTGCAGGTGCTCCCAACCACACTCCAACCAGGCCATCTTTCACTAGACTGGGTTGATCAGCATGAAACCCTCACACCTCCGTCACCGAAGGGGAGCACGGGACACCAGTGTGCTCTAAAGGAAGGCCTGCTGGCTAGGCTCAGTGCTTCTGCAGGCTCCTCGACCTGGGCAGGTCACGGAGCCCTGCAGACACCTTTCTCCTAAGTGAGGGGGCGGGCCAGATGGAGTGAAGTCCCCAGGAGCGTGATGCTCATGCTTTGCTGGGAGGCACACAACACCAATACCCCATACTGCCTGGCAGCCTTCACACTACCTAGATATGTTGCCAACAACTGCCTATCTCTCTAGTGAGAACCCCAGGTCTGTTCACAGGCCCCTCATTAAAAAGACCAGCAACTGCCCCCTTGGCCGCCCTAGCCAACGAGCTCTCCCTGCATCCTGCCAGCAAACCCCACCAGCGCCACACTCGAAGCGTGCTCAGACGCCTAGCTGCTCTCCACCCCTGCCGGTGCTGCCCTACTTGAACAGCCGGCCTGTGGCAGAAGCCTCCCAAGAGGTCAAGTAGCTTCCTGCCTGCCTGTCACGAGCGTGCTCTCAACAAAGACGCAGTGAAAGGCCAGATGGCACCACTACCCACCCCCCATACCAGCTCAGGACCTCTGCCCCACGTGGATGCCTACACCTCCTCGCTCCTCACCGACCCCCTCTCTTGGGCTCAGCTCCAGCCCCACGGCCGATGCCCCGTCCGGGACATGGAAAGCCATGTCCACATCCACACTCAGCCCTAAACTCACACTTCTGAGCCAGTGGCACTCTGCCCTTACAGCTGCCCCATGCCCACCTCCCGCCCTCAGCTTGTTTTCTCCCCCGAAGTGGTTTTATCTTGCATATGCACATATACTTCTGATCTATGGTCCCCTGCCAGAACCTGAATGTGGGAGCTTTTCCTCAGTGTCTAGCAACGCGCCTGGTGCTCCTCCAGGACAAACGGCACGGGCTGCCGCGGGCCCCACTTACTGCCTGGCTTGTTCCCGGGCTGCTCATGAGCACTGGCTGTCAGTCACATGCTAAAGAACAAAGGACGCTGACTGGGTCCTCAGTCCCAAGCAACCAGGAAAGCACAGCCTGGATAGAAACACTTGGACCGGAAGCCTCAGGTAACAACCACCTCAGGCCACCAGGGTCACCTGAGGACGGAAGCAGGCCGAGAGGGAAGTAGGGGCCGGACCGCGCCAGTCCCCCGGTGTCACCTGCTGCACCAGCACCACTGGGACCGCTGTGTCCGCGTGCCGAGAGCCCAGAAGGGGCCCACAAGGTGCACCCTGATCTCAGGCCCCAATCCTGGCAGCCCTCCCAGCCGTGCCGCCTGCTGACCTGGTCTTGAGCTCAGAGGAGATATTGTCGAAGAAGGACTTGGACTTGTCATAGTAGCAGTTGGGCCCCAGGTGGTCATCCTCAGCAGGGGCCTCGTCACTGGGGGTCACCACTGCCGGGTCCTTCTCCTCCCCCTTCTCGGCTCTGTCATCTGCATGGAGAAGCAGGCCCTGGGATCCTGGGCAGCAGCCCAAGCACCCTCCTGCCCCAGCAAGGCCCACGCCCTGTGCCCGTGCCACTGCTCTGGGCTCTGCCAGTCACCTCTTACTCCAAACCACGCCTGGCCGCCCTGGGCCATGCAGTCACCTTTGCTCCAGAGTGCGGCTTCCACACACCCTCTCAACATCCCCACAACCCCCCGACTCGTCCAGTGTTCCTCGATACGGCTTTCCACACGGAGCACCCCCCATCACAGCTGTCCTCCCGACCTGCTCCATGGACACTCCCTAGGCAGAGGCCATTTTCACAAAACAAAGACCTTTAAAGTTGAGTTTCTTCTTAAATTCTTTGTCCAGCTCCTCTCGGTTGAACTGGGCATTTGCACTCTCAAAATCAAAGTCGCCTTCAAACTTGATTGTGTTTTCCTTGACATTAGCTGGACGGTTTTGTCCTCTGGAGCGATTCCTTGTTCGTCTGCTCCCTAAGAAAGGACAGCCATGGCTGATAAGCCACCGACCCGACTTGACTCACAGCCAGATGAAAAAGAAGGGGCAGAGCACACTTAGGCAGATGCTGAGCCCAGCACCCCGGAAACTGTCACCCACACAGAAGCAGGAAGGAGAGGCAAGCAGAGTGCACCTGGGCTGCT